>CAWUFW010006787.1:600000-1099547 GCA_963921515.1 Calotriton arnoldi | reverse complement strand
CCTGACCTGCTCTCTGACCTAATAGTCAGATTAGAAGTTGATGGTGTAGCCTTGGCAGGCAGCCTCACTACCCAGCAACAAACTGATTGCAGGCAAGTCCTCAATCAGTTTAGACATATGTTTTCACTGACACCCAGTCAGACCACCTGGTGCACTCATGAAGTGGACACTGGGGACAGTCTGCCTATTAAAAACAAGATTTATAGGCAACCTGACCATGTCAGGGACTGTATCAGGACTGAAGTCCAGAAGATGTTGGAATTGGGAGTGATTGAGCCCTCAGATAGCCCTTGGGCTAGTCCAGTAGTCCTAGTACCTAAACCTCACACCAGTGGTGGGAAAAGAGAGATGAGGTTTTGTGTAGACTACAGGGGCCTCAATGCAGTCACTAGGACTGATGCCCATCCAATACCCAGGGCAGATGAGCTCATAGATACTTTGGCCTCTGCCAAATATCTCAGCACATTTGACCTAACAGCTGGCTACTGGCAGATCAGACTAGCTGATGCTGCAAAGCCCAAAACAGCATTTTCAACCCCTAGTGGGCATTATCAATTTGTGGTGATGCCCTTTGGTCTGAAAAATGCACCTGCCACTTTCCAGAGGTTGGTGAACACAGTTCTCACAGGACTGGAAGCCTATAGTGCAGCTTATCTAGATGATATTGCTGTCTTTAGCTCCCACCTGGGAGGATCACCTGGTCCACCTCAGGAATGTTTTACAGGCCCTGCAAAGGCAGGCCTGACTATCAAGGCCACTAAGTGCCAGATAGGGCAGAGTCAGGTTGTGTACCTGGGCCACCTTGTGGGTGGAGGCCAGGTTCAACCTTTGCAGAGCAAGATCCAGACCATCATGGACTGGACTGCTCCCACTACCCAGACTCAGGTGAGAGCCTTCTTAGGCCTGACTGGGTACTATAGGAAGATTTGTCAAGGGGTATGGATCAATAGTGACACCCTTGAATGACTTAACTTCTAAGAAAATGCCCAAAGGTTCAGTGGACAGTTAGCTGTCAAAAGGCATTTGATGACCTCAAGCAGGCCATGTGCACTGCTCCAATTCTGCAGAGTCCTGATTACTCCAAGAAGTTCATTGTTCAAACAGATGCATCTGAATTGGGGGTAGGGGCTGTACTGTCACAATTGAATGAAGAAGGTCAGGATCAGCCAGTAGCTTTTATTAGCAGAAGGCTGACCCCTAGAGAGAAACGTTGGTCAGCCATAGAGAGGAGGCCTTTGCTGTGGTCTGGGCTCTGAAGAAGTTGAGGCCATACTTGTTTGGTACACACTTCCTGGTTCAGACAGACCATAAGCCCCTCTTATGGCTAAAACAAATGAAGGGTGAAAACCCCAAACTGCTTAGGTGGTCCATTTCCCTACAGGGGATGGACTTTACAGTGGAACATAGGCCTGGGAGTAACCATGCGAATGCAGATGGACTCTCTAGGTATTTCCACTTAGAACATGAAGACTTAACTGGGCAAGGTTAGTTTAATGTCCCTACGTTTGGGGGGTTGTGTAGGAGAGTAGGATCTGCTTCACAGGGGTACCCCCACTTTTTGCTGATACTTCACTGGTTTTCGACATTAGTCTGGCTGGGGCCCTGCTATTCAGAACCCCAGCCTAGCTGTTTCCTCTTTAAAAGGGTCTCCATGTGCCTTAGGCACATCACTGATTGGGATCTGGAGTGCCCTTGTAAGTCCCTAGTATATGGTATACTATGTACCAAGGGCATAGGTACCTCAGAGGCCTGCCAGGGGCTGCAGCATGTATTATGCCACCCCTGGTAGGCCATCCAAACTGACACCACAGGTCTGCTACTGCAGCCTGGGTAAGGTGGTGCATGCACCCCTTGCTGTGGTATAGGTTACCTATATCACTAAATGCATACACACATATAAACCTATAAGTCACTCCTAAGGCAGGCCTTATCAATCCTAAAGGCAGAGTGCATGGTTCCTATGTGAGAGGGTGCCCCTGCATGAGCAGGGCCCCTCTGCAGCGTTCGGAGACCATCTCTGATGCTGTTTGTAGTGCAGCCTGACCATATACTCTTAAACGCATTATATCCTCGCGGTAAAATGCTAACTATGGAATGGCTGCACCTAAACATGTCGTGTTTGGTGTCAAACATCTTGGAATACTACCCCCCGCCAATCCTGGCGGCGGGGGTAGCATTCCACCCTTCTAGAGGAAAGGCATGTTAACTCTGACGAGTCCGGTAACTTCTTTCCAGAGCCCTGGCATCACAAAATGGATGCTGCTGCCACAGACACGAGTCTGGCCTCCTGCTGCTGGACGAAACTCCGGCAGGAGGCCTGGACAATAGGTTTCCTGTCCCAGGGAGGTGTGACCACCTCCCCAGACAGGACAATGTGTATTGGGGCTGGGCGGGAGCACTTTCGGGTGCTTTGAAGTCCTGCACTGGGGGCACATTTGGTGTCCCTGTGCATACCCCAGTTCAAACCGGATCAGGGGCTTGCAGCCCCTGCTTTAGCGTGAACTGGACAAAGGGAAAGGGTGTAGCCACCCCTCTGCCCTGACCCACCCATAGGTGGGGCCACAGAGTAGTCCATCCCCTATTTTTAGAATAAAGGTAGGAACCCAGTCCTTAGGACTTTAGATTATACCTGGACGAAACTCTGAAACAGAATCCTGGACCTTCGACGCTCTACTCACGATTAGAGGACTGAAGAATCTCCCTTGGGGTCAGGAGTGACTCCCCTGCTTGGCAGGCACCAAAGAAGCATCTGTCCGGTTCGCATCACTGAAGCTCCCGTCGGACGCCGAAGTCATCGCATCACCAGAGGTGGATTCTCAGACTTCCCCGAGGCTACCCTGAGTCCCCAGCAAAGCTGAGGCCCGTGGCTATCGTGGGTGACTTGAGACCGTGACCCCTGGACACCGAGCACACTTGCAAGTGCACCATCTTCTGGGTCTCCCAAGAAGTCGTGCTTTGGGCTCCGAGTAGCCCTAGCCTCCAGCACCACCTGCACCGAAGATCACTGGCCCCCACTCCACGAGTGTCCTGTAAGCCAGCTCCACGTGCGGCGTCACGAGGCTCCTTCGCGGTCGCTAGCCCGTTGGCTAGTAGCCCTTACCGAAGGCCAATCTTTTCTTTACTTGGCAGTCTGGTTGCTCCAGGCCTGCCCTCACTTACCCTCGCTGGGTGAGTTCCCCAGACCTTGCTGGTCTGCATCATCGACGATCTACATCTTACTCGAGACTTGCCGTTGCCAAGGCTTGTTGGGTCCAATCTGGTCGCCGACACCTCTGCACTCGACAGACATCGAGCAGCAGCCCGAATCCTGCTCCTGGTCGCCGACAACGCCTCCCGGACCTCGTGGCTGAAGAGTCAAGACGACCGTCAACGAACCTGAAGCACTCGACATCGGTGGGCATCTGTCCATCGCCTCCCTGGTCACTGGCTAGTGACCCAGACTCTGTCCCCTCTGCTTTCAGGTTCTTCAGAACTCCGATCCACTCTTGGATCCACCCGGACACTTTTCTCCTGGTCGCCAGCAGCACTTTGCAGCAGATCGCCATAAGAACCGGCGAGCGAAACCCGACCCCGAAAGGCACCTATGCACCCGGCTTCCCTGGGTGAGGTAACACGAGTACTCCGGTGCTCCCGTGGGTAGAGACTCTTCAAAGTCCTAGATCTCAAAGGGTTTTGTCCTAGTCCTCTTTTAAGTGTCCCTTTCCTCTATTTTCCCGATCCCGACTTTCTCCATAGAAGTTAACGGCGTATCGCGGTTGTGTATTTACACTGCACGCGTCTCCCGTGGGTCCCCTGTGTCACTACCTTGGGTGGTTCCTTGTGGTCCAAGCACTTCTAGAGGCTCTAGGCCTAGTGTCTAGTTCAGTCGTGGTTCGCATACCACTTTATTGGTATATGGTTTGAGTACGCCCCTAGGGCCCAAACGTGTATTTGTGCTATTACTGTGATTTAAGATCTTATAACCTATGTACTTCGAACTCTAGCCTCATAAAGAGACTAGAGGGGTGTGTTTAGTAATAAATACATATATTTTGAATATATACCTGGTGTGGTGCTCTTTCATTTGGTCACTCAAGAGATTATAGACTGGTAAAACAAGCTGCTTTACATTCCTTCAAGACTTAGCCTGAAGGCTGCTCTCCACAGCTACCACTAGGATAGCTTTCAATAAGGTTGTCTTTAACCTACCTACCATAAGAGTCGATTTGGACTGGTGCAAGGTGCCCACTATAATTAGTGGACAGCATAATGCCAGGCCAGCTTCTACACCCCTGTCACCGCAAGACTCAGCCTGGTCAGGCTCTAAGTTCCTCCTGGGACAGTTCTTCTCAGGGCTGAGATCATCCCCTCAAGGGACTGATCTTCCTCCTGAGCCTAGGGGGAAGGCACTGCCTGACCCCACTTCTCCTCTCTGGACAGGCACTTGGTCCATTCTTCCAGAATCCAAGGCCTGTTAGTTTTAGACATTTAGCTGTGACCTGGTCACAGCAAACACATCTGCAGGGATCCCCAGCATTTCTGCATGGGTCTGAGCTCCACTTCTGCCCAAGCAGAAGTCTCTAAGTCATTGCCAAGCAAGCATTCGACTGTAGGTTTGCACTTACCACAACCTTCTGAAGGCCAGTTACCCTCCCTAGGAGAGCCAACAACTGCCAGAGTATGGTCTGTTCTGACATTGCTAGCATTGGTCACTGGTACATCTCTACCAAGTATAACTTGTCCAGGTAGCACAAGGTCTTGGTCACCATCGTGACACTTGCCCTGTGTCCTAAATGCCAAAGCCTCGTCCATTGATTAAAGGCTGTTGTCTGTACTTGCCCAGATACTGGGACTTCACAGTGGAGGTCACATCCATGCCTCCATCACTGAGACCAACACAGCCTGAGCTGCCCCTGACCTCTAAGTCAGAGCCCAACTCAGTTCCTAGGGTGAAGCCCCTACTAAGTTCCTTTGCGCTGGAGCACTTCCACCAACTGTACTACGGGGAACAGGTGCCTTAGGGCATTGGTGGGGTCGCTCAAGGTACAGTCTTTGGACTTAGTGCAATCACTGGTCCTGGTGGGTCTTTTGCTTACAGACCTTTGCCATGCGTTGTCTTTGGCCTTTGCCTTGGTAGACTGGGAATCCCCACCAGAAGAAGATTTTGGGGGCCTGATGAAGTCTTTTGATCTTTACCCTTCTCCCCACCCTTGTCAGAGTTCTTAGCATCTTGCTTCTGGGTTTCCACCACATGGTTCTGTACCTTCTGCTTCACCCTGGTTCTGACCCATCTGTCCTGCCTTCTTCCTGCAATTTCTTGGGAGAGGTCAGATAGAGTCAACTAAGTATTGATGCAACAGCTGGTTTGACAGTTATTAGAGATCTGCCCCTCACATTGATCAGGTTACAATCCTGAGAGTCACACACCTTACTGCCCATCAACCAGCCTTCCAGAGCCTTGGCAGGAACAATCCACATAGTCTACCCAGTCTTGAGTCTGTTGCTTTTGGGTGTCTCTGAACTTCAACCTGTACTGTTCAGTGGTTAGGCCAAACCCATCAATAAGAGCACTCTTCAAGACCTTGTAATTAGTCAGCATCCTCCTCTCTAACAGTGAGGAGCTTGTCTCTACTTTGTCAGCAAAGGAGAGCCCTGGTGCTGCCCGCACTCTGAGTGGACCTTCTGTACTTTACAGGCCCTCTCCAAAGCAGTTATCCATTTGTAGGATATCATCCCACTCTGGTAGGGAGGGACAATCTTGCTCAGGTTCCTATGGTCATAGGACCTTTCCCTATCTCTAGGATATGGCTGCCACCATGGGACTCTAGTCCCAACTTTCTTCTCTCTCTAAGGAGATCTAGGGATTCTCTATCTAAAGCCAATTGCTTCTTCCTGATCTCCAGTTGAGTCTCCTCATACTGGACCAGTCTCTCTCTTCTCTCATGAGAGGATTCCCTCCTGTGAGAAGAAACAGAGCTCCCTATTGAGGTGCCAGAGTGGTTAGACTCTGAGAAGGAGACCTAGACTTTCTGAGCACACTCATAATCCTTCCTGGGGGACAAAGGTGTGGTTCTTCTAGATCTCCATCTTCATCTTCCCCAGAAGGGATTGGGTTTTCCAGGTCAGGGTCATTGTCACCCTCCTGGTCAGTTTCAGAGGGGGGCTGGGAGTAATGGTACCCCTGGCCTCTCTCCTCATCTGCTGGCCCCACCCTCTGCTCCTACCCCTTCAGTCTCTGAGGACTTACTAAGATCATAAGCCACCAACAACTCCTGGAGGTGTTGGGTGGTGAGACTTTGGCCTGTCCTTACTTTCCTCACGTTACTAGCAGCTCTTCAGTTCCAAGAATGGAGTGTGTGCTTATACTTGGAGGGGGGGAAGCTCAATGGCTTCCTGCAGGGCATCTCTAGATCCTGCTTTTAAAGAACATTACTAGTGTGGTGTGGTGTATGCTACTACCTACTCAAGTGTGGCCTCCTAAACTCTACCTGAGGTTGTAGAAAGGGCTGTGCTGTCCCTTAACACTGCTAACCTAAGTTCAAAGTAGAACTTACTGATATTCTAAGCTTAAATTATATGTGCCTTAGGTACCTTTGGTGGTTTTCAGTTGATCAATTCAATTGAGATTATCTGGTAAACAATAGGCTGGAATCCCACACGCTGCACCAATGTGAGGAGGTTGGCCTGGCATATGCTGTCCACTCAATTATGGTGGGCACCTTGCACCAGTCCAAATCGACCCCTTATGTGGTAGGTAGGTTAAAGACAACCTTATTGAAAGCTATCCTAGTGGTAGCTATGGAGAGCAGCCTTCAGGCTAGAGTCTTGAAGGAATGTAAAGCAGCTTGTTTTACCAGTCTATAATCTCTTGAGTGACCAAATGAAAGAGCACCACACCAGGTATATATTCAAAATATATGTATTTATTACTAAACACACCCCTCTAGTCTCTTTATGAAAGCTAGAGTTCGAAGCACATAGGTTATGCAAGATCTGTAAATCACAGTAATAGCACAAATACACGTTTGGGGCCCTAGGCGTACCAAACCATATACCAATAAAGTGGTATCAGACACCACGACTGAACTAGACACTGGAGCCTAGAGCCTCTAGAAGTGCTTGGACCACAAGGAACCACCCAAGGTAGTGACATCAGGGGACCCACGGGAGGCCGCGTGCAGTGTAAACCACACAACCGCGATGCGCCGTTAACTCCTACAGCAGGAGAAGGTCGGACTGGAAAACCGAGGAAAGGGACACTCTGAAGAGGACTCAGGACAAAACCCTTTGAGATCTAGGACTTTGAAGAGTCTCTACCTGACGGGAGCACCGGAGTACTCGTGTTACCTCACCCAGGGAAGCCGGGTGCATAGGTGCCTTTCGGGGGTCGGGTTTCGTCGTCGTTTCGAATGGCGATCTGCTGCAAAGTGCTGGTTGGCGGCCAAGAGAAAAGTGCAATCCGGGTGGATCCAAGAGTGGATCGGAGCTCTAGAGAACCTGAAAGCAGAGGGGACAGAGTCTGGGTCACCAGCCAGTGACCAGGAGGGCGATGGACAGATGCCCACCGATGTCGAGTGCTTCAAGTTCGTGTGCCCGAGTCGTCTTGACTCTTCAGCCACGAGGTCCGAGGAGGCGTTGTCGGCAGCCAGGGCAGGATTGGGCTTGACCCGAATCCCTGCTCCTGGTTGCCGACAACGCCTCCCGGACCTGCATTGGCTGAAGGAGTCAGGCACGACCGTCAACGAACTTGGAAATTTCGACATCGGTGAGCATCTGTCCATCGCCTCCTGGTCACTGGCTGGCGGCCAGACTCCTGTCTCCCCTTTGGAGTTCTTCAGAACTCCGATCCACTCTTGGAATCACAGGACACCTCTCTAGTGCCAGCAGCACTTTGCAGCAGGTCTAACATAGGAAAGCCTTGACGAAACCCGACCCGAAGAGCACCTATGCACCCGGCTTCCTGGGTGAGGCCTTACGAAGTACTCAGTGCTCGTATGGTAGAACTCTTCAAAGTCCTCAGTCTCAAAGGGTTTTGTCCTAGTCTCTTTAAGTGTCCCTTTCCTCTATTTTCCCAGTCGACTTTCTCTCTCAAAGAGATTATGGCGCTGGCACATTGTGTATTTACACTTGCAGCATCTCAAACAATTCCCAGGCTACATAGTGATTCCACTTTCTCTGGCTTCTGGGCGAATCTATTCGTTAAGTAGGTGGTGCGCCATTGACCAGCAATGGTTTGTGCTGCACAGAACTAAGCGGTGTGTTCTCAACCGTATGCGTTGAATCTTGCCAACAGCATGGCCTTCGAATCTGGCCTGCCGAAACTGGAAAGTGTGACTGGCGTAATAAATACGCTGTATTTTGGTGCTATACAAATTATTGGTGCTCTTTCGTTGTCGCTCAGAGACGCGAACTGTTAAAGTAACTGCGGATCTTTCAAGTAGGTATTAACTACCTGTAAGAGTAGATTTGGACTGGTGCGCGATACCGCACCAATTCAGTGGACGGCGGTGAGTATCTCAATTGAACGGTGGCTGAACACCACTAAAGGCGCACAAGACATGAATAAGCCAGAGATATCGTAAAGTTCACTGAACTTGGGGATTGTGTGTTGGGGATGGCACAGCCACCTCTCTGGCTCAGAGGATTTAGTAGGCCACACTAGAGTGGGCTGGTGCGCCCACTGCACCATATTGATGTCTTTAAGCGGGATCTGGGATTGCTTCCGAGGCTACCTCCAGTATGTTTTCCCAATTCTTGGGGCATGAAGGAAGAACTGGGGTTATTGAGCGACTTGTGAAGTCCTCGAGGCTGAGGGCAGAGGCGGAGAATGGTGGCAGATGAGGAGGGACGGGGGGCCTTGCTACCAGCCCACGAAAACGACCGGGAGGTGGCAGTGACCCTGACCTGGAAAACCCAATCCTTCTGGGAAGATGAGATGCCTGTCCCAGGATATGAGAGTGTGATAACCAAAGCTGCTCAGGAATCTGTCCACTCTGTTTTCCTAATGCAGAGCTCATGAAGAAGAGAGACTGATCAGCCTATGGTGGCGGAGTCGGGGCTGGTGGCTTTAGAGAGGAGATCACAGATCTCCTTGGGAGAGAGAAATTGAGACCTGGAGAATCATCCCAGGACTGGGAGATCACGACAGGAACACGAGCAAGATGATCCTACCGAGAGTGGGGATGATATCCACTGATGGGGCTGCAGAGAGACACTATCAAGCGAGTCACTCAGATGAACCCTCCTTTAGCTGGCACTGTTAGAGGAGGACAACGACAGTCTGGGTCTTGAGAGTGTCTTGGCATTGAACCATGAGACAGTACAGGTTGGTTCGGGAACACCCAAAGCGCAGGCTGGGACTGGAATTGGCGTGCTATTGGTTGTTCTGCCGGGCTCTGTTATTGATGCTTCGGCCTAGGCTGTGACTCTCGGGGTGTGAGGCCGGGATGGCCAACTCAGGCCAGCTCCCGACCGTCGGTACACGGACCGATACGATGATACGGGATTGAGAGACGGGCAAATGGGTCGAGACCGGGATGGCGAGATTGCGAGACCAGTGAAACCGAAATCAGATGGCAGGGCAGGGAGTGAAAGACAGGAGTCATCAGCCCAAAGATGTGAACCTGATGGGGACCCAGTCACACCGGGAGTGAGGCCCGGCCGTGGTCTTGGGTCTGTGGCTGCTTCCGGTGTTCCGCGAGTCCCAGACCGTCCGCAGTGCTATGGTGATCTTCTACGGAGGCTGAGTTGGGCTACGACGGTCGAGGAGCTGACTCCGGGCTGTGTCAGTCCTGATGGGCTGTGATCTTCCTGGAGCTCTGGCTATCTGAGCAGCCCCAGACAACAAGCCTTTTTGGTGCCAGTGACCTGAGACATTCCAACGCCTCAGACAGATCATGATGGGTGCCAGTGAACCGACTTGTAATCCAGACAGAACTCTGCCTCAGGCAGATTCTGTCTGGAAGTAACAGGAGTAATGAGTGTCTACAGTGGAAATCTTTGCTGCATGGAGGCTCAAAACTGCTGTGGGCAAAATCAAGTCAGCCAGACAGATCTGAAACTGGAAACTTGATGCAAGGCTGGTGGGCTGGATTCTGCAGGAGAACAAGTGGGGTCAGAGGTGGTGCGCTCACGCCTGATATTTTGAAGAGGAGACTTGTCCCAGAGGAGCGAGCCTATTAGATTGAAGAGGCCTCAGAGAGAGTTCTGGCCTCAAGCAATCATCATGAAATATAGTGAGACATGCCATATAAATTCAGTGGAGAATATGACAGATGGGTTAGCGTGTGCCAACCAGCTTGTCCCCAAAGTGTGGCTGTGAGCGACTAATCTTGAGGAAGGAACAATAAAGCAGCTTATTTTCTGAGTCGCCAGCCTGTGTTGGTGACCAAGTGAAGGCACCACGAGCTACCTTCATTCAGGCTGTGTTGTACTGAGCACACCCCTCAGTCTCTTTAATAAGCTGAAGTTCAAGCTACATGGAACCCACTGGATCTTTGGAAATGCAGTACTAACACCAAGCTCTGATTACAGGTGAAACTCTATACCAAACTCAAAGTGTTAATCTTGAGCATTTGAACAGAACCTTCAAACTGTTCTAAAAATATATACAGATACAAAAACACTAAAAATGTTTGAGGATTACAGGAAGGCAGTACAGTGAAATGCAGGCATGATCTGTGGTCAGCTTCTGTAGGAAAGTGAATGAGAAAACAGGAAAATTCACTTTAAGGGGACTCAGGACAAAAACCACTTTGGGATCTAGGAACTGAAGAATATATATAGAAAGACTACAGATACTAATGACCCACTATGAAACTGTTTTTGTAATTTAAAATTAAGACACCTATGAGTGTTTCTAGATGCCTTCTAAGTGTTTTAACTCATCAAAGAGAAAAGTATCAAATAGATCCAAAGTCAGAGATCAAGGTCAAGACACAAGCCAGAAAATTCAGGAAGTCTGGTCTTGGCCACAGTGATGGAAGCGATAGACATAAGACTATCTGCCCACCAGCGTCTGAAATGTGCTTCTAAAGTTCAGATCAGAAAGACAATGTCTTCAGACTCTTCCATCCACAGAGATCAAAACATTATTAACAAAATCAAAAGCAGGTCAAACTATTATAAATCTTATCAGATCACCAGAAAATCTCAAGCATTAGAATCAGAACCCAGCAAACATACATTATAGCAACAAATCTGGAAAATGTGAAATCATAGAGATAAATAGATGACTATCATGAAGATCTCAGAAACTCTGCCAACAAAGTGACAAGGCGAGGCAGAAACTATAGACTATTTCATTTACAAATAAAATTAAACATAAACAAAACTACTAGCCTGTGAGCTCAGCATTTAAAACATGACACTTAGTGAGCAACTTACAGGGCCACTAGTGAGTGAGATAGTGTGCAATCTCTTTTTAAAAATGAAACTAATAAAACTTTGAGGTGAAAATCAGTGCAAGTGGCGTGTCAGGTCACGATCTCAATACCCGACACTCCCACAGACTCAGCCACACTGGGGGCTCAGGTAACCTCAGGAAGTCTGAAATCACTCTGGTAGATCAACACAGTAGGCAGAAACCGTGGGTCCTTATCTTTGGTGTCTGTGAGGAGTCTTCCTTGTTCCCGAGAAATTTGCTCAGTCTCTAAGCAGTGTGGAAATGAAAGATAGTCAGAACCTGTTCAGTCTGAGATCTGGGACTGGGTTCTCACTATTCAAAGTGAGGATGAATGACCCGGTGGCGCTAACAGACTGCAAACCCAGTCTTTGACTGAGGTGTGCAGGAGCATAATGCCCAGTACGAGACTCAGCTCATTCATGGCCCATACATTGATGTGAGCTCACAGATTTGAGTCCCGGCTAGTCTGTAACATGTCATCACTTCTTGATACCTCTGGCTACCGATGGTGGGAGTGTAGCTCTTCCTGGGAAAGATCAGGACTCTTCCCAGCATGTGGGAGTTGGCATGAGATGTTGTTACAAACACGACATGTTGATTGATATGAGAACTTTGTGTGCACTCCATGGACTAGTAAGACTGCAACAAGGCTGAGCCATGGAATTTGCTATTATTGACATTGGCACGGTATGGGTAACACATGCCCGAAGTGCATCTGTTCCCACGGGGTGGAAGCAACGACTGGCCTGGTTCTCTGCCCAGAACATGTTCCTGCACAGGCACTCCGAATCTGATCGACAACTGGGCACATCAGAACCCTTTAAAAGAGCTGTGAGCTGGGACGCAGTGAACTGAAGAACGATGTGGCGGAAGAATCTACTCTCTACATTTGTGTAGGGACATGATAAAGCTGGCGCGGTCAGAGTCTTCATCATTCAGTGATACTCGGAGGAAGTGTCCGTCTGCACGTGGCGATTACTCCCCATTCCACTGGCAAAATCATCGCAGCAGGAAATGGACACCTGCCGCAGGCTGTTTGGCCGGAGGACCATCAGTGCCAGTGGCATCAAACTGTTTCAGGCCAGGCGGCAAGGCCTCTCTCTATGACTATACAGGGGCAGCTCTTAACAGTAAAGCTGCACAGATCTGACATGTCGTTCAGTGAACGACCTGCAAGCCTTTGCACCCAATTCAGAATGCCTATTTGAAGGTGTGTTTTCTTTGAACTTTCTACCTTGAGCAATTGCAGTGTTGCAGACCTTTTTGGAAGCATTTTCTAAGTATATTCAAAAGTGTCTGTATCCATACCTTGACAAAATCCTGTTTCCCCGGTCGAACAAACTCACCTGATGCGAGCAGTGGGCTGGTCAGTCACATGATATTCTGGATCTGCTCTCTAAAGGTGTACCACAAGGTGACAGATACCTGAATACCTGTCTGGCGCCAGTGAACGATGGTGAGACGCAACCAGGCTATTTCACCAGGTGAACCCGTGATCACTTCCGGGTGGGCAAAGACCCGGCGATACTCGTCTGGATGGCACGCTGCCTGAAACTGTGATTCGCAACCTGGAAGATTATTTTTCGAAGGAGCCAGAAGAACGTACCAGGCTAATGCACAGGATCAAAATACTCATTTGACGCGGCCGATCGTGTCTGATCTGCCGGTAACCGTGACCGGGTCCGAAGTGACAACGAATCTTGGCGGGAATCTAGCAGGCTTTCGTCTGCCTGGTGACAGATGAACGTAGGTCTTATTGACTGCATTGAGACACTGTAATCCCCACGAACCTCGTCTCACCCGGGCAGGTGGGACACTGGACTAGCGGAGTATGCAGGTCAAATCACGGACCAGCATCCTGGACTGACATGGTCGAGACACCGCCAAATCTGTTTCCAATGGGCAGACTTGGCTCCCCAGTGTCACTTCTGGAGATGGTGATCAGAGAGCACAATGCAAACGGTGGAGGACGCAATCGGGCAACGATGAGCACACTGCCAAAGGCACAATCCGCATTTCGTCAGAGACTATGTGAAGTAGGTGAGTGAGTCACTTCTCTTTCTCACCCAATCGTGGCATGAGCAGAGCCACAACTATCACCTCACCAGCCCAGGATGTTGACATGAGCGCACGTAGTGACGACTCACCCCCTTCTAACTCAACAATAGTGTGGGATCACACCAGCCCAGCTGTGTGGAGCTGCTGGGACGCTGACTCCCGCCTGCTGTGCGGCGGTGGCACTGATCGGTGGCCTTTTGACAGCAGCTAGCCTCAAGCGGTTGCCCGCGTGGCAGGAGGCATTGAAACTCACGTCTTCCGGGCATGTGGGAGGCCAGTGAAGAGGTGAGGACAGTCAGTCAAACCCGAGGCTGAGGTCAGTAGAAGCTGAAGGAGAGCTTGAGATCTCACAGTGCAGGGGCATCCGTATAATCCCCATGCGTGAGACACCTTTCCCAGCAGCAAGCAGTGCGTGTGAGTTCAATCTGCCTCCTGGCTCAGATGCCTAGAGAAGATCCTGGCTCTGAGACTCCAACATAGGGCAGGATTTGTCCTTTCTTCGGGAGCTGTGTCCCTCATCTCTCCTGACTTAAGTATGTCTTGTGTTGTTTGGTGTGACCCAGTGTTGTGTGCCTCCCAGAGATTGGCTGACTGCCGGAAGTATGGTCTGTTCTGACATTGCTATGCGTGATCGCACGTGCACATCTCACCAATATAACTGCCCGGGGCTACTATCAGCTACCAAAGGCCGTCACGTGACAAAGGCGTATCTATACTGCTTGAACCACTGGGACTCACGCAGTGCATCCATGCCTCAGTCACAGACAACACGGCTACTGGGCAGAGGTCAGGCTGTCGACTACGGGGCGAACCTACTAAACACAGCAGGCACTCCACCAACACTAGAGAGCAATCTTGCTGGAGCGTGAGTCACTGGACAGGTCTTTGAACTGGTGCCTCATGATCGGCATTAGTGCTGAACACGTTTACCATGATTTTCTTTGGCACACCGCTGTGTTGGAATGCCGCCGAAGAAGACGCGGGGACTGATGAGCGATGGCACCTGCTCCCGCGCTGTCGGGATTCTTGGCTGACCTTCGCCTGTTCACGACCTGCGTTCTTTCCCTAATGGCGTTTAAACGGTGCGACGGTGTGGAGTCTGTCACTCGATATCGGGTCGGAAGTCGCACGCCTTGCTGCCCGTCAGCCGGCCTTCCCGACGGCGAAAACGACCTCGCATGGTCACCGCGATGTTGAGTGCGGTAGCACCTGGTGTCTGCGAACTCAACCTGTACCTATTTCGATGATTGAGCTAAACAGGCCTCTTCAAGACACTGTGGTGAATCGGCATCCTCTGAAGGCTGTCTTCTACGCGTCGGCAAGGAGAGCCACGGGCTGCGCCCCTGCTCTGAGGACTGTACCGAGGCTCTCGGCAGTGGGCCTCCATTTGACATCCCGCTGCGGCAGGAGGACTGTGCTGCTCGGGTTCTGTGATCATCAGGACTCTCATCTGGTGGCTTCCTCATCCCAGAGACTAGTGCAGCCTGCTGTATACAGTTCTACAAAAGCACCACATTGCTACCACAGATCTCAGATGATCTGTCATACTGGACCAGTCTCTTCTTGCTATAGACGAAGGAGGATTCCTCTGTGAAGAAAAACAGAAAGCGCCGAACTGTTAAACTACTGAACTACCTGTTTTTATGTCAGCTATGAGATTGCCTCTAGATCTGTCTTCTTCCCCGAAATGTTTGGGTTTCAATCGAGATCGTATCACCCTCTGGTCGATTTCAGAGGCTGAGAGGTGTCTTCACTATTTCTCATCTGCTGGCTACACTCGATTCTGAGGACACTAGATCTGAAACGCAACCTCTCTGATCAGTTCACGAAGAATCAGGTGTCATGTCCCAGCACCTTTGGAGGGGAAGCTGTTTATCTTCTGAATCTGCTCAGGCATTACATTCATGGGCGTGATACATGCATACTGCTACACAGTAGTGACTTTACTAAATATAACGGTGGTAAAGAAAGTGTATCCCCAGCACACAACCTCTAAATTCAGCCAAACACACGATATTCTAAGCTTAAATTCTATCTTTTGAAATTGCCCTTTTGGTGGTTTCAGTGTGTTGGCCAGCTGTTCCAAAATATTCAACAAGCTGTAATCCCACACGCTGCACACCAATGTCATGAGATTGGCCTGGCATATGCTGTCCACTAATTATAGTGGGCACCTTGCACCAGTCCAAATCGACTCTTATGGTAGGTAGGTTAAAGACAACCTTATTGAAAGCTATCCTAGTGGTAGCTGTGGAGAGCAGCCTTCAGGCTAAGTCTTGAAGGAATGTAAAGCAGCTTGTTTTACCAGTCTATAATCTCTTGAGTGACCAAATGAAAGAGCACCACACCAGGTATATATTCAAAATATATGTATTTATTACTAAACACACCCCTCTAGTCTCTTTATGAGGCTAGAGTTCGAAGTACATAGGTTATAAGATCTTAAATCACAGTACTAGCACAAATACACGTTTGGGCCCTAGGGGCGTACCAAACCATATACCAATAAAGTGGTATGCGAACCACGACTGAACTAGACACTAGGCCTAGAGCCTCTAGAAGTGCTTGGACCACAAGGAACCACCCAAGGTAGTGACACAGGGGACCCACGGGAGACGCGTGCAGTGTAAATACACAACCGCGATACGCCGTTAACTTCTATGGAGAAAGTCGGGATCGGGAAAATAGAGGAAAGGGACACTTTAAAGAGGACTAGGACAAAACCCTTTGAGATCTAGGACTTTGAAGAGTCTCTACCCACGGGAGCACCGGAGTACTCGTGTTACCTCACCCAGGGAAGCCGGGTGCATAGGTGCCTTTCGAGGTCGGGTTTCGTCGTCGTTTCTTATGGCGATCTGCTGCAAAGTGCTGCTGGCGACCAGGAGAAAAGTGTCCGGGTGGATCCAAGAGTGGATCGGAGTTCTGAAGAACCTGAAAGCAGAGGGGACAGAGTCTGGGTCACTAGCCAGTGACCAGGAGGGCGATTGACAGATGCCCACCGATGTCGAGTGCTTCAAGTTCGTTGACGGTCGTCTTGACTCTTCAGCCACGAGGTCCGGGAGGCGTTGTCGGTGACCAGGAGCAGGATTCGGGCTGTTGCTCGATGTCTGTCGAGTGCAGAGGTGTCGGCGACCAGATTGGACCCAACAGGCCTTGACAACGGCAAGTCTCGAGTAAGATGTAGATCGTCGATGATGCAGACCAGCAAGGTCTGGGGAACTCACCCAGCAAGGGTAAGTGAGGGCAGGCCTGGAGCAACCAGACTGCCAAGTAAAGAAAAGATTGGCCTTCGGTAGGGGCTACTAGCCAACGGGCTAGCGACCGCGAAGGAGCCTCGTGACGCCGCACGTGGAGCTGGCTTACAGGACACTCGTGGAGTGGGGGCCAGTGATCTTCGGTGCAGGTGGTGCTGGAGGCTAGGGCTACTCGGAGCCCAAAGCACGACTTCTTGGGAGACCCAGAAGATGGTGCACTTGCAAGTGTGCTCGGTGTCCAGGGGTCACGGTCTCAAGTCACCCACGATAGCCACGGGCCTCAGCTTTGCTGGGGACTCAGGGTAGCCTCGGGGAAGTCTGAGAATCCACCTCTGGTGATGCGATGACTTCGGCGTCCGACGGGAGCTTCAGTAATGCGAACCGGACAGATGCTTCTTTGGTGCCTGCCAAGCAGGAGTCACTCCTTGACCCCAAGGGAGATTCTTCAGTCCTCTAATCGTGAGTAGAGCGTCGAAGGTCCAGGATTCTGTTTCAGAGTTTCGTCCAGGTATAATCTAAAGTCCTAAGGACTGGGTTCCTACCTTTATTCCAAAAATAGGGGATGGACTACTCTGTGGCCCCACCTATGGGTGGGTCAGGGCAGAGGGGTGGCTACACCCCTTTCCCTTTGTCCAGTTCGCGCCAAAGCAGGGGCTGCAAGCCCCTGATCCGGTTTGAACTGGGGTATGCACAGGGACACCAAATGTGCCCCCAGTGCAGGACTTCAAAGCACCCGAAGTGCTCCCGCCCAGCCCCAATACACATTGTCCTGTCTGGGGAGGTGGTCACACCTCCCTGGGACAGGAAACCTATTGTCCAGGCCTCCCCTGCCGGAGTTTCGTCCAGCAGCAGGAGGCCAGACTCGTGTCTGTGGCAGCAGCATCCATTTTGTGATGCCAGGGCTCTGGAAAGAAGTTACCGGACTCGTCAGAGTTAACATGTCTTTCCCTCTAGAAGGGTGGAATGCTACCCCCGCCGCCAGGATTGGCGGGGGGTAGTATTCCAAGATGTTTGACACCAAACACGACATGTTTAGGTGCAGCCATTCCATAGTTAGCATTTTACCGCGAGGATATAATGCGTTTAAGAGTATATGGTCAGGCTGCACTACAAACAGCATCAGAGATGGTCTCCGAACGCTGCAGAGGGGCCCTGCTCATGCAGGGGCACCCTCTCACATAGGAACCATGCACTCTGCCTTTAGGATTGATAAGGCCTGCCTTAGGAGTGACTTATAGGTTTATATGTGTGTATGCTTTTAGTGATATAGGTAACCTATACCACAGCAAGGGGTGCATGCACCACCTTACCCAGGCTGCAGTAGCAGACCTGTGGTGTCAGTTTGGATGGCCTACCAGGGGTGGCATAATACATGCTGCAGCCCCTGGCAGGCCTCTGAGGTACCTATGCCCTTGGTACATAGTATACCATATACTAGGGACTTACAAGGGCACTCCAGATCCCAATCAGTGATGTGCCTAAGGCACATGGAGACCCTTTTAAAGAGGAAACAGCTAGGCTGGGGTTCTGAATAGCAGGGCCCCAGCCAGACTAATGTCGAAAACCAGTGAAGTATCAGCAAAAAGTGGGGGTACCCCTGTGAAGCAGATCCTACTCTCCTACAAGGGGGACCTTCTAGGGCAGATCTGAGCCAGGAGCAGCAGAGCTGCCCCTCCCTTGAACCCCTCAGACAGCAAGCTGCTGCTGAGGCTGCTGGGAAAGCTAGTGGTCCCCATACAGTGTATTGGGATGATGGACTCCTGTACTCAGAGAGTAGAGACCCCAAGCCTGGTGCTACCAGGAGGTTGGTAATACCTTTGAAGTTCAGGGGCTTCCTATTGACCCTAGCCCATGATATTCCCTTAGCAGGACACCTGGGCCAGAACAAGACTTGGGACAGAATTGTCCCTCACTTTCACTGGCCCCACATGTCTGAAGACAGTAAGGAGTTTTGTCGCTCCTGTGTAACCTGCCAAGCCAGTGGCAAAGCAGGTGGCACTACAAAGGCCCCCTGATACCACTACCGGTGGTGGGGGTGCCCTTTGAGAGGGTAGGGATTGACATTGTTGGTCCCATGGATCCCCAAACAGCATCTGGGCACAGATTTATACTGGTGGTAGTGGATCATGCCACCAGGTATCCAGAGGCTATACCCCTTAGGACCACTACAGCACCTGTGGTGGCAAGGGCCCTCCTGGGAATTTTCTCAAGAGTGGGCTTTCCTAAGGAGGTGGTATCAGACAGGGATGCAAACTTCATGTCTGGGTACTTAAAGGCAATGTGGAAGGAGTGTGGAGTTACTTATAAGTTCACCACACCCTATCACCCACAATGCAATGGTTTAGTTGAGAGATTCAACAAAACCTTGAAGGGCATGATTAAAGGGCTCCCAGAAAAGCTTAGGCGTAGATGGGACATACTCTTGCCCTGCCTTTTATTCGCATATAGGGAGGTGCCTCAGAAGGGGGTTGGTTACAGCCCTTTTGAACTTCTGTTTGGCCACCCTGTGAGGGGTCCACTGTGCTTGGTGAAGGAAGGATGGGAGTTACCTCTCAAGCCCCCAAAGCAAGATATAGTGGACTATGTACTTGGTCTCCGCTCCAGGATGGCTGAGTACATGAAAAGGCAACCAAAAACCTTGAGGCTAGCCAGGAACTTCAAAAGGCCTGGCATGACCAAAGGCTGTTCTGACTGTTTACCAGCCAGGACAGAAGGTGTGGGTGTTGGAGCCAGTGGCCCCAGCAGCTCTCCAAGACAAATGGAGTGGACCCCAAACTATTGTTGAGCAGAAGGGTGAGGTCACTTACTTAGTAGACCTGGGAACACCCAGGAGTCCCCACAGGGTTCTCCATGTCAACAGACTTAAGCCATATGTGGACAGGGCAGACATGGGCTTGCTCATGGCTACTGATGAAGGGCAGGAGGAAGAGAGTGACCCACTCCTGACCTGCTCTCACAGAACCCTGACGATGGGTCAGTTGATGGTGTAGCCTTGGCAGGCAGCCTCACTACCCAGCAACAAACTGATTGCAGGCAAGTCCTCAATCAGTTTAGACATATGTTTTCACTGACACCCAGTCAGACCACCTGGTACACTCATGAAGTGGACACTGGGGACAGTCTGCCTATTAAAAACAAGATTTATAGGCAACCTGACCATGTCAGGGACTGTATCAGGACTGAAGTCCAGAAGATGTTGGAATTGGGAGTGATTGAGCCCTCAGATAGCCCTTGGGCTAGTCCAGTAGTCCTAGTACCTAAACCTCACACCAGTGGTGGGAAAAGAGAGATGAGGTTTTGTGTAGACTACAGAGGCCTCAATGCAGTCACTAGGACTGATGCCCATCCAATACCCAGGGCAGATGAGCTCATAGATACTTTGGCCTCTGCCAAATATCTCAGCACATTTGACCTAACAGCTGGCTACTGGCAGATCAGACTAGCTGATGCTGCAAAGCCCAAAACAGCATTTTCAACCCCTAGTGGGCATTATCAATTTGTGGTGATGCCCTTTGGTCTGAAAAATGCACCTGCCACTTTCCAGAGGTTGGTGAACACAGTTCTCACAGGACTGGAGGCCTATAGTGCAGCTTATCTAGATGATATTGCTGTCTTTAGCTCCACCTGGGAGGATCACCTGGTCCACCTCAGGAATGTTTTACAGGCCCTGCAAAAGGCAGGCCTGACTATCAAGGCCACTAAGTGCCAGATAGGGCAGAGTCAGGTTGTGTACCTGGGCCACCTTGTGGGTGGAGGCCAGGTTCAACCTTTGCAGAGCAAGATCTAGACCATCATGGACTGGACTGCTCCCACTACCCAGACTCAGGTGAGAGCCTTCTTAGGCCTGACTGGGTACTATAGGAGATTTGTCAAGGGGTATGGATCAATAGTGACACCCTTGAATGACTTAACTTCTAAGAAAATGCCCAAAAGGTTCAGTGGACAGTTAGCTGTCAAAAGGCATTTGATGACCTCAAGCAGGCCATGTGCACTGCTCCAATTCTGCAGAGTCCTGATTACTCCAAGAAGTTCATTGTTCAAACAGATGCATCTGAATTGGGGGTAGGGGCTGTACTGTCACAATTGAATGAAGAAGGTCAGGATCAGCCAGTAGCTTTTATTAGCAGAAGGCTGACCCCTAGAGAGAAACGTTGGTCAGCCATAGAGAGGGAGGCCTTTGCTGTGGTCTGGGCTCTGAAGAAGTTGAGGCCATACTTGTTTGGTACACACTTCCTGGTTCAGACAGACCATAAGCCCCTCTTATGGCTAAAACAAATGAAGGGTGAAAACCCCAAACTGCTTAGGTGGTCCATTTCCTACAGGGGATGGACTTTACAGTGGAACATAGGCCTGGGAGTAACCATGCGAATGCAGATGGACTCTCTAGGTATTTCCACTTAGAACATGAAGACTTAACTGGGCAAGGTTAGTTTAATGTCCCTACGTTTGGGGGGGTTGTGTAGGAGAGTAGGATCTGCTTCACAGGGTACCCCCACTTTTTGCTGATACTTCACTGGTTTTCGACATTAGTCTGGCTGGGGCCCTGCTATTCAGAACCCCAGCCTAACAGTTTCCTCTTTAAAAGGGTCTCCATGTGCCTTAGGCACATCACTGATTGGGATCTGGAGTGCCCTTGTAAGTCCCTAGTATATGGTATACTATGTACCAAGGGCATAGGTACCTCAGAGGCCTGCCAGGGGCTGCAGCATATATTATGCCACCCCTGGTAGGCCATCCAAACTGACACCACAGGTCTGCTACTGCAGCCTGGGTAAGGTGGTGCATGCACCCCTTGCTGTGGTATAGGTTACCTATATCACTAAATGCATACACACATATAAACCTATAAGTCACTCCTAAGGCAGGCCTTATCAATCCTAAAGGCAGAGTGCATGGTTCCTATGTGAGAGGGTGCCCCTGCATGAGCAGGGCCCCTCTGCAGCGTTCGGAGACCATCTCTGATGCTGTTTGTAGTGCAGCCTGACCATATACTCTTAAACGCATTATATCCTCGCGGTAAAATGCTAACTATGGAATGGCTGCACCTAAACATGTCGTGTTTGGTGTCAAACATCTTGGAATACTACCCCCGCCAATCCTGGCGGCGGGGGTAGCATTCCACCCTTCTAGAGGGAAAGGCATGTTAACTCTGACGAGTCCGGTAACTTCTTTCCAGAACCCTGGCATCACAAAATGGATGCTGCTGCCACAGACACGAGTCTGGCCTCCTGCTGCTGGACGAAACTCCGGCAGGGGAGGCCTGGACAATAGGTTTCCTGTCCCAGGGAGGTGTGACCACCTCCCCAGACAGGACAATGTGTATTGGGGCTGGGCGGGAGCACTTTCGGGTGCTTTGAAGTCCTGCACTGGGGGCACATTTGGTGTCCCTGTGCATACCCCAGTTCAAACCGGATCAGGGGCTTGCGGCCCCTGCTTTGGCGCGAACTGGACAAAGGGAAAGGGGTGTAGCCACCCCTCTGCCCTGACCCACCCATAGGTGGGGCCACAGAGTAGTCCATCCCCTATTTTTGGAATAAAGGTAGGAACCCAGTCCTTAGGACTTTAGATTATACCTGGACGAAACTCTGAAACAGAATCCTGGACCTTCGACGCTCTACTCACGATTAGAGGACTGAAGAATCTCCCTTGGGGTCAAGGAGTGACTCCCCTGCTTGGCAGGCACCAAAGAAGCATCTGTCCGGTTCGCATTACTGAAGCTCCCGTCGGACGCCGAAGTCATCGCATCACCAGAGGTAGATTCTCAGACTTCCCGAGAGCTACCCTGAGTCCCCAGCAAAGCTAAGGCCCGTGGCTATCGTGGGTGACTTGAGACCGTGACCCCTGGACACCAAGCACACTTGCAAGTGCACCATCTTCTGGGTCTCCCAAGAAGTCGTGCTTTGGGCTCCGAGTAGCCCTAGCCTCCAGCACCACCTGCACCGAAGATCACTGGCCCCCACTCCACGAGTGTCCTGTAAGCCAGCTCCACGTGCGGCGTCACGAGGCTCCTTCGCGGTCGCTAGCCCGTTGGCTAGTAGCCCTTTACCGAAGGCCAATCTTTTCTTTACTTGGCAGTCTGGTTGCTCCAGGCCTGCCCTCACTTACCCTTGCTGGGTGAGTTCCCCAGACCTTGCTGGTCTGCATCATCGACGATCTATATCTTACTCGAGACTTGCCGTTGCCAAGGCCTGTTGGGTCCAATCTGGTCGCCGACACCTCTGCACTCGACAGACATCGAGCAACAGCCCGAATCCTGCTCCTGGTCACCGACAACGCCTCCCGGACCTCGTGGCTGAAGAGTCAAGACGACCGTCAACGAACTTGAAGCACTCGACATCGGTGGGCATCTGTCCATCGCCCTCCTGGTCACTGGCTAGTGACCCAGACTCTGTCCCCTCTGCTTTCAGGTTCTTCAGAACTCCGATCCACTCTTGGATCCACCCGGACACTTTTCTCCTGGTCGCCAGCAGCACTTTGCAGCAGATCGCCATAAGAAACGACGGCGAAACCCGACCCCGAAAGGCACCTATGCACCCGGCTTCCCTGGGTGAGGTAACACGAGTACTCCGGTGCTCCCGTGGGTAGAGACTCTTCAAAGTCCTAGATCTCAAAGGGTTTTGTCCTAGTCCTCTTTAAAGTGTCCCTTTCCTCTATTTTCCCGATCCCGACTTTCTCCATAGAAGTTAACGGCGTATCGCGGTTGTGTATTTACACTGCACGCGTCTCCCGTGGGTCCCCTGTGTCACTACCTTGGGTGGTTCCTTGTGGTCCAAGCACTTCTAGAGGCTCTAGGCCTAGTGTCTAGTTCAGTCGTGGTTCGCATACCACTTTATTGGTATATGGTTTGGTACGCCCTAGGGCCCAAACGTGTATTTGTGCTATTACTGTGATTTAAGATCTTATAACCTATGTACTTCGAACTCTAGCCTCATAAAGAGACTAGAGGGGTGTGTTTAGTAATAAATACATATATTTTGAATATATACCTGGTGTGGTGCTCTTTCATTTGGTCACTCAAGAGATTATAGACTGGTAAAACAAGCTGCTTTACATTCCTTCAAGACTTAGCCTGAAGGCTGCTCTCCATAGCTACCACTAGGATAGCTTTCAATAAGGTTGTCTTTAACCTACCTACCATAAGAGTCGATTTGGACTGGTGCACGGTGCCCACTTTAATTAGTGGACAGCATATGCCAGGCCAACTTCTCACACCCCATGACCAACACTCAACTGATGAAGAAACGATGGCTGGAGACACTGCGGTGTGATATAGTGACCCCCATGACCGACACTTGACAGATGCCCAAGAAGCGATAGCAGGAGACACTGTTGTGTGTTATACTATCCCCACAAAAGACACTCAACTTATGACCAAGAAGCGATGGCTGGAGACACTATAGTGTGTTATAGCGACCCCACGACTGACACTCAACTGATGACCAAGAAGCAATGGCTGGAGACGCTATAGTGTGTTACAACAACCCCATGACCAACATTCAACTGATGACCAAGAAGTGATGGCTGGAAATTCTATATGTTATAGCGGCCCCATGACCGACACTCAGCTAATGACCAAGAAGCAATAGCTGAACACACTACAGTGTGATAGAGTGACCCCACGACTGACACTCGACTGATGACCAAGAAGCGATAGCTGGAGACACTGTCGTGTTCTATAATATCCCCACAAAATACACTCATCCGATGACCAAGAAGCGATGGCTAGAGACACTATTGTGTGTTATATCGACCCCACAGAAAACACTCAACTGATGACAAAGAAGTGGTGGCTGGAGACACTATAGTGTGATATAGCGACCCCACGACTGGCTCTCAATTGATGACCAGAAAGTGATGACTGGAGACACTATTGTCTGTTATAGTGGCCCCACAAAATACACTTAACTGATGACCAAGAAGCGATAGCTAGAGACACTATTGTGTGTTACAATAATCCCATGACCAACACTCAAATGATGACCAAGAAGTGATGGTTGGAGTTTCTATATATTATAGTGACCCCATGACCAGCACTCAGCTAATGACCGAGAAGCAATAGTTGGAGACCATATTTGTTATCACAACCACATGGCTGATGCTCAACTGACAGCGAAGAAGCAATGGCTGGAGACACTAGTGTATTATAGTGACCCCACGACCGACACTCGACTGATGGCCAAGAAGCGATGGCTGGAGACTCTATAGTGTGTTATAGTGACCCCACGACTGACACTCAACTGATGACCAAGAAGCGATGGCTAGAGACACTATTGTGTGTTATATCGACCCCACAAAAAACACTCAACTGATGACCAAGAAGTGGTGGCTGGAGACACTATACTGTGCTATAGCGACCCCATGAAAGACTCTCAGCTGATGACCAAGAAGTGATGGCTGGGGACCCTGTTGTGCACTATAGCGACCCCATGACCACCACTCGACTGATGACCAAGAAGAGATAGTTGGAGACACTATAGCGTGTGTGAGGGATTCCAATGCTAGGACTCAAAGGGAGGCGTAAAGTTGCCATTAGAAGCCCTGTAGTAAGTCCAGGAGTTTCATCTCTGCATTAAGGTAAGAGGTGATAGCCGGTAAGCTGTGTGTGCCCTAGCAACTCCTCACCTTGCCATCACCAGAAGATAAGATGCTGTGTCCAGGAGCCCCATTACATGTCCATACTCTTCCAGACGCTGCCCTTCTCTAGCTGTATGTGAGCTGCCTCTTCACTAATGTACTTCTCTGCCCTTTCTTTCCTGCACTGTCCATACTCTCTCTGTCTTTTAGCCTCATTCCTCACCTTCACTGCTCCTCTCCCTAACCCTGCCCCTCCTTTCTACTAACACTCTGCCCCTTCTCTCCGTGTTCTTCCTCTCCATGTGTGTCTGACATCATCTTTCTTTCCACAGTCAGAATCACTGCTCTTCCTCACCCACCTCAGTCTGTCTCTATCACTTCCCCTCTCCCCCAATTCTGCCTCCATCCTTACCCTCTCTCTCCATCCTCTCCTCTCTGTCCCTCCTTCCCCCTTCTTCTCACTGTATCTCTCTCTCTCCACAGTCACCATAACTGCCCTCTTCAGAACCAACTTCCGCATGGAGTTCCCCTTTGACCTGCAGGAGCTACCGGCCTTCGCAGTCATTGGGTAAGTGTTGGAGGGTGTGGGCATTCGTAGCTCTTGGGAGGGGCGGCCAGGGAAGGGTCATGTGTAGTGAGGAAGGTGAAGCCTCATTTTATTTTGGTCAGTTTTGCATGGCGCAAACTTTGCCCAAGGTTATAACAGTGATTCACAACAGACATAGAGTAGGTTGCATGGCTTTTTTCATAAAAAGGAGATTTTCTAGGATTAAAATGCAGATAAGACAAGGCTCCTGAGGATACATGTAATGGGGTATGTAGATGTAGCCACCAGAGACCCCACAGCCTGCCGTGAAACTTAAGCTCGGCTCATTGGGCCTCGAAGTTTCACTTCTAACTTCCTAGAGGCTCTTGACCTCTCAGTAGCTTGCCCACATCTAATTTTGAAATCTTTCTAAACATAGACCTTCTAGTGAGGTGTTAGAGTAGTACAGGTGCTAAACAGAGAGGGACAGAGCAGGTTTCATGTCACAGTGCATGCCTGTCACAGGCAAAGACTAGTCCAGCTCCAGAACTACATAGCACACTGAAGCACCCAGCTGAAGAGATCAGTGAACGGAAGCACAGACTTCACTCTTGAGTCTCACGAGATATATGTCCTCATTCCTGGCACAGGGAAATTGTGCCAACTCAGAATCCCCAGTTTTCACAGAGCTGAGATTAGGTGTCTATGAACAAAAATAATAAAAATACTGGGTGATGCATTGCCAGTATTTATTAATTACCAGCACCAGCTTCAGGGTTGAAATTATCGGTGGTGTTGGTATAATACCGCCCGGGCGGTAACCCTGCACACGGTCCAGTCACGTGTGTATTTGCACCTATAGACCCAATTTAGGCGGAAGACTCTCAATTTTTTAAACCAAAAAATGGTCCATTTTAGCTGTCGCCTGCCAGAAATAGCATCTGCTTCAATAGAAGTCAATCCGGGAAATACATTCTCCATATAATTTTTCTTTAAATATCCCACTTTCCTCTTCTGAAATGTTGGCATGTATGTGTGTGGCACATGGGAACTGAGGGGCTGGCTGGGGGAGCTCGCTTAGTGGAGTCAAGGGAGACACGAGGCAGTGATGGGACAAAGCACATTTCTTCCACTTCCGGGTGAGGTTTAAAGAGAAGTCAACAAGAAACAAGCTGCTTTATAAGGACAAGTACGGAAGTAAACATGTTCTGTGACTGAGGTGTTGAGAAGAGCTCCTCAGCAGCACAGACATTTGAGCAGTTCTGATATTCATAAAATTTTAGATGAGACAGGCTCTGCAGGGGTAAGAGCAAGGAAATGGGACAAAGGAAAACATGGACGTCATAGGCAGGATGACTCCTCATCCTTCCGCTCATCATCATTCCTCATCTTTCCGCTCATCATCACTCCTCATCCTTCCGTACAACTCCTCATCCTTCCGCTCATCATCACTCCTCATCCTTCCGCTCAACTCCTCATCCTTCCGCTCATCATCACTCCTCATCCTTCCGCTCAACTTCTCATCCTTCTGCTCATCATCACTCCTCATCCTTCCACTCATCATCACTCCTGAACATTCCTCTCATCATCACTCCTGAACATTCCGCTCATCATCACTCCTCAACCTCCCGTTCAACTCCTCATCCTTCCGCTCATCATCACTTCTCATCCTTCTGCTCATCATCACTCCTCATACTTCCACTCATCTTCACTCCTGAACATTCAGCTCATAATCACTTCTCATCCTTCCGCTCATCATCACTCCTCATCCCTCTGCTCAACTCCTCATCCTTCCGCTCATCATCACTCCTCATCCTTCCGCTCATCATCACTCCTCATCTTTCCGCTCATCATCACTTCTCATCCTTCTGCTCATCATCACTCCTTATCTTTCCACTCATCATCACTCCTCATCCTTCTGGTCATTATCACTCCTCATCCTTCCACTCATTATCACTCCTCATCCTTCTGCTCATCATCACTTCTCATCCTTCTGCTCATCGTCACTCCTAATTTTTCTGCTCATATTCACTCCTCATCCTTCTCCTCATCATCACTCCTCATCCTACCACTCATCATCACTCCTGAACCTTTACACTCATCATGACTCCTCATCCTTCTGCTCATTATCACTCCTCGTCCTTCTGCTCATCATCACTCCTCATTCTTCCACTTATCGTCACTCCTCATCCTTCTGCTCATCATCACTTTTCATCCTTCCACTCATCATCACTCCTCATCCTTTCTTTCAACTCCTCATGCTTCCACTCAGCATCACTCCTCATCCTTCCGCCCATCATGGCTCCTCATTGTTCCGCTCATCATCACTCATCATCCTTCCACTCATTGTCACTTCTCATCCTTCCACTCATTGTCACTCCTCATTCTTCCACTCATCATCATGCCTCATCCTTCTGATCATCATCACTCCTCATTTTTCTGTTCATTATCACTCCTCATCCTTCTGTTCAACTCCTCATTCTTCACCTCATCATCACTCCTCATCCTTCTGCTCATCATCACAGCTCATCCTTCCACTCATAATCACTCCTCATCCTTCTGCTCATCATCACTCCTCATCCTTCCACTCATCATCACTCCACATCCTTCTGCTCATCATCACTCCTCATCCTTCCACTTACCATCACTCCTCATACTTCTGCTCATCATCAGTCCTCATTCTTCCACTCATCATCACTTCTCATCCATCTGCTCATCATCACTGCTCATCCATCCACTCATCATGACGCCTCATCCTTCCGCTCATCATCACACCTCATCCTCCCACTCATCATGACTCCTCATCCTTCCACTCAATACTCATCATCCTTCCGCTCATCATCACTCCTCATCCTTCCACTCATCATTACTCCTCATCCTTCCGCTCATCATCACACCTCAACCCTGTGCTCATCATCACTCCTCATCCTTCCACTCATCATCACTTCTCATCCTTCCACTCATCATTACTCCTCATCCTTCTGCTCATCATCACACCTCAACCCTGTGCTCATCATCACTCCTCATCCTTCCGCTCATCATCACACGTCATCCTCCCACTCATCATGACTCCTCATCCTTCCACTCATCATTACTCCTCATCCTTCCGCTCATCATCACTCCTCATCCTTCCACTCATCATTACTCCTCATCCTTCCACTCATCATTACTCCTCATCCTTCTGCTCATCATCACACCTCAACCCTGCGCTCATCATCACTTCTCATCCATCTGCTCATCATCACTCCTCATCCTTCCGCTCATCATCACTCCTCATCTTTCTGTTCATCGCTCCTCATCCTTCTGCTCATCATCACTCCCCATCTTTCCACTCATCATAACTCCTCATCCTTCCGCTCATCATCACTCCTCATCTTTCTGTTCATCACTCCTCATCCTTCTGCTCATCATCACTCCCCATCTTTCCACTCATCATCACTCCTCATCCTTCCACTCATCATCACTCCACATCCTTCTGCTCATCATCACTCCTCATCCTTCCACTTACCATCACTCCTCATACTTCTGCTCATCATCAGTCCTCATTCTTCCACTCATCATCACTTCTCATCCATCTGCTCATCATCACTGCTCATCCATCCACTCATCATGACGCCTCATCCTTCCGCTCATCATCACACCTCATCCTCCCACTCATCATGACTCCTCATCCTTCCACTCAATACTCATCATCCTTCCGCTCATCATCACTCCTCATCCTTCCACTCATCATTACTCCTCATCCTTCCGCTCATCATCACACCTCAACCCTGTGCTCATCATCACTCCTCATCCTTCCACTCATCATCACTTCTCATCCTTCCACTCATCATTACTCCTCATCCTTCTGCTCATCATCACACCTCAACCCTGTGCTCATCATCACTCCTCATCCTTCCGCTCATCATCACACGTCATCCTCCCACTCATCATGACTCCTCATCCTTCCACTCATCATTACTCCTCATCCTTCCGCTCATCATCACTCCTCATCCTTCCACTCATCATTACTCCTCATCCTTCCACTCATCATTACTCCTCATCCTTCTGCTCATCATCACACCTCAACCCTGCGCTCATCATCACTTCTCATCCATCTGCTCATCATCACTCCTCATCCTTCCGCTCATCATCACTCCTCATCTTTCTGTTCATCGCTCCTCATCCTTCTGCTCATCATCACTCCCCATCTTTCCACTCATCATAACTCCTCATCCTTCCGCTCATCATCACTCCTCATCTTTCTGTTCATCACTCCTCATCCTTCTGCTCATCATCACTCCCCATCTTTCCACTCATCATGACTCCTCATCCTTCCACTCATCGTCACTCCTCATCCTCCCACTCATCACCACTCCTCCACCTTCTGCTCATCACTTCTCATTCTTCCACTCATCATCACTCCTCATCCTTCTGCTCCTCATGACTCTTCATCCTCCCACTCATCATCACTCCTGAACCATCTGCTGATCATCACTCCTTATCCTTCTGCTCATCATCACTCCTCATCCTTCCGTTCAACTGCTCATCCTTCCGCTTATCATCACTCCTCATCCTCCTGCTCATCATCACTTCTCATCCTTCCACTCATCATCACTCCTCACCCTCCCACTCTTTGTCACGCCTCATCCTTCCGCTCATCATCACTCCTCAACCTTCCTCTCATCATCACTCCTCATCCTTCTGCTCATCATCACTTCTCATCCTTCTGCTCATCATCACTACTCATCCTTCCACTCTTTGTCTCTCCTTATCCTTCCACTCATCATCACTCCTCATCCTTCTGCTCATCATCACTCCTCAACCTTCCACTCACACTCTCCAGACGAGGCAGGTCCTTCTTCCAGAGCAGTAGTTCTTAAACTTTTGACTTCAGTGGACCCCCAATGAATCATTATTGGAAGCCGGGGACACCCAGCTTAAGCAATTTCTATTATTTGAACCACAAACAATACACAAAAATTGAAAAACAAGTATACACCAAACAAATGCTCAAATATTGAAATATTTTGTTTAATTCACAATCAAATATAGAAAACGTTTTTACATTTTCAATTTGCTTCTTTATTTGTATATACTTTACTATTTTTAATGTATTAATTTTAGTATTGTTTAAGTTTGTAAAACAGTTGCGGACGCACTGAGTAGGCCTCGCGGTCCACAGGGGTCCTCAGTCCATGGGTTAAGAATCATTGCTGTAGAGGAGCTCTTCACGGACTGAGACGTTTCCTTTACCTACGAATTATATGAATACGGAGCCTTTTTGCCCGATGATGCGAATACTTTAATTCATTTCCCAGGCCCAGCAGACTAATCCTGACTAGACCTTTCCTTCCTTAAACAGCACCAATAGAGTGTTTTGCTTGCTCACACCGATTTGGAGCCTACGCGCCCTGTTTTCTCCTCAGGCCCATCGTTTGGGCTACTGATGGTAACTCGCCCCCAGTCTCCCCTCCCCACACTCCTGTCCTGAGGAAGACCCCATCGTAAGGGACATACTTACCTACCACTTTCCAGGGGTCGAAACGTCGACATCTACCACACTAGCCAGTCTGACCAACACTGATTGATCACTGTGGCTTTATCTATAACTATGGCTATTTAAATATCTGGATGTAATGTGATGTATTTGGCTCTTGTATGAGCCCCTTCCTGAGAAATAACTAAGTTTGTGAATTGTACACTGTTCCATTCACTACCTTATCCTCACTTCATCCACCACACCCTCACCCTTCCCTCCTGGGGCACTGCTTTGAATAATGTGTTAACATATGTTATATAATACAGGTTGCTCAGTGTGATTAAATAACACTGTTCATTAAGAATACTACGATTCTGTGTATAACTGTGTATGATTTTCTTGGTTCTTTTAAACACAGTAATTCGTACACTGGGACCATTCTCCGTGACAGGAAACCTATTGTGTACTGCTCTATACCCGGGTCCCAGTGACGTTATTTGGGTTTACCCTTCTAGGTAACTAGAGGAAGGTATGTCAGCCGAGAGGAAGTAGCCCACATCATGACATATTTGAGAGATAATCCCGGGCTACCAAAGAGACTTCATGTGAGGAGCCTTATCTGGCAAAACACCAGTAAATCCAGAATAGTGCCCTTCACCTGATGTAGGAGACAAGGAGACGGATGTGCCATTAAAAAAGACAGGCTGAAATACATCTGGCAGTAAGAGCCGGTGTGTGCAGCAGACACTGCCCAGCCTCTGGTGAAGGATACTCGCGGCTTGGAAGGGGTCACACACGGGGAAGAGGACTCTTCTGAACTTCTGGCTAATGTGGAGCATCAGGCCGGCTCCTGTCGGACATTGCATGTGACGTATTAGCACTTTTTCACCTGCACTTGGAGGCTCTATTTTGGCACGGTGCCCACAGTGTCCGCTTTGGCTCAGAGGCTGGAAGGCTGAACATTCAGAAAAAACAGCTCTGATGAAGATACCTTCCATTTTCATCAAAAGTGTTTGGGGAGCGATTGAATGCTACACTCACTAAAGCTTTAAGGATTGTGAGAATGCTTTGCCTTAGAAAGGAATGTCTTCCACTCCTTCCTGTCTGCCAACACCTCAGGTGAGCCATAGACAGGCAAAAAGTAGGAACAGTTCTCAGCCTTATCATCCATCCAAAAATACAACATGAATCCAACAGCTGTTATCACTCCAAAGGTGTCCATTAATTATTTCAGCCAGAGACATGTACGGTAGCTCTGGATCTGCAGGATGCTTATCTTCACATTTCAATTGCAAATAAACATGAGAAGCGTCTTCATTTTTATGGCACCTCTTGTGGTTCTATTACACAATCAGGGGATAGCCCTACAGCCTTATCTGTACAAATTCTCCCTCAAAAGCACCTATAGAGGTTCATGTTCGACAAGTGATATCTCTGCTCCAGAATCATGGGTTCGTCATTATTTGGAAGAAGTCCACAGTGATGCCATTGCAGGACCTCGAGTTCAAAGAGGTGGGATTCCGGACAGATGTTGGGATGGTGATGCTGCCAGAGCCCAGACTGTTGAAGATTCAGAGGCACATCTGTCACTTCTGAATCAGATGCCCCCGGGTTGAGAAGCTGGTTTTAAGTCACAGGGAATATGGCACCCATGATAATTGTGGTTCTTGGTAGAGGTTCTATTTGGGGATTTTTGTCTCACCTCCTGAAGTCATGGAATCCAGCTTCAGTGGCTCTGAATGCTCAACCACACTTTGACAAACACATCTTAGGGATCTCAAATTTTGGTTGGGTCAGGGGAATCTGAGATCTGGGCCAGCTCCGAAGGTGATGATGATGGACGTATGCGGCGATGGTTGGGGAGCTACGATAGACTCAGTAAGTCTACAGGGCAAGTGGTCTCCCAAAGTCAGAGCTTGTTCCTCCTACTGGAATGAACCGGAACAGTCAGCTGGGTGTTGCTAGGTCTTAGACCTCAGGTTCAGATTGCTTCAGATGTTATAAGAACAGACAACATAACCACAATGTAGGAAGGTGGAATCTGACTGCATGGTTGCCCCCACTTTTTTCCTGGTGTTTTGCTGGTTTTCGACTTAGTTTGGCTGGGATCCTGCTATTCAGGACCCCAGCCTATCTGCTTTCCCTTAAATTGATTGCATGTACTTTAGGTACACTCCAGATTGGATTCTGGGGTACCCTTATGAGTCCCTAGTATATGGTATACTATGTACCCAGGGCATAGGTACCCCAGAGGCCTCCCAGGGGCTGCAGCATGTATTATGCCACCCCTGAGAGGCCATCCAAAATGACACAACAGGTCTGCTACAGCAGCCTGTGTAAGGTGGTGTATCCACCCCTTACTGAGATATAGGTTCCCTATATCTCTCCATATCACTGCACATGTAAACCTATCAGTCACCCCTATGGCAGGCCTTATCAATCCTGAAGGCAGGGTGCTGGGTTTCATGTGAGAGGGTGCCCATGCATGAGCATAGCCCCTCTGCAGCTTTCGGAATCTTCATTCCGGGGTTGTTTGTGATGCAGCCAACCATATACTCTTAAGTGCATTATAACCTTGCGGTAAATGCTAACTTGAGAATGGCTGTATGGAAACATGTCGTGTTTGGTGTCAAACACCTTGGAATCATACCTCCACCCCAGTAACTGGGGTGGGAGGTATGATTCCACCCTACTAGAGGGAGAAACATGGCACCACCGGTACACCCGGTACCAGCTTAACAGAACCCTGGCATCACAAAATGGATGCTGCAACCACAGACACGAGTCTGCCCTCCTGCTGCTGGACGAAACTCCGGCAGGGGAGGCCTGGACAATAGGTTTCCTGTCACAGGGAGGTGTGACCACCTCCCAGACAGGCTTTAGTGTATTGGGGCTGGGTTGGTGCACTCCAAGAGTGCTTTGAAGTCTGCACTGGGGGCACATTTGGTGTCCCTGTGCATAGTCCAGCTCAAACCAGTTGCAGGGGCTACCAGCCCCTGCTCTGGCGTGAAACTAGACAAAGGAAATGGGTGTAGCCACCCCTCTTTCCTGACCCTCCCATAGGTGGGTCCCCAGAGTTTGTCCCACACAAAGTAATATATAAACAGATAAGGGGGGCACTTGCTTCAAGAGGGTGGCTGTTTGTGCAATCAAGATTTGTCTTAGGGTGAAGCATTGTCTTCTGTCCTCATCTGCCGCTCACATAAAGGGGTCGAGAACACTGTAGTGGACAGGTTTAGCAAGGTATTTCACTCATCTCCGATTTATCATTCGAATCCTCATGTTTCCAGAAAGATTGGCTTGAAATGGAGCTTCCTGCAGATATATCTCTTGGCCAGGAAGGAAATGTCCGTCTGTCCAATGTTTGTCTCAAGGTCCAGGGAAGAGGGAGCATGGGTGGCTTACACGTTGACTTGTCTTTTTCCAGCTTGGCTTCTTTTTGCCTTTCCCCCTTTTCCTTTAACCCTGAAGGTTCTACTGAAGATCAGGAGTGAGAGCACGCGAGTGATAATGATTGCTACTGTTTGCCCTCAGTTATCCTTGTTTCCTCTTCTTCATCTGATGGAGAGGGGCTCAGAGGGGGTTCTCCCAGTAGTAACTTCACCTCTGTCATTACCATCATTGAATTAGAATATCTTTCTTATCTATGTTGACGGTTTGGTGGATGAGAGGAAAGGCCTTCAGAAGAAACGTTGTCAACGGGATTGGCGGATGCTAGTCAGGCCTCAAGGAAACCAGCAGCTGTGACGGCTTATTCTCACCGCTGGCCATTTTTTCAGAAGTGGCGCTTACAGAATGTGGTTGATGCAGTTACGTGTGAGGACGTGAGCTTTCTTTCTTGCTTACAGGAAGGTTTTGGTTCAGGGTTGCCAGTGTCCACCCTAAGGTCGCAAAGGGCAGCAATCAAAGCATTTAGGGATTGCTGGAATCAATAGTTCTCCGAGAACCTTGTTTCTTATTTCTCTTTCACCCAATGGTAAAGACTTAGGTTTCAAATTGGGATATTTTGTTGGTGTGGGATGCCCTTAAGAGTTCTCCTTTTGAACATTTGGAATCTGTTCCAGTTCAGTTCTTAAGTTGGAAAGTTTTCTTCCTGCTGGTGATCACTAGGAGATGAGGGAATCCGGCTTTTTTCTTTGCAGTTCTCCTTTCTTGAGGATCTTTCCAGATGGGCTCATCTTCTTCTGGTCCGAGGGTAAAATCGTCTTTTCGTTTCGAAAAGGAAGTCCGTGTGCATGAATTTTTGCCAATCTCTCTTCTCTTGGAGTGGAGGAACTCCACTCCCTGGATGTCACAAGAGCAGCTCCATATATTTAGATTGCACTGCTCCATATATGATGGCGCACTCCTTTTTTGTCGATATTGATCCAGCTAAAAAGGAGTTAAAATCCTCTTTTCCCTCTTAAAGTAGGTGGGTATGCTCCACCATTGCAGCTGCATATGGGGGTGAAACTTACCAATCCCGGTGGCGTTCAAAGAAAATCAAGAAGAGGAATGGCAACTTTTTGGGCAGTTGTTCAAGGAGCTTCAGTTTTGGAAATTTGCAGGACGGCCACGTGTGCAGTTCCTTCAGCCTTTGGTAAACTCTATCACATTCCGTGAGAAGACTCTGGTGATGGAGAGTTTGGTGCCAAAGGTTGTCTCTTTTGCTTCATGTCATGCTAATAAAACGTTCACTGGGTGAGCAGCATTGGACTTCTTCTTGTTGTCCTGTGTCTTTAAGGGCTGTATTTGGGCCAGAATTGGGACTCTAGCTTGGGCATTCCCTCAAGATGTAAGAAATGGAATGAGAAAGCAATGAGGTGCAATGTTAAAATTATTTACCCATACATGCCAACAGATCCAGTTCAGGCGAGAGACTCCTGAATTTTTAAGCCAAAAATGGCTTTATTTTGGCTGCCTCAAGCCTGATATTGCCTCTTCTTCAATAGAAGACAATGGGGAAAATACATTAATCTGATTTGTTTTCCAAAATCTCCCACTTTTCTCTTCTAAAATGTTGCATGCATGCTTACTAGTAATTCATTTACTCTGAGTGCTTATTCCTTGTTCCAGTCACTAGGCCACTCCCCCTACCCAGTTTCTCTGAAATGTGGTCGCATTCACAGCGGGGCCTCCTCTTCCATCTTCTCAAGTGCCTCTTGTTTGCCTCTTGCTTGCCTCTTATTTGCCTCTTGTCTGCTTCCCTCTGCCTTCTTCAGCCTCCTTCACACTCTCTCCTCTTCTGTCTTCATTCGCAGGATCTGCTGTGGTTTCCTGGGCGCCTTCTTCGTCTACCTCAATCGTCAAGTGGTCCTGTGCATCCGGCGACAGACCGCCCTCAGCAAATTTCTCACCAAATAGTAAGTGCACTTGTGATCCGTTCTGGAGGGTGGTTGGGCCGGGATTGGCCCTGTGCTGCTGGGTGAGAAGCGAAGGGTGAAGGATTGTGAGCACAGACCAGCCACGTCAACAACCCCTGGCTGGAAGGGCGCATCATGGTGGCAGCAAACAACCACTGCTGGCCGAACTGCGCAAGTCTACCAACCTTGGCTGCAGATTGCCCATAAACAGCTGCTAACCTAGCCACATGCAGCGCGTAGCAGGTGTTCACAGATGTCACAAGCCAAAATTCACCATGTGCAATATGGCCATGCGCTTCCAGATGTGGAGTCAAATGGTCGCACATACGCCGTCATTGTGCTGAAGACGGCCAGAAGCCAAGATTTCTTGCTGTAAAACCAACAACGAGTGTCTGGGATTGGGAGTGACCCAAATACCAGTGTCTGATAAATGGCTGGATGTGAACAGTCATTGCTTGAGAATGACCACAAGCCAGTCATAACTGGTTGAGATATGGCCACAAGCCGGTCATAACTGGTTGAGATATGGCCACAAGCCAGTCATAACTGATTGAGAATGACCACAAGCCGTCCATAACTGGCAAGAATGACCACAAGCCGGTCATAACTGGCTAAGAATGACCACAAGCTGGTCATAACTGGCTGAGAATGACCACATGCCGGTCATTCCTGGCTGAGAATGACCAAAATCCAGTCATTCCTGGCTGAGAATGACCACAAGCCGGTCATTCCTGGCTGAGAATGACCACAAGCCAGTCATAACTGGCTAAGAATGACCAAAAGCCGGTCATAACTGGCTAAGAATGACCAAAAGCCGGTGATAACTGGCTGAGAATGACCACAAGCCGGTGATAACTGGATGAGAATCACCACAAGCCGGTCAAAACTGGCTGAGAATGACCACAAGCCGGTCATAACTGGCCAAGAATGACCACAAGCTGGTCATAACTGGCTGAGAATGACCACAAGCTGGTCATTGCTGGCTGAGAATGACCACAAGCCAGTCACTCCTGGCTGGGAATGACCACAAGCCAGTCATAACTGGCTGAGAATGACCACAAGCAAGTCATAACTGGCCAAAAATGACCACGAGCCGGTCAAAACTGGCTGAGAATGACCACATGCCGGTCATTCCTGGCTGAGATATGACCACAAGCCGGTCATAACTGGCTAAGAATGACCAAAAGCCAGTCATTCCTGGCTGAAAATGACCACAAACTGGTCATAACTGGATGAGAATGACCACAAACCGGTCATAACTGGCTGAGAATGGCCACAAGCCGGTCATAACTAGCTGAGAATGGCCACAAGCTGGTCATAACTGGCTGAGAATGACCACAAGCCGGTCATAACTGGCTGAGAATGGCCACAAGCCGGTCATTCCTGGCTGAGAATGACCACAAGCTGGTCATAACTGGCTCAGATATGACCACAAGCTGGTCGTTCCTGGCTGAGAATGACCACAAGCCAGTCATTTCTGGCTGAGAATGACCACAAGCCGGTCATAACTTGCTGAGAATGACCACAAGCCAGTCATTCCTGGCTGAGAATGACCACAAGCCGGTCATAACTGGCTAAGAATGACCACAAGCCGGTCATAACTGGCTGAGAATGACCACAAGCCAGTCATAACTGGCAAAGAATGACCACAAGCCAGTCATAACTGGCTTAGAATGACCACAAGCCGGTCATTCCTCGCTGAGAATGACCACAAGCCAGTCATTCCTGGATGAGAATGACCACAAGCCAGTCATAACTGGCTGAGAAGGGCCACAAGCCGGTCATTCCTGGCTGAGAATGACCACAAGCTGGTCACTCCTGGCTGAGAATGACCACAAGCTGGTCATAACTGGCTGAGAATGACCACAAGCCGGTCATAACTGGTTGAGAATGACCACAAGCCGGTCATTCCTGGCTGAGAATGACCACAAGCCACTCATTCCTGGCGAGAATGACCATAAGCCGGTCATAACTGGCTGAGAATGACCACAAGCCAGTCATAACTGGCTGAGAATGACCACAAGCCAATCATAACTGGCTGAGAATAACCACAAGCCAGTCATTCCTGGCTGAGAATGACCACAAGCCGGTCATAACTGGCTAAGAATAACCACAAGCCGGTCATAACTGGCTGAGAATGACCACAAGCCAGTCATAACTGGCAAAGAAGGACCACAAGCCGGTCATAACTGGCTTAGAATGACCACAAGCCGGTCATTCCTGGCTGAGAATGACCACAAGCCAGTCATTCCTGGCTGAGAATGACCACAAGCCAGTCATAACTGGCTGAGAAGGGCCACAAGCCGGTCATTCCTGGCTGAGAATGACCACAAGCTGGTCACTCCTGGCTGAGAATGACCACAAGCCGGTCATAACTGGTTGAGAATGACCACAAGCCGGTCTTCCTGGCTGAGAATGACCACAAGCCAGTCATTCCTGGCTGAGAATGACCACAAGCCAGTCATAACTGGCTGAGAATGACCACAAGCCAGTCATAACTGGCTGAGAATGACCACAAGCCAATCATAACTGGCTGAGAATAACCACAAGCCGGTCATAACTGGCTGAGAATGACCACAAGCCGGTCATAACTGGCTAAGAATGACCACAAGCCAGTCATAACTGGCTGAGAATGACCACAAATTGGTCATAACTGGCTGAGAATGACCACAAGCCGGTCATTCCTGGCTGAGAATGACCACAAGCTGATCATAACTGGCTCAGATATGACCACAAGCCGGTCATTCCTGTGAGAAGTTGGCCTGGCATATGCTGTCCACTAGTTATAGTGGGCACCTTGCACCAGTCCAAACGACCCTTATTGATGATAGGTTTAAAGACAACCTTTATTGAAAGCTATCCTAGTGGTAGCTATGGAGAGCAGCCTTCAGGCTAAGTCTTGAAGGAATGTAAAGCAGCTTGGTTTACCTGATTATAACCTCTTGAATGACCAAATGAAAGGAGAACCACACCAGGTATATATAAAATATATGTATTTATTTTTAAACACTCACTACTAATCTCTTTATGAGATTAGAGTCCAAGATACACAATATCACAGTATTAAAACGACAGTAAATAGCACAATATACACTGGGCCCCAGAGGGGGACCAAACCATATATTAAGAAAGTGGTATAAGAACCACGACTTGACTAGACACAGTGCCTAGAGCACGTAGAATCACTGGGACCCCAAGGAACCACCCAAGGTAGTGACACAGGAGACCCACGGGGGACGTGTGCAGTGTGAGATCACAGCCGCGAGCGCCGTAGGATTCTATGAGGAAAGTCGCGGTTGGAATTTTAAAGCAATAGGACACTTAGAAGAGGACTTTGAGCAAACCCCTTTAGACTTAAGGGTTTCTAGGGCCAACACCCACGGGAGCACCGAAGTACTCGAGTTACCTCACCCAGGGAAGCCGGGTGCATAGGTGTCAAAGGGTGTCAGGAATCGTCGTTGTTTTCAATGGCGATCTGCTGCAAAGTGCTGCTGCCGTGAAGGAGAAAAGTGTCCGGTGCGATCCAAGCCTGGATCGAAGATGTGAAGAACCTGAAAGCAGAGATAACAGAGTCTGGGTCACTAGCCAGTGACCAGGAGCGGAGCAATCGAATGCCCACCGATGTCGGGTGCTTCAGGTGCGAAGAGGTGAAGCTTGACTCTGCAGCCACAGGGTCCCGGAGATGTCAAGGATGACCAGGAGCCGGATTCGAGCTGTCCCACAAAGGATGTCGAGTGCTGGGGTGTCGCTGCTCGGATTGACCTCAACAAGCCTTGGCAACAGCAACCCACGCAGGAAGAGAAAAGAGGCTTCTGTGCGGACCAGCAAGGACCTCGGGACTCCCCAAGCGATGGACAGTCAGGGCACGTTGGGAGCAACCAGGAAAGCATAATTAAACTTAGAGTTGACTTCTTGGGGACCCACAGGTCAACGGACCAGGGATCGCGAAGGGACCTCGAGAGGAATCACAAACTGGCGGCCCACGGAACACTCGTTGAGTGTAGGCCAGTAATCTTTGGGGTAATTACTGCTCCGGGTCAGGGCTACAAGTAACCCAAAGCTCAGCCTCAGGGGTTGCCGGAAAGCTAATGCTTATGCAAATGGACGCGGTGCCCAGGGGTTCGGGTTGCACGGTCACCACGAGGGATACGTGCCTCAGACTTGCTGTGGGCACAGATCGACCTCAAAGACCTCGGAAAACCTACCTCCTGTGTGGCAATATTCTTTGGAGTCCGTCGGAGCTTTGGAGATGCCAACCGGTCAGTTGCATTAAAGGTGCCTGCCTTGCAGGGGAGTAACTCCTTTACTCCAAGGGAGATTCTTCAGACATCCAGCATAGTGCAGATCGGTCGAAGTACTTGGTTTCTGTGTCAGAGTTTAGTCCAGTTGTAATCTAAAGTCCTGTAGTCAGGGGTTCCTACTTTATACCCAAGGAAGGGGTGGGACAAACTCTGGGGACACACCTATGGGAGGGTCAGGAAAGAGGGGTGGCAACACCCATTTCCTTTGTTCAGTTTCGCACCAGAGCAGGGGCTGGTAGCCCCTGCAACCGGTTTGAGCTGGACTATGCACAGGGACACCAAATGTGCCCCCAGTGCAGACTTCAAAGCACTCTGGGAGTGCACCCACCCAGCCCCAATACACTAAAGCCTGTCTGGGAGGTGGTTACACCTCCCTGTGACAGGAAACCTATTGTCCAGGCCTCCCCTGCCGGAGTTTCGTCCAGCAGCAGGAGGGCAGACTCGTGTCTGTGGCTGCAGCATCCATTTTGTGATGCCAGGGTTCTGTTAAGCTGGTACCGGGTGTATCGGTGGTGCCATGTTTCTCCCTCTAGTAGGGTGGGATAATACCTCCCACCCCAGGTACTGGGGTGGAGGTATGATTCCAAGGTGTTTGACACCAAACACAACATATTTCCATGCAGCCATTCTCAAGTTAGCATTTACCGCAAGGTTATAATGCACTTAAGAGTATATGGTTGGCTGCATCACAAACAACCCCGGAATGAAGATTCGAAAGCTGCAGAGGGCTCTGCTCATGCATGAGCACCCTCTCACATGAAACCCAACACACTGCCTTCAGGATTGTTAAGGCCTGCCATAGGGGTGACTGATAGGTTTACATGTGCAGTGATATGGAGAGATATAGGGAACCTATATCTCAGTAAGGGGTTGGATACACCACCTTACACAGGCTGCTGTAGCAGACCTGTTGTGTCATTTTAAAAGGCTTCCCAGGGGTGGCACAATACATGCTGCAGCCCCTGGTAGGCCTCTGGGGTACCTATGCCCTGGGTACATAGTATACCATATGCTAGGGACTCACAAGGGTACCCCAGAATCCAATCTGGAGTGTACCTAAAGTACATACAGTCAATTTAGAGTAGAAAGCAGATAGACTGGGGTCCTGATTAGCAGGGCCTCAGTCTGGCTAAGTCGAAAAACAGAGAAACATCAGCAAAAAGTGGGGGTAACTATAAGAAGCAGATCCTACTCTCCTACAATTCCTGGCTGAGAATGACCACAAGCCAGTCATTCCTGGCTGAGAATGACCACAAGCCGGTCATAACTGGCTAAGAATGACCACAAGCCGGTCATAACTGGCTGAGATATGACCACAAGCCGGTCATAACTGGCTAAGAATGACCAAAAGCCAGTCATTCCTGGCTGAAAATGACCACAAACTGGTCATAACTGGATGAGAATGACCACAAACCGGTCATAACTGGCTGAGAATGGCCACAAGCCGGTCATAACTAGCTGAGAATGGCCACAAGCTGGTCATAACTGGCTGAGAATGACCACAAGCCGGTCATAACTGGCTGAGAATGGCCACGAGCCGGTCATTCCTGGCTGAGAATGACCACAAGCTGGTCATAACTGGCTCAGATATGACCACAAGCTGAGTCGTTCCTGGCTGAGAATGACCACAAGCCAGTCATTTCTGGCTGAGAATGACCACAAGCCGGTCATAACTTGCTGAGAATGACCACAAGCCAGTCATTCCTGGCTGAGAATGACCACAAGCCGGTCATAACTGGCTAAGAATGACCACAAGCCGGTCATAACTGGCTGAGAATGACCACAAGCCAGTCATAACTGGCAAAGAATGACCACAAGCCAGTCATAACTGGCTTAGAATGACACTAAGCCGGTCATTCCTCGCTGAGAATGACCACAAGCCAGTCATTCCTGGATGAGAATGACCACAAGCCAGTCATAACTGGCTGAGAGAGGGCCACAAGCCGGTCATTCCTGGCTGAGAATGACCACAAGCTGGTCACTCCTGGCTGAGAATGACCACAAGCTGGTCATAACTGGCTGAGAATGACCACAAGCCGGTCATAACTGGTTGAGAATGACCACAAGCCGGTCATTCCTGGCTGAGAATGACCACAAGCCACTCATTCCTGGCGAGAATGACCATAAGCCGGTCATAACTGGCTGAGAATGACCACAAGCCAGTCATAACTGGCTGAGAATGACCACAAGCCAATCATAACTGGCTGAGAATAACCACAAGCCAGTCATTCCTGGCTGAGAATGACCACAAGCCGGTCATAACTGGCTAAGAATAACCACAAGCCGGTCATAACTGGCTGAGAATGACCACAAGCCAGTCATAACTGGCAAAGAAGGACCACAAGCCGGTCATAACTGGCTTAGAATGACTCACAAGCCGGTCATTCCTGGCTGAGAATGACCACAAGCCAGTCATTCCTGGCTGAGAATGACCACAAGCCAGTCATAACTGGCTGAGAAGGGCCACAAGCCGGTCATTCCTGGCTGAGAATGACCACAAGCTGGTCACTCCTGGCTGAGAATGACCACAAGCCGGTCATAACTGGTTGAGAATGACCACAAGCCGGTCTTCCTGGCTGAGAATGACCACAAGCCAGTCATTCCTGGCTGAGAATGACCACAAGCCAGTCATAACTGGCTGAGAATGACCACAAGCCAGTCATAACTGGCTGAGAATGACCACAAGCCAATCATAACTGGCTGAGAATAACCACAAGCCGGTCATAACTGGCTGAGAATGACCACAAGCCGGTCATAACTGGCTAAGAATGACCACAAGCCAGTCATAACTGGCTGAGAATGACCACAAATTGGTCATAACTGGCTGAGAATGACCACAAGCCGGTCATTCCTGGCTGAGAATGACCACAAGCTGGTCATAACTGGCTCAGATATGACCACAAGCCGGTCATTCCTGGTGAGAAGTTGGCCTGGCATATGCTGTCCACTAGTTATAGTGGGCACCTTGCACCAGTCCAAACGACCCTTATTGATGATAGGTTTAAAGACAACCTTTATTGAAAGCTATCCTAGTGGTAGCTATGGAGAGCAGCCTTCAGGCTAAGTCTTGAAGGAATGTAAAGCAGCTTGGTTTACCTGATTATAACCTCTTGAATGACCAAATGAAAGGAGAACCACACCAGGTATATATAAAATATATGTATTTATTTTTAAACACTCACTACTAATCTCTTTATGAGATTAGAGTCCAAGATACACAATATCACAGTATTAAAACGACAGTAAATAGCACAATATACACTGGGCCCCAGAGGGGGACCAAACCATATATTAAGAAAGTGGTATAAGAACCACGACTTGACTAGACACAGTGCCTAGAGCACGTAGAATCACTGGGACCCCAAGGAACCACCCAAGGTAGTGACACAGGAGACCCACGGGGGACGTGTGCAGTGTGAGATCACAGCCGCGAGCGCCGTAGGATTCTATGAGGAAAGTCGCGGTTGGAATTTTAAAGCAATAGGACACTTAGAAGAGGACTTTGAGCAAACCCCTTTAGACTTAAGGGTTTCTAGGGCCAACACCCACGGGAGCACCGAAGTACTCGAGTTACCTCACCCAGGGAAGCCGGGTGCATAGGTGTCAAAGGGTGTCAGGAATCGTCGTTGTTTTCAATGGCGATCTGCTGCAAAGTGCTGCTGCCGTGAAGGAGAAAAGTGTCCGGTGCGATCCAAGCCTGGATCGAAGATGTGAAGAACCTGAAAGCAGAGATAACAGAGTCTGGGTCACTAGCCAGTGACCAGGAGCGGAGCAATCGAATGCCCACCGATGTCGGGTGCTTCAGGTGCGAAGAGGTGAAGCTTGACTCTGCAGCCACAGGGTCCCGGAGATGTCAAGGATGACCAGGAGCCGGATTCGAGCTGTCCCACAAAGGATGTCGAGTGCTGGGGTGTCGCTGCTCGGATTGACCTCAACAAGCCTTGGCAACAGCAACCCACGCAGGAAGAGAAAAGAGGCTTCTGTGCGGACCAGCAAGGACCTCGGGACTCCCCAAGCGATGGACAGTCAGGGCACGTTGGGAGCAACCAGGAAAGCATAATTAAACTTAGAGTTGACTTCTTGGGGACCCACAGGTCAACGGACCAGGGATCGCGAAGGGACCTCGAGAGGAATCACAAACTGGCGGCCCACGGAACACTCGTTGAGTGTAGGCCAGTAATCTTTGGGGTAATTACTGCTCCGGGTCAGGGCTACAAGTAACCCAAAGCTCAGCCTCAGGGGTTGCCGGAAAGCTAATGCTTATGCAAATGGACGCGGTGCCCAGGGGTTCGGGTTGCACGGTCACCACGAGGGATACGTGCCTCAGACTTGCTGTGGGCACAGATCGACCTCAAAGACCTCGGAAAACCTACCTCCTGTGTGGCAATATTCTTTGGAGTCCGTCGGAGCTTTGGAGATGCCAACCGGTCAGTTGCATTAAAGGTGCCTGCCTTGCAGGGGAGTAACTCCTTTACTCCAAGGGAGATTCTTCAGACATCCAGCATAGTGCAGATCGTCGAAGTACTTGGTTTCTGTGTCAGAGTTTAGTCCAGTTGTAATCTAAAGTCCTGTAGTCAGGGGTTCCTACTTTATACCCAAGGAAGGGGTGGGACAAACTCTGGGGACACACCTATGGGAGGGTCAGGAAAGAGGGGTGGCTACACCCATTTCCTTTGTTCAGTTTCGCACCAGAGCAGGGGCTGGTAGCCCCTGCAACCGGTTTGAGCTGGACTATGCACAGGGACACCAAATGTGCCCCCAGTGCAGACTTCAAAGCACTCTGGGAGTGCACCCACCCAGCCCCAATACACTAAAGCCTGTCTGGGAGGTGGTTACACCTCCCTGTGACAGGAAACCTATTGTCCAGGCCTCCCCTGCCGGAGTTTCGTCCAGCAGCAGGAGGGCAGACTCGTGTCTGTGGCTGCAGCATCCATTTTGTGATGCCAGGGTTCTGTTAAGCTGGTACCGGGTGTATCGGTGGTGCCATGTTTCTCCCTCAAGTAGGGTGGGATCATACCTCCCACCCCAGGTACTGGGGTGGGTATGATTCAAGGTGTTTGACACCAAACACAACATATTTCCATGCAGCCATTCTCAAGTTAGCATTTACCGCAAGGTTATAATGCACTTAAGAGTATATGGTTGGCTGCATCACAAACAACCCCGGAATGAAGATTCCGAAAGCTGCAGAGGGGCTCTGCTCATGCATGAGCACCCTCTCACATGAAACCCAACACACTGCCTTCAGGATTGTTAAGGCCTGCCATAGGGGTGACTGATAGGTTTACATGTGCAGTGATATGGAGAGATATAGGGAACCTATATCTCAGTAAGGAGTTGGATACACCACCTTACACAGGCTGCTGTAGCAGACCTGTTGTGTCATTTTAAAAGGCTTCCCAGGGGTGGCACAATACATGCTGCAGCCCCTGGTAGGCCTCTGGGGTACCTATGCCCTGGGTACATAGTATACCATATGCTAGGGACTCACAAGGGTACCCAGAATCCAATCTGGAGTGTACCTAAAGTACATACAGTCAATTTAGAGTAGAAAGCAGATAGACTGGGGTCCTGATTAGCAGGGCCTCAGTCTGGCTAAGTCGAAAAACAGAGAAACATCAGCAAAAAGTGGGGGGTAACTATAAGAAGCAGATCCTACTCTCCTACAATTCCTGGCTGAGAATGACCACAAGCCAGTCATTCCTGGCTGAGAATGACCACAAGCCGGTCATAACTGGCTAAGAATGACCACAAGCCGGTCATAACTGGCTGAGAATGACCACATGCTGGTCATAGCTGGCTGAGAATGACCACAAGCCAGTCACTCCTGGCTGAGAATGACCACAAGCCAGTCATAACTGGCTGAGAATGACCACAAGCCAGTCATAAATTGCTGAGAATGACCACAAGCCAGTAAGAACTGGCCAAGAATGACCACGAGCCGTCATAACTGGCTGAGAATGAGCACAAGCCGGTCATTCCTGACTGAGATATGACCACAAGCCGGTCATAACTGGCTAAGAATGACCAAAAGCCAGTCATTCCTGGCTGAGAATGACCACAAACCGGTCATAACTGGCTGAGAATGGCCACAAGCCAGTTATAACTGGCTGAGAGTGGCCACAAGCTGGTCATAACTGGCTGAGAATGACCACAAGCCGGTCATAACTGGCTGAGAATGACCACAAGCCGGTCATTCCTGGCTGAGAATGACCACAAGCTGGTCATAACTGGCTCAGATATGACCACAAGCTGGTCATTCCTGGCTGAGAATGACCACAAGCCAGTCATTTCTGACTGAGAATGACCACAAGCCGGTCATAACTGGCTGAGATATGACCACAAACTGTTCATTCCTGGCTGAGAATGACCACAAGCCGGTCATTCCTGGCTGAGAATGACCAAAAGCTGGTCATAATTGGCTGAGAATGACCACAAGCCGGTCATAACTGGTTGAGAATGACCACAAGCCGGTCATTCCTGGCTGAGAATGACCACAAGCCAGTCATTCCTGGCTGAGAATGACCACAAGCCGGTCATAACTGGCTGAGAATGACCACAAGCCAGTCATAACTGTCTGAGAATGACCACAAGCCAATCATAACTGGCTGAGAATAACCACAAACCGGTCATAACTGGCTGAGAATGACCACAAGCCGGTCATAACTGGCTGAGAATGACCACAAGCCAGTCATAACTGGCTGAGAATGACCACAAGCCAATCATAACTGGCTTAGAATAACCACAAGCCGGTCATAACTGGCTAAGAATGACCACAAGCCAGTCATAACTGGCTGAGAATGACCACAAGCTGGTCACTCCTGGCTGAGAATGACCACAAGCTGGTCATAACTGGCTGAGAATTAACACAAGCTGGTCATAACTGGCTGAGAATGACCACAAACCAGTCATAACTGGCCAAGAATGACCACAAGCCGGTCATAACTGGCTGAGAATGACCACTAGCCGGTCATAACTGGCTAAAAATGACCACAAGCCAGTCATAACTGGCTGAGAATGACCACAAGCTGGTCACTCCTGGCTGAGAATGACCACAAGCCAGTCATTCCTGGCTGAGAATGACCACAAGCCGGTCATAACTGGCTGAAAATGACTACAAACCAGTCATTACTGGCTGAGAATGACCACAAGCCGGTCATAACTTGCTGAGAATGACCACAAGCAGGTCATAACTGGCCAAGAAGGACCACAAGCCAGTCATAACTGGCTGAGAATGACCACAAGCTGGACATAACTGGCTGAGATTGACCACAAGCCAGTCATAACTGGCTTAGAATGACCACAAGCCGTCCATAACTGGCCAAGAATGACCACAAGCCAGTCATAACTGGCTGAGAATGACCACCAGCCGGTCATAACTGGCTGAGAATGACCACAAGCCGGTCATTCCTGGCTGAGATATGACCACAAGCCGGTCATAACTGGCTAAGAATGACCAAATGCCAGTCATTCCTGGCTGAGAATAACCACAAACTGGTCATAACTGGCTGAGAATGACCACAAACCGGTCATAACTGGCTGAGAATGGCCACAAGCTGGTCATAACTGGCTGAGAATGACTACAAACAGGTCATTCCTGGCTGAGAATGACCACAAGCTGGCATAACTGGCTCAGATATGACCACAAGCTGGTCATTCCTGGCTGAGAATAACCACAAGCCAGTCATTTCTGGCTGAGAATGACCACAAGCCGGTCATAACTGGCTGAGATATGACCACAAGCTGGTCATTCCTGGCTGAGAATGACCACAAGCCAGTCACTCCTGACTGAGAATGAGCACAAGCCAGTCATAACTGGCTGAGAATGACCACAAGCCTGTCATAACTGGCCAAGAATGACCACGAGCCGGTCATAACTGGCTGAGAATGACCACAAGCCGGTCATTCCTGGCTGAGATATGACCACAAGCTGGTCATAACTGGCTAAGAATGACCAAAAGCCAGTCATTCCTGGCTAAGGATGACCATAAACTGGTCATAACTGGCTGAGAATGACCACAAACCGGTCATAACTGGCTGAGAATGGCCACAAGCTGGTCATAACTGGCTGAGAATGGCCACAAGCCGGTCATAAAAGGCTGAAAATGACCACAAGCCGGTCATTCCTGGCTGAGAATGACCACAAGCTGGTCATAACTGGCTGAGAATGACCACAAGCTGGTCATTCCTGGCTGAGAATGACCACATGCCAGTCATTTCTGGCTGAGAATGACTACAAGCCGGTCATAACTGGCTGAGATATGACCACAAGCTGGTCATTCCTGGTTGAGAATGACCACAAGCCAGTCATTCCTGGCTGAGAATGACCACAAGCCGGTCATAACTGGCTAATAATGACCACAAGCCGGTCATAACTGGCTGAGAATGACCACAAGCCAGTCATAACTGGCAAAGAATGACCACAAGCCAGTCATAACTGGCTTAGAATGACCACACGCTGGTCATTCCTGGCTGAGAATGACCACAAGCCAGTCATTCCTGGCTGAGAATGACCACAGGCCAGTCATAACTGGCTGAGAAGGGCCACAAGCCAGTCATTCCTGGCTGAGAATGACCACAAGCTGGTCACTCCTGGCTGAAAATGACCACAAGCTGGACATAACTGGCTGAGAATGACCACAAGCCGGTCATAACTGGTTGAGAATGACCAAAAGCCGGTCATTCCTGGCTGAGAATGACCACAAGCCAGTCATTCCTGGCTGAGAATGACCACAAGCCGGTCATAACTGGCTGAAAATTACCACAAGCCAGTCATAACTGGCTGAGAATGACCACAAGCCAATCATAACTGGCTGAGAATAACCACAAGCCAGTCATAACTGGCTGAGAATGACCACAAGCCAGTCATAACTGGCTGCGAATGACCACAAGCTGGTCACTCCTGGCTGAGAATGACCACAAGCTGGTCATAACTGGCTGAGAATGACCACAAGCTGGTCATAACTGGCTGAGAATGACCACAAGCCAGTTATAACTGGCCAAGAATGACCACAAGCCGGTCATAACTGGCTGAGAATGACCACAAGCTGGTCATAACTGGCTAAAAATGACCACAAGCTAGTCATAACTGGCTGAGAATGACCACAAGCTGGTCACTCCTGACTGAGAATGACCACAAGCCAGTCATTCCTGGCTGAGAATGAGCACAAGCCGGTCATAACTGGCTGAAAATGACAACAAGCCAGTCATAACTGGCTGAGAATGACCACAAGCCGGTCATAACTGGCTGAGAATGACCACAAGCCGGTCATAACTGGCCAAAAAGGACCACAAGCCAGTCATAACTGGCTGAGAATGACCACAAGCTGGTCATAACTGGCTGAGAATGACCACAAGCCAGTCATAACTGGCTGAGAATGACCACAAGCCGGTCATTCCTGGCTGAGATATGACCAAAAGCCGGTCATAACTGGCTAAGAATGACCAAAAGCCAGTCATTCCTGGCTGAGAATAACCACAAACTGGCATAACTGGCTGAGAATGACCACAAACCGGTCATAACTGTCTGAGAATGGCCACAAGCCGGTCATAACTGGCTGAGAATGGCCACAAGCTGGTCATAACTGGCTGAGAATGACCACAAGCCGGTCATATCTGGCTGAGAATGACCACAAGCCGGTCATTCCTGGCTGAGAATGACCACAAGCTGAGTCATAACTGGCTCAGATATGACCACAAGCTGGTCATTCCTGGCTGAGAATGACCACAAGCCAGTCATTTCTGGCTGAGAATGACCACAAGCCGGTCATAACTGGCTGAGATATGACCACAAGCTGGTCATTCCTGGCTGAGAATGACCATAAGCCAGTCATTCCTGGCTGAGAATGACCACAAGCCGGTCATAACTGGCTAAGAATGACCACAAGCCAGTCATACCTGGCAAAGAATGACCACAAATTGGTCATAACTGGCTGAGAATGACCACAAGCCGGTCATTCCTGGCTGAGAATGACCACAAGCCGGTCATTCCTGGCTGAGAATGACCACAAGCTGGTCATAACTGGCTGAGAATGAGCACAAGCCGGTCATAACTGGCTGAAAATGACAACAAGCCAGTCATAACTGGCTGAGAATGACCACAAGCCGGTCATAACTGGCTGAGAATGACCACAAGCCGGTCATAACTGGCCAAAAAGGACCACAAGCCAGTCATAACTGGCTGAGAATGACCACAAGCTGGTCATAACTGGCTGAGAATGACCACAAGCCAGTCATAACTGGCTGAGAATGACCACAAGCCGGTCATTCCTGGCTGAGATATGACCAAAAGCCGGTCATAACTGGCTAAGAATGACCAAAAGCCAGTCATTCCTGGCTGAGAATAACCACAAACTGGCATAACTGGCTGAGAATGACCACAAACCGGTCATAACTGTCTGAGAATGGCCACAAGCCGGTCATAACTGGCTGAGAATGGCCACAAGCTGGTCATAACTGGCTGAGAATGACCACAAGCCGGTCATATCTGGCTGAGAATGACCACAAGCCGGTCATTCCTGGCTGAGAATGACCACAAGCTGGTCATAACTGGCTCAGATATGACCACAAGCTGGTCATTCCTGGCTGAGAATGACCACAAGCCAGTCATTTCTGGCTGAGAATGACCACAAGCCGGTCATAACTGGCTGAGATATGACCACAAGCTGGTCATTCCTGGCTGAGAATGACCATAAGCCAGTCATTCCTGGCTGAGAATGACCACAAGCCGGTCATAACTGGCTAAGAATGACCACAAGCCAGTCATACCTGGCAAAGAATGACCACAAATTGGTCATAACTGGCTGAGAATGACCACAAGCCGGTCATTCCTGGCTGAGAATGACCACAAGCCGGTCATTCCTGGCTGAGAATGACCACAAGCTGGTCATAACTGGCTGAGAATGACCACAAGCCAGTCATAACTGGCAAAGAATGACCACAAGCCGGTCATAACTGGCTAAGAATGACCACAAGCCAGCCATTCCTGGCTAAGGATGACCGCAAGCCGGTAATAAGCGGTTGACATAGGGTCACAGACTACTAATCGATAGTTGTGAAATTGCCACAAAGCACCCAGGACCGCCAGCTAAGTGCTAAGTGGTTGTAAAGTGTTCGCCCTCCGCCTATCACTGGCTGAGTTATTTAAACTTGTGAATATTCTCTCTCCAGCCCCTTCTTGACATCTATGGAGCTCGAGACGGGTACAGCAGCATTGTACATTGGTAAAAGATGGGATCTGGGGTACAAATCCTGTCCATGGTATGTAGCTGCGCCAAAACACGTGAAAATCATGCTTCAGAGTACCTTTGGTGTGACCTCTGCACTGGCGAGGCCTCTCACCTGGAGTCACCACAGTACTGGCGTCACCTCAATACTGGCATGATCTTGGCACTGGTGTGACCTCAGTAGAACGTGACCTCGGTACTGGTGTCACCTCAGTACTACCGTGATCTCGGTACCGGCGTGACCTCAGTATTGGTGTCACCTCTGTACTGGTGTCACCGCGGTACTGGCGTGACCTCAGTACTGCTGTCCCCTCGGTAGTGGCATGATCTTGGTACTGGCGTGACCTCCGAACGACATGACCTCGGTACTGGTGTCACCTCAGCACTGGTCTGATCTTGGTACTGGTGTCACCTCAGTATTGGCTCGACCTCGGTACTGGTATTACCTCAGTACTGGCATGTCCTCGGTACTGTTGTCACCTGAGTACTGTTGTCACCTCAGTACTGGTGTGACCTCGGTAGTGGCATCACCGTTGTGCTGGCATAACCTTGGTACTGGCTTGACCTCAGTACTGGCGTGACCTCAGTACTGCTGTCCCCTCGGTAGCGGCATCATCTCGGTACTGGCATCCTTGGTACTGGCGTGACCTCAGTAGGACATGACCTCGGTACTGGTGTCACCTCAGTACTACCGTGATCTCGGTACTGGCGTGACCTCAGTATTGGTGTCACCTCTGTACTGGTGTCACCGCGGTACTGGCGTGACCTCAGTACTGCTGTCCCCTCGGTAGTGGCATCATCTCGGTACTGGCGTGACCTCCGAACGACATGACCTCGGTACTGGTGTCACCTCAGCACTGGTCTGATCTTGGTACTGGTGTCACCTCAGTATTGGCTCGACCTCGGTACTGGTATTACCTCAGTACTGGCATGTCCTCGGTACTGTTGTCACCTGAGTACTGTTGTCACCTCAGTACTGGTGTGACCTCGGTAGTGGCATCACCGTTGTGCTGGCATAACCTTGGTACTGGCTTGACCTTAGTACTGGCGTGACCTCAGTACTGCTGTCCCCTCGGTAGCGGCATCATCTCGGTACTGGCGTCCTCGGTACTGGCGTGACCTCAGTGCTCATGTGCCTGGTTGGTTCTCTTCACTTCCCTCAACCTTTCAGACGCACCAGTCCTCCTGCCCCCTCTGGGCATGAGTGCCCCCCGTTACCCCTAAGTGACAGGCCTCCTCTGAGACAGGCGGACGGTGCCAGCCCATGGTCCGTGATGCAGGTGAGACGAGCAGGTGGTACAGAGTGAGAGACCATACACTGTGCAGTCTAACGCAGCTCCTAAAGTAGGGACCCCCGCAGGAAGCAAGGGGTCACTTTTGGTCACTCAAAGGCCGGAGCGCAGTCCGTCCATACTCAGGGCCTCAGTTATAATATTTTGTGGCACAGCAGCGCAGCAAGCCTTCCTGCTGCTCTGTCGGGCATCAAAATAAAAGGGCAGGAATGCTCTACAAGATACGGCTCATTCCTGTCCTTCTCCCCTGCGCACAAACAGCAGATGTGCGCCAACGCAGACACCCTTGTGTCATGTTGGAATGGTGCCTGTGTTGCGAAGATGATTGTTCTTTACAGGAAGGGACACCGTCTTGCACAAAAATAATAATTAATGGCATTTTCTCTTTCTATGTGTGCTGACGGCCTCATTTACAAGCCTCTTGCTCCGCCGCGCATTGCTTTCTTTGACGCACCGGCAGCGCAATGGGCTTCCCCATATTTACAAGGTCATGTAAAGTCACCCTGTGTGACTTTTCATGGCCTTGTAAATATGGGCCCCTTTCACGCATGACTCTGTGTGAAAGGGGCGTTCTATGGGTGTTGCTGTGGGTGTTCGCACGCAACATCCATGGAACCTGACACATTCCCAGATATGCAAAGTGTCATAAACCTGGAAAGGCGTCAGAATCCTACACCTCCCCAGGGGAGGTGTAGGAATGGCTCAATGAGGAGAAATACATTTATTTCTCCTCATTGTTTCCTCTTTCTATGTGTGCTGCATTACGTTAAGGTGTCATGGAGTGTGATAGTCTCTGCAGCGACCTCACGTGGAGGCTGAGCTGTTTTTTACACTCTGTGCTTCTTCTCTCCACAGTCGCCTCATCTATCCCGGGGTCATCACCTTTGTCATTGCAACGCTGACCTTTCCCCCAGGCTTCGGACAGTTCATGGCCGGAGAGGTAGGTGCTGGTGTTCATGGTGTTGGGCAGGTGGGTCCATGAGGGGCGCAGATCTACATCATGGATCACTCTGGAGACAGAGGGACGCTCTGGCTGCTCAGCCATATTACTGTGTACCTGTTGGCCCAACAGTGACACAACCCAGTGTGTCTGCGCTCTCCTAGCAGCCAGCAGCATTACAAGCTCACACCGCTGTGTAGCACCGTAGAGAACCGTGAGCATTTCTTGGCACTCACATGAATGAATGAGTGAATGTATGGTGATGCACACGGGGGTTTTGATATATCGGCAGAAAGGGGCAGGTGGTCAGGATGTACGGCTGTGCATGCGATCGAGTCATACAGTGTTCCACGGTAACACACAAAGACTCATGATGACTCACAAAGATTTGTGATGACCTGAAGTGACCCCTGAAGACTCACCATGGCCCACTGTCACCCCTGAAGACTCACCATGGCCCACTCTCACCCCTGAAGACGTCACCCCTGATGACTCACCATGGCCCACTGTCACCCCTGAAGACTCACCATGTCCCACTGTGACCCCTGAAGACTCACCATGTACCACTGCCACCCCTGAAGACTCACCATGGCCCACTGCGACCCCTGAAGACTCACCATGGCCCCTTTTCACCCCTGAAGACTCACTATGGCCCACTGTCACCCCTGAAGACTCACCATGTCCCGCTGTTACCCCTAAAGACTCACCATGGCCCACTGAGACCCCTGAAGACTCACCATGGCCCTCTGTCACCCCAGAATCTCACCAACGCCCACTGCGACCCATGAAGACTCACCATGTCCGCTGTCACCCCTAAAGGCTCACCATGGCCAACTGCAACCCCTGAAGACTAACTATGTCCCGCTGGGACCCCTGAAGACTCACCATGGCCCACTGTCACCCCTGATGACTCACCATGGCGACTGCGATCCCTGAAGACTCACCATGGCCCACTATGACCCCTGAAGACTCACCACGGCACACAGTGACCCCTGAAGACTCACCACAGCCCACTGTCACCCCTGAAGACTCACCAAGGGCCCACTGTCACCCCTGAAGACTCACCATGTCCCACTGTGACCCCTGAAGACTCACCACGGCCCACTGTCACCCCTGAAGACTCACTATGGCCCATTCAGACCCCTGAAGTCTCACCATGGCCCACTGTCACCCCTGAAGACTCACTGTGTCCCGCTGTCACCCCTGAAGACTTACCGTGGCCCACTGTCACCCCTGAAGACTCACTGTGTCCCAATGTGACCCCTGAAGACACACCAAGGCCCACTCTCACCCCTGAAGACTCACCATGTCCCATATTCACCCCTGAAGACTCCCCGTGGCCCACTGTGACCCCTGAAGACTCACCATGTCCCACTGTGACCCCTGAAGACTCACCATGGCCCACCGTGACCCCTGAAGTTTCACCATGTCCCACTGTGACCCCTGAAGACTCACCATGTCCCACTGTCAGCCCTGAAGGCTCACCATGGCCCACTGTGACCCCTGAAGACACACCATGGCCCACTGTGACCCCTGAAGTCTCACCATGGCCCACTGTCACCCCTGAAGACTCACCATGTCCCACTGTCACCCCTGAAGACTCACCATGGTCCACTGTGACCCCTGAAGACTAACCATGTCCCACTGTAACCCCTGAAGACTCACCATGGCCCAATGTGACCCCTGAAGACTCACCATGGCCCACTGTCACTCCTGAAGTCTCCCCATGGCCCACTGTCACCCCAGATGACTCACCATGGCCCACTGTCACCCCTGAAGACTCAGCATGTCCCACTGTGACCCCTGAAGGCTCACCATGGTCCACTGTCACCCCTGAAGACTCACCATGGCCCACAGTGACCCCTGAAGACTCACCATGGCCCACCGTCACCTCTGAATCTCACCATGGCCCACTGTGACCCCTGAATACTCACCATGTCCCACTGCGACCTCTGAAGACTCACCATGTCCCACTGTCACCCCTGAAGACTCACCGTGACCCACTGTCACCCCTGAAGACTCACCATGTCCAACTCTGACCCCTGAAGACTCACCATGGCCCAATGTGACCCCTGAAGTCTCACCATGTCCCACTGTCACCCCTGAAGACCCACCATGGCCCAATGTGACCCCTGAAGTCTCACCATGTCCCACTGTCACCCCTGAAGTCTCAGCATGGCCCACTGTCACCCCTGAAGACACACCAGGGCCCACTGGCAACCCTGAAGACTCAGCATGTCCCACTGTCACCCCTGAAGACTCACCATGGCCCACTGTCACCCCTGAAGACTCACCATGTCCCACTGTCACCCCTGAAGACACACATAGATTCACAGTAACCCATGGATGACCCATGGTTACCAACAATGACCCATGCTGACCCACAAGGACTCATAGTGATTCACACTGACCCACAAAGACTCACAATTGACCCACAGTTACCAACAGTGACCCATGCTGAGGCACGACGACTCATAGTGATTCACAGTGACCCACAAAGACTCACAGTGACCCACAAAGACTCACAGTGACCTACAGTTACCAACAGTGACGCATGCTGACACACGACGACTCATAGTGATTCAGTCACCCACAAAGACTCATAGTGACTCACGATGATCCACAGTGACTCACAAAGATTTATGATGACCTGCAGTGACCCATGAAGACTCACAATGACCCATGGTTACCCACAGTGACCCACAAAGACTCACAGTGACCCATGGATGACCCATGGTTACCAACAGTGACCTATGCTGACCCACAAGGACTTATGGGAATTCACAGTGACCCACAAAGTCCCACGATGACCTTCAGTAACACACAAAAACTCATTATGTTCACCTGTGACCCAGAAAGGCTCACAATGACCCACGAAGATGTGTAATGACCCATGGTGTCTCACAGTGACCCACTGTGACCCCCCAAAGGCACACGAGGACCCATGGTGACCAACGGTGACCCATGCTGACTTGTAAAGACTGATGATGATTCACTGTGACCCATTAAGACTCATGATGATTCACAAAGACTCACAGTGACCCTTGAACACTCACAGTGAGCTATGGTGACCTACAAAGACTTACGTTGATCCACGAAGACTCATGGTAGGCCACAATGACAAATGAAGACTCATAGTGACCGATGAAAACTCACTGTGATCCATTAAGGCTCACTGTGACCCATAGTAAACCATAAGGACATATGATGAGCCTTGGCAATCCACAGTAGCCCATGAAGACTCATGATGACCCCCAGTGACCCGCCAAGATTCAAGATGACCGACTGTAACCAACAGTGACCTGCAAAGACTTATGATGACCCACAGTAACCCACTGTGTCCCACGAAGATTCATGGTGACTCACAGTGATGCACAAAGTACTCACAGTGACCTACAGTGAGGATGATGATGATGATGAAAGCGACTTGTAATGGGCACAGCTGCTCCTAGGAGTGTCCCGGCGCCTTAGCATAGATTGAAAAAGGTGGAACAGATTACATTTATTCCTGCACAAAAAGTGTGACCTCAGTGATCCACTGCTGAGAATGGACAGACTCATAGCCCAGTCCAAGGTGTGTGTCCTCTCGGTCAATGGGTCACGTGTTCCCTGGACTTGCTGTTGAGGCAGCTGGATCTTGGCTCTTTCTCTTGAGGTGCTCCGCTCCTCAGAGGCGTGATTAGCCACGAGTCCACTGGCCAGTAACTGGCTGAGGTCAAGGTTTTTTTTGGATACATCCCAAGATACTTGTCTTTACCTGAGGTCTTTCTTTAGGGTCCCTAAGGGGCAGATTTACTAATATTTCACACACCGTATCAAGGCTGTGTTGCATTCTGTGTAAGGGAGAGCACAGACCTGCACCCTGCCTACTAAGATATGGCGCGTCTGCCCTCTCCTAGCCCTGGTGCGATGTGTGCTGGCTAGCGCCAATGCAGGATCCTTGCACTCTGCTGCAAGTGTGCTTGCATTATAGAGAGAATTGTTTCCGTGAAGTACTCTTTACCTTCCTGCACAAAAACAATCCTAGGAGGTAATTTCCTTTTTCTATGTGTGATGCAGAATGCATCACGCCTAGAAACAGAAAGTAACGGGGATAAAGGAAGATATTTCTCCTCATTACGCCTCGGTTGGTAGGTGCATCATTTTGGCGCCAACCCAGCTTTACAAATCCTTGTAAATCTGGGTTTGCGTCAACATACATGAGTGCATGCTTATAACCGGATGCTGCACCCATGTATGAAAACTCAATGCAAAGTAACACAAGGCAGCTCTATGCGCTGGGTTGCGTTATTTTGGATTTACTAAACAACGCAAATCATTTTTGCGTGGCTTAGTAAATACCAAAATGGATCTTGCGTTGGACTTTGCACTAGTGATGCAACCCTGACACAAAATGAGGCCAATCTGGGCCTGGATTTCTTCTCTTCAGGCACGGATGAGAAAAGTAATGTGAGAGGCAATCCCCACATGCCCCTGCTCCCCCTTCCTCCCTCATCCACCCAAAGGCAAGGCCAAGCTGTGAACACAAGGGGAGTTCTGTACCCACTCTAGGAATAAACCTACATGTGAAGGTCTCTGTAGCTGATTCAACTGACCGGTCACTTCCAATGGTTTCTCTTCTCAGCTGATGCCGCGAGAGAGCATATCCTCTCTATTTGACAACCACACATGGACAAAGCACATGGACAACACGCAAGGGCTGGGTCGATCAGCGGTATGGATCCACCCCAAAGTCAGCGTCTTCGTCATCATGAGTCTTTTCTTCATCATGAAGGTAGGGATTCTGTTTGCAACAGATTCAGACTAGCAATGTCATTCAAACATGCATACGCCCATAAAAATCGGCATGATGTTCCCCTGTTATAGAAACACATGCAACATTTAGCTGTATGTCTAGAAAACAAACATATCCAACACAAAGTATCAACAACACTGGCATGCACAACTCAACAAGCACTGTATTCATATCAAGAGCAGTATTAAAAACAACTCAATGGCTTTAAGAGCACCAATAAACCTAAGCCAATAAGCAGTGCGTATGTGTCAAGAAAACCAGCTCACCACCTCAAAACCCTGTCTGCAAAACAAGAACATCAATAAAACAGTCTCTGTGCAGCAAGAACAGAACTCTGTTCATTTAGGAAGCATGACCTGCATGTGGGTACACCACTTCCAAGTTAACTGGTAATGACTCCGCATCAAAAACACCAAGACAATTGACCCAACATATCAGCATATAAAGAACCCATTTCAACACATACTTTGTATACTTGAGCTGTAGGGCGTCTAATTCAGGTAACATGTCTAGACAACTAGCACGGTCTGCAGACAAAGAGCTCTCATACACCAAGAACACTGTCTTCTTAGCAAGACCAGTGACATATGAGTGCAACAAAACCACATGTATGTGTCAAGCAAGCAATCTATTCATCTCAACCAAACTCAACAAGTGTGTATGTTAGAACACTGTGGACAACTATGTATTGTCTGACACACATATTGTGGACAAAATATAATTTACAAAAATATTGTCCCATTTGGTGTAGGAATCTTTTACTAACTCCAAAATGGCAATATTTTTATAAGCAAAGTTTAGGAACAAGTATTTATGTCAAAAGGAATTCTGACTCCAATATTCTGGTAGCACACCACTCAAAAATCACTGTTTGAACATTAATAATACAAACAGATCCACCCCAACAGACTGCGCACCAAATTTAACAAGCATTGTACGTCAAGAACTCCAGCACATCCAACGTTTATCAACAATACCAGATCACATCATCTAAAAGAACAGTAAATGCAACTTTCTGACATCACAAAGAAACACTATCTATATATAAAAACAACAGCCCAAACAACCCGAACTGAAAAAGTGGTGCCTGCATAACAAGAACATTGGAAAAGCAATGTAGGCAAATCAAAACCACAAAACCAGCTCAACCAGCACTGTCTACATTTGAAAAATAAAGAACAATATTAACTCAACAAACGTGCGCATATTGATAGCATAAACAGCAGGAAGTGAGCAAACACTATTGACAGCCCCAGCTCAAAAAGGTTTCCTTGCCTAATAACAACCCCGCACCCATTTCAACAAGGCCCGTCTCTATGTCAAGAACACAGCTGACCCAGCTCAAGAAGGCCGTCGGCCCAATAACAACCCCGCACCCATTTCAACAAGGCCAGTCTAAATATGAATAACAGCAGCTATCCCAGCTCAAGAGACTGTCTGCCTATTAAGAACACAACTCTCCTTTCAGTAACGCCTTTTCTGTATAGAGAACATTAAGAAATCTGTCTCAGCAAGTAACCCAGTCAACACTGTTAGCTTAAGAAGACCAAAATAACACCTATCGCAATAAGCACCATCTGCACATCTGGAACCAAGATGGCTTCATAAGAAACACTGCCTACTTTTACAGATTATCTAAACACACAACACAACAAGAACTGTCAATATATGAAGAACTCCAATATACTAGAGTCAAAATGCACTTTGTGGCTCAACAATAGAAACAGACCCATCTCACTGAGCACAGTTTTCAAATCAAGAACAGCCAGCTTTACTGTAACTGTATTTCAGGAAGACTGCAAAACCAACTTAATAAGCACAATTACATACCACGTACCGCAGCACATTCTCCAGAACAAGCAGAGTCTGTATATCAAGAACATAAAAATACACCTGACATGCAACACAATCTTTTCATCAAACAGAACTTGCATACCACGGAAATCACAACCATAACCCACCAGTGAGGACACCAACCCCACCAAACACTGTGTATATATCAGGGAAACCAAGATATCCAAGTCACTGGGCAACAACACACCCACCTCAACAAGCCCCACCTTTATGTAAGGAACACCAACAAACTCAACCTAGCAAGCAACTCAACAAACACTGTATGCATGTCAAGAACACCACCATCACCATCCCAACAAGCACTGCCTATATGTAAGGAACATCAACAAACTCAACCTAATAAGCAACCCAGCAAACACTGTTGCATGTCAAGAACACCACCATCACCATCCCAACAAGCACTGCCTATATATCAGTATTATCAGCTTCCCACCTTTGTGTGATTGTTCTCTCTGCTGGGAGAGCCTGCAGGCTCTTATGGGTGGAAAGCTCAACTTGTTGGACCTGGTGGTGGAACAATTTTCCATCCAGATCTCTAGTCTGGGAGACTTTGATATTGGTTGTAACTAAAATGTCTTGTCATCTCCCTCGCCAGGTTAGCTATGAATTCACTTCTCAGTGGGATTGATGCCAACTGCCACCTCAGAAAACCCTAATTATACTTTTGAGGTGATTGCCACGTTCTTGCCACTCGCCACTTTAATGTCCAAGAACGTCATGAGACGCGGGCTTCTGCAGCTTCTCTCTTCCTGACCCTCCCAGATCTAGCACGGAGGCGCGTTGTGCAGGGTCTACTCTATGGATGATGAATGGTACATTAGGGTAGAGGGTACTTCTGACTGCCTTGCCCTTTCTTGGCACACCGAGAGAGGGCGCCAGTGCCCCCTTCAGTGCCATCTTGGTGTCACCTACCGTCTCAAGCCATACCCATTCTTGCTCCTCTTACATGCCGGAATAGTCAACACCCAGTGGTCCTCCGTGCTGTTGAGTCAGGGTTTCCTGCTAAAGATGCAGGGAGCGTAGCTCAGGAAGCGGCGCTGATGGAAGTTAAAGATGCAGGGAGCGTAGCTCAGGAAGGCGGCGCTGATGGAAGTTAAAGATGCAGGGACCATAGCTCAGGAAGCGGCGCTGATGGAAGTTAAAGATGCAGGGACCATAGCTCAGGAAGCAGTGCTGATGGAAGTTAAAGTTGCAGGGACCATAGCTCAGGAAGGCGGCGCTGATGGAAGTTAAAGATGCAGGGACCATAGCTCAGGAAGCGGCGCTGATGGAAGTTAAAGATGCAGGGACCATAGCTCAGGAAGCGACGCTGATGGAAGTTAAAGATGTAGGGACCGTAGCTCAGGAAGCGGCGCTGATGGAAGTTAAAGATGTAAGGACCATAGCTCAGGAAGGCGGCGCTGATGGAAGTTAAAGATGCAGGGACCATAGCTCAGGAAGCGGCGCTGATGGAAGTTAAAGATGCAGGGACCATAGCTCAGGAAGGCGGCACTGATGGAAGTTAAAGATGTAAGGACCATAGCTCAGGAAGGCGGCACTGATTGAAGTTAAAGATGTAAGGACCATAGCTCAGGAAGGCGGCGCTGATGGAAGTTAAAGATGCAGGAACCATAGCTCAGGAAGGCGGCGCTGATGGAAGTTAAAGATGTAAGGACCATAGCTCAGGAAGGCGGCGCTGATGGAAGTTAAAGATGCAGGGACCATAGCTCAGGAAGGCGGCACTGATGGAAGTTAAAGATGTAAGGACCATAGCTCAGGAAGGCGGCGCTGATTGAGGTTAAAGATGTAAGGACCATAGCTCAGGAAGGCGGCGCTGATGGAAGTTAAAGATGTAAGGACCATAGCTCAGGAAGGCGGCGCTGATGGAAGTTAAAGATGTAAGGACCATAGCTCAGGAAGGCGACGCTGATGGAAGTTAAAGATGCAGGGACCATAGCTCAGGAAGCGGCGCTGATGGAAGTTAAAGATGTAAGGACCATAGCTCAGGAAGGCGGCGCTGATGGAAGTTAAAGATGCAGGGACCATAGCTCAGGAAGCGGCGCTGATGGAAGTTAAAGATGTAAGGACCATAGCTCAGGAAGGCGGCGCTGATTGAAGTTAAAGATGTAAGGACCATAGCTCAGGAAGCGGCGCTGATGGAAGTTAAAGATGCAGGGACCATAGCTCAGAAAGGCGGTGCTGATGGAAGCTAAGTTCTGTGTTTGGGCTTCTCTTGTAGTTCTGGATGTCCGTCATTGCCACCACGATGCCCATCCCCTGCGGAGCCTTCATGCCAGTCTTTATACTTGGTGAGTTTCACTTCCATTATCCCTGATTGTGAAAAGTCTTCTCGGCACGGCCCCTTCCTTGCGTCTGCCCAGGGTTCCATGGTGACCGTGGCACACATTCAGTTCCACGTGCTCCCTCTAGTCGTTTTCTGCTCAAAGTTAACCAGGAGCAAAACAAAAATGAAGCCAAATATATGTCTGTGGTATTTAAATAGGGTGTATGCATTATCAAAGTCCAGCATTAAGTTAGTGAGTGATAAGAGAGGTAGCGTAACCAATTAATTAGGAATTATGCAAGAACATTAGTGGAAAGAAATTGTCCAGATCTAGTTGTAAGTACTAGTCAAAGTATAAGTTATCAGCAGTCTGGCAGGCAGTCTGTGCCTATTCTGAAGTATCAAAAAAGTGATGGATGGAATGTTATGTTATGTGTATTTGTAAGGAGTATTATCTCAGACAAGGGTATCTTGGTGCTGAGCAGGTGTGTGTGCCTATCTTGGTGCTGAGCAGGTGTGTGTGCCTCTCTTGGTACTGAGCAGGTGTGTGTGCCTCTCTTGGTACTGAGCAGGTGTGTGTGCCTATCTTGGTGCTGAGCAGGTGTGTGTGCCTATCTTGGTGCTGAGCAGGTGTGTGTGCCTATCTTGGTGCTGAGCAGGTGTGTGTGCCTATCTTGGTGTTGAGCAGGTGTGTGTGTCTATCTTGGTGCTGAGCAGGTGTGTGTGCCTATCTTGGTGCTGAGCAGGTGTGTGTGCCTATCTTGGTGCTGAGCAGGTGTGTGTGCCTATCTAGGTGCTGAGCAGGTGTGTGTGCCTATCTTGGTGCTGAGCAGGTGTGTGTGCCTAGCCTGTCCTATGGTAGGTTGCTTAATGGAAAAGCCCGGTCGTCAGCTTCTTGTGGGATTCAAGGAGAGAGGAGGAGGCTCGGATGTGGAGTGGGAGACCATTCCACGCTTTCAGACCGATGTAAGAGAAGGCCTGTCATCCCGATCTGGTTCTGTGTATGCATGGGATGTGTGGGAGTAGGAGTCGTGTGGAGCGGAGGTATCTGGATGGTTGGTCGAAGGAGATTTGACTGTTCAGCCAGGTAGGGCTGAAGTTGAGTTGTGCCTTGAATGTGTGTGTGTGTGACGAGTTAGAAATGAGCGTGTTTGTTTATAAGGAGCCAGTGGCGCTCCCTGAAGTGCGGTGTGATGTGAGTTATGTGTGGCAGATTGAGGGTGAGTCTGGCTGCTGACTAGTGGATGGTTTGTAGTTTTCTAGAGAGTTGCTTGGTGATCCCGATTAGAGGTTGTTCCCGTAGTCCAACTTGCTCTTAACAAGGCGTGACAGTTTTTCTAGTGTTGCTTGGGAGCCGTTTGAATATCTTCCTCTGTATCTTCAGGATATGAAAACAGGATGCAGTGACAGCGCTGACTTATACGGTCATGTCCAGTTTTCTGTTGATGATTGTTTCAAGGTTCCTAGAGTGAGTGCAGGGTATTGGTTCAAGTTCGGTCGACCACCAGTTGGAGTCCCATAGTGAGGGGTTCTTGGCAAAGATCACTACTTCTGTCTTGTTGGTGCTGATAGAAATCCTTGATTTAATCTTGGCCACTGGTAATCACTCAGGCTGCATCCCAGTCCATCATTATTTTGAACACCATGCCACCTCAGTTTGGACCCAGCCATATGCAAATCAGTCTTGACCTTGCTCTAATTGGAACAGTCCAGCCCGAACTGCTAGACTAAGCCCTTCCTGAACCGGAACACAAGAAACACAGGACTGGTTTTGCCCCTTATAAGGGCTCATCAGCTGGGTATAGCTAGGCTCCAGTGGCACAGTGTGTGAGGAACCCACGTCTGGGCTTACCTATCCACTTAGGGAAACACACGGAAGTATACAGAAAAATGAAGAATGGAATTATTTAATTAATCTCAGCCACTGTTATTTTGCACACCATGTCACCTTCAGTTTGGACCCAGCCATATGCAAATCAGTCTTGATCCTGCTCCAATTGGAACAGTCCATCTTGAACTGCCAGGGCTGGCCCTCCCACAACCAAACTGAGGTGACATGGTGGGCTAAAGAACAATGGGTTGGAATGCTACCCCAAGCGATTGTCAGTGGTTAGGCTTTTTGTAACATTTCTCCCATGACAATTTGTGTGTTTTATGTTCCACCCTAAGTAGTAAGGGTGTGCCCAGATGTGGATTCTGTGCTCACTGTCCACTGGAACCAAGCTATACCTGACTGAAGAGCTCCAGTTAGGGTGAAACTGATCTTGGGTTGCTCGTGTTCTAGTTCAGGGAGGACCTGGTCTGGCAGTTCGGGCTGGACTGTTCTCATTGGCACAGGGCTTAGACTGATTTGCATATGGCTGGGTCCAAACTGAGGTGGCATGGTGGGCAAAAGAACGATGGGTTGGATTGCTACCTCAAGCGATTGCCAGTAGTTAGACTTTTTGCAATGATTCCTCCCATCACCTCTTGTGTGGTTTTTGTACCACCTTTTGTTGCTTTTCTGGTTCTGTGTTCTGTAGTTTCCCTTCACCTCCATTTCGGGTGGGGGCTGGGGTGGGGGGGGTGAGGGCCTCTACTGTGGTCTCTCTGATAACTCCTACTTATTACCACTTAGCATTGCTGGGGCATTCCTTGGCCGGGCCACGGTTGGTCAAATGGCTCAGTGCATGGTGAAAGAATGGAACAAGCAGAAGGCTTTAGTTTGATGCTAAGTTATGCATTCTTCAGTAGGTCACAACTGTCCATGCGGAATCTTTGAGCTCACGAGACTCTGGTTTCATTAAACCCTGAGGTACTTGCTTGTTATCTAGTGGTACTGGTTTGATTGGGCGAAGGTGTGCTTAGTGGTTCTCAAAGAGCACTGGTCTCGCTGGGCCGTAGGGTAAATTGAACGTTTCTTGCGACATTGGTTTCATCACACCCTGGGGTGCTAGTGTGTTGTCTAATGTGGCCGGTGTCGTACGGCCCTACACTGGTTGAATCTTCTCCTGTGATATTGGTTTTGCTGGTACCTAGGCTGACTGGATGTTCTTCTATGAACCTGGTTTCACCAAACTCTAGTCTGATTGGTGTTCCCCTTTGATATTGGTTTCACCAGGCCCTGTGCTGGTTGGACATTCTCCAGTGATATTTATTTCACCAGGCCCTAGGCTGGTTGAATGTTCTCCTGTGACACTGATTTTATCACACCCTATGTGGGTTAGACGTACTCCTGTAATATTGCTTTCATTAGGCCCTAATTGGTTGGACATACTCCCGGATTATTGGTTATACCAGGCCCTAGGCTGGTTGAATGTTCTCCTGTGATATTGTTTTCACAAGGCCTTCAGCTGATTGATTGTTCTCCTGTGACAGCCCTACTCTGATTGGATGTTCTCCTGTGAGATTGATTTTATCAGGCACTATGCTGGTTGGTTGTTCTCTTGTGATATTGCTTTCACTAGGCCTTACGCTGGTTGTATGTACTCCTTTGATATTGGTGTTGTCAGGTCCTATGTTGGTTGGATGTGCTCCAGTGACATTGGTTTATCAGGCCCTAGGCTGGTTGTATGTACTCCTTTGATATTGGTGTTGTCAGGTCCTATGTTGGTTGGATGTGCTCCAGTGACATTGGTTTATCAGGCCCTAGGCTGGTTGTATGTACTCCTTTGATATTGGTGTTGTCAGGTCCTATGTTGGTTGGATGTGCTCCAGTGACATTGGTTTATCAGGCCCTAGGCTGGTTGAATGTTCTTCTGTGAGATTGATCTTGTCAGGATGTGGCGTGCTGGATGTTCTGCTTTTAAGGGTACCATCGGTGTCTGTGGTGCAGGTGTGTAATCCAATGGCTCTGACGTCATGATGCCCCCACATTCCTCAGCATCCCTTTATTTAATACCCATACACAGCGCTAGAAAACATTCATTGAAAGTGATCAATGCTGAAGTATTCTTGAGTCACTCACCATGGAAGGGTCCCTCACCCAAAATTGTGAAAGTAGAGCAGAAGAAATGGGTACAAGAAATGAAACATGTACAGGTGTCTATACACACAGATGTGTCTCAGCCTCTGTGCTCTAAGGCCCTGGTGTTACTGAGCATGCAAGTGAGCAAACGAGTGACAGGTATGTTTCCATAGCGCATGCTGTGAAATCAATTGTCTACGTGTGGTTGGATGTTCCCGGCAGGTCCTGCTCTGACCAAAGCCCGGTGTGATTGGTTACAGGAGCTGCCTTTGGACGTACCATCGGAGAGGTTATGGCAACACTGTTTCCTAATGGGATTCTTTTTGATGGAATTGTTTACAAAATCCTCCCCGGGGGTTATGCTGTCATTGGTGAGTTCTCTACTTTCCAGTTTTCTTTGTTTCCTTCCTTCTTCCCTCTCCTAATCCGTATCTTACCCTCCAACCATGCTTCGTCTCCCACCCCATAGGTGCAGCAGCCATGACTGGGGCAGTGACCCACACGGTCTCCACAGCAGTCATCTGTTTTGAGCTGACTGGCCAGATCTCCCACATCCTTCCAATGATGGTGGCCGTGATCCTGGCCAACATGGTGGCCCAGAGCCTGCAGCCCAGCCTGTATGACAGCATCATTCAGGTGAAGAAGTTGCCCTATCTGCCCGACCTCGGCTGGAGCCACATGAGGTACTTATCCGCAGCACGTCCTCGCCGTCTGTTCCAAGCATGCATTGATCCACGCAGCAGAGGATAACCATGACCCCCATTTAGCATTTAATAGATTTAATAGACAGCGCGAGGGCTAGATAAATCATGGTTTGTTCCAATCGTCTGTCAATCATCAAAATCCACAGGCACACACAGAGCCTGATATCAGTTCTGCGATTGTGCATGGACCTTGTGACAAGCCTCTGAAGTGGCCCCTCTGAAATGTGGAATTCTCTGATTTCTGTTTTTCTAATTTTTACTTCTGTTGTCCCCCTATTAAACAGGCCTGGGCAAGCAAGTCCTTTTGAATGAGTGGCATGAGAATGGGTATGTCCACATAACCATGGGTGCAGCATTTGTCTGATTTTATTTATTTAATTTTCCCAGCCTTTTCCCAGCATGGACTGTGCTAGGGAGGGCATAGGGCATGTACGTGCACCGGGTGTGAGGTCCCACTTGAGGCAAAGTTACATAGCACTGCTTAAGTGAGGTAAAATGCTCAGTCCACTGAGCTATAATTCCATTGAGGCAGGGTTCTAAGGAATGTCTCACATGAGATTGCGCACATCAAAAAGACGAGGCTGTACCTCAACATCATGGCACTGTGCAACACAGGGTGCAATTCCAGATCACACTGACCATGTCATCAAGTCTTACAGGCTGCGTTTGAGTCACACAGGATGTTTAACTTATTGGGGACAGGGTTACAAGAAGAGGAAAGTCTGAGGTCCCTTCCTGAACTGTTGAAGCACGGAAGAGAGTACTACAGATGTAGGTAGCATTCTCCAGCGTCTTACTTACTGGTTTGTCCATTTGGAGGTGCCTTGAATTCTGATCTCATTAGTGACTGACCTTGCGTGCAGTGCTGGAAAACGGTGATAATCCTTTAGTTTTGATTTGTTATATATTTCTGTTTCATGGGTGGATCACCTTACAGGTAGTTTAAAATCCGACACATGCTGGGTGTGGCAGCCAATGTAGATCCTCACTGTGGGAGAGACATGATCACTGACAAGGTCACATTTTTGTAATGCTTATGCTGTGAGCGGCTGCATGCAGTATCTTAGTCGATGTTGTCAGGCTAGTGGTTAATGAACTGGGGCCCGGATATGAGAAGCTAAGATTAGGAGCAAAAAGATTGTTCTGTCTTTCAGAGAGGTCCAGTGTGTGGCATGCTGTCTGTGACTCTTTGACTTCTTTCCTATATTGCCTTTTAAGAAGAGCCAGGAGTCAATGTTGAAGTATAGTGAGTTAGCGCATAAGGTAAGTGATGGGATGAATCTACAAGACCTGTGGTATGTTGTCAGGGTCGGACTTGAATTCTGCTGCAGCATTATAAAGGAGTACATGCTCTGCTCCAGTGAGGTTAGATTTACAGAACACTCATATTCATGTTTGTTTCTGGTGATGGTCATTGATCGGTCATACTCTGACATACAGATGCATGTCGTTAATGTAAAGATAAGGTGATCTGCAAGTTGGCCAGCACAACCCCAAGAATTCTGTGTCTCTATCTCTCTATCCAAAGCTATTTTTATTGAGCCCAGAGTGCCTCTCTTGGTACTCAGAGCCCAGAGTGCCTCTCTTGGTACTCAGAGCCCAGAGTGCCTCTCTTGGTACTCAGAGCCCAGAGTGCCTCTCTTGGTACTCAGAGCCCAGAGTGCCTCTCTTGGTACTCAGAGCCCAGAGTGCCTCTCTTGGTGCTCAACAGGAGATTCTGCTACAGAGGAACTGAAGAGCAATTGGCTTTGTCTATCAGATGTAGTCAAAAACCAGGATAGATCTCCATCCTGAACCCAAGATATTTCTCAACTAATTTCAGGAGCGGCGTAGATTTCCAAGGATTTTTGTCTGAAGGATCTACCTCCAATTTTAGCTTAAAGATTATCAGTGAATGGATCCCTGGGGGGAGCTGAAGATCATCAGAAGTGGTCAGGATTGGACCTAGATGTCTCCATCTGCGTAAATGATCGGCTCAAAGGAGAAACACAGAGATCCATTTTAATTTGATGTGGTCAATCACCTCACTCTACCACTTTGGATGGATCTCATTGTTGTTCGGTTTCATCATGTTTAGAAGGAAATCGGATTTGCCGTTGGGGATGTTGTGTTTGCGTGTTGAGCGTATGACTTGGAGAGTATTGAGGTCTTTGTGACATTGGCTTCTCTTCTAATTGTTTTTTAATCTGTGGACCTGCCCTGTGTTGGGTTTGAAATCTTCAGCGTCCTAGAGAGGTCAGTAGAGAGTGCTTTACTAAGGTGTCAGTGCCCGGTGTGAGTCTGCATGAATGAGGAATACCTCCTTTATTTGATAATTCAGGAACATTTTTGAATGTTCTGCTTATACTTGTGTTTGGCTTTGTTTGGCCCTTGTGTGCAGGGCTGATGTACAAATAACGAAAGAGATGGTGCTGTGGTCTATCCAGTCCCAGGATGGTAGCCAGACTGATACCTTCTTTGGAGTTCTTTACAAACAACAGTCTGGTTAGGTGTCTTCTAGGCCCTCTGGCACTAAGGGCGTCTTATCAGGGTCAGCATGGGTGGTGATGACACTGGGGATTCCAATGGTAGATCGTTTTATTCAGCTTTTCTAACAAGTGCTTTAGTCTTGATGTATCCTCATTGGTCTAATTATTAAGCTCATTCTTTCACCCACGTCAAGTGCCGTTAGTGGCTCTTGTTCCAGTGGGATGTCCAGGTAAACTGTTGAAGTAGATCAATACCCAGAAAGCAGGTCTGATTTGAGGAGCTTGAAATTTGTGAAATGACAAAGTCCAGTTTTCCTTATCCTCGTCAATAAGTCTCCTACAAAGTAAACTGCCGTTGCTTAACAACACCGTTGTTATGTTTGGTCTGTCACTTCCATCTATGTTGCCATCCACGCTGACTTTATTTTGTTAGTAGGAAAAAATAAGAATTGCACAACCAGCTATCAGTAGAGTAGTTGAAATTCCACCAAACAGATTCGAAAACAATAAAGTGAAGAAGGAGGTAATGATTCCACAAATAATCTTAAAGCCAGTCAATAGGTCAGATCCAATGGATTTAAAAATGTGGACTATGTCTGTTGTGGCAGAATTAAATCTGCAGAAGTTGTTGAGTTTCGGATGCAAACATTGCAAGGCAAATGTTTTGCCACAGTGATTAAAGACACCTCTTTCTGTGTCAGGATTGCCACAGAATTTATTTTATCAAAGCGCCTATTTATCATATCTACTTTTATCCAGGGAACACTTTCAAACTGTTGCTTTCGAAGGAGTATACAATGTAATTTCAAAGCATTTCACTGTTTTTTGAACAGTTAATGCATAAACGAAACCCAGGGTCAACCCACAGAAACTTTAATTTGTCATTTACATACAAATCATTTCATGTCAGTATATGATAAGAACGAATGAATAAAACAGGTGCTGCACATAATTTGAAAGCAAGGCTGGGATTCAAAATTTTATAAGCTCCGTGCAGAGTGATAGAATCACAAAGGAGAGTAAGGTGGTGCATGCAGATGTGCTAATGAATGCAGGATTCTCTTTTGTCCAATATTTAGATACAAAAGGATATTTGTGCACATGCTGAAGAAAATAATTGTGTATTTTTTTGTATCAGTGGAAGGACTGTGTTTTTGATAATCGTAGAAATGAGAGGCGGTGATTGGCAAGGAGATTACTCCATGCAAGAGCCACATAAGATGTTGATCTTCTGCTACAGAAAATGGCGTGCTCTTTATCTGGTCTAATGACAAACAATTGCATTATGCCTCCTTTTTTAGCCATCATTATCTGCTTCAAGGTCGAATTATAGGGCTGAACATGGCAGATTCATTGAGGAGCTGCCATGGCACTTTATTCATTTTCAAAGTTTGTAATGCACAAATCAGTTGTGTTATTACTCACAGCCTAGTCTGTACTCTGCTGCGAACGATTCAAATCTTCTTTCAAAAGATTTAGAGCTGAAGACATAATGGTTCAAATTATATACAAAAAGCGGCCCAACGGCGGACTGTCCAGCCTGCACCTCACGCCTTAGTATCGTAGAAAGTAGAATTTCCTGTGCACAAATCCTCCGACACCTGCCATTGTTCAGTGCCACTGTTGAAGAGATCCTGGATATATGAAGCAAATGGAGGTGCACCAGGTAAAAGAAGTCCAATCAGATGTCTTTGTCAAAAGTTCTTTATTTTTCAAAATTCATTTCTTTGTGTTTACACAGATAGTCCAGCCAATGCGTTTCGTTCCACAAAACACTTGGAACTTCATCAGGGCTTAAATATCTTGATAAGATCAAAGGTATTCCCGAATTCATGCGACAAGAAGGCTCCAGCTCAAATTTGTTGGAGATAGGAAATTTCCAAAGGGCATCAGGGTGCCCACGTTAGATACCTTGCAAAGTAAAATCACAATAAGTGTTATGCGGTCTGTCCTTTGAGAAGGACAGACCGCATAACACATTTTGTGACGCGTTTTGTGGAAAGAAATGCGTTGGCTGGACTATCTGTGTAAACACAAAGAAACTAATTTTGAAAAATAAAGAACTTTTGACAAAGACATCTGATTGGACTTCTTTTACCTGGTGCACCTCCATTAGCTTCATATAATAGTTACAATTGTGTATATATGTTTTGAGAGTGTTTGTAAGCCATTGTCAATAATTTTAAATGTGTTTTGCATTATTTCTTTGTTACTGTTTCTAATTCTTTCTATAGATTTTCTTTCAGAAAATGCTTGCTCCTCCTTTACAGCAGCATATATTAGGGTGTATGTATATAATTAATTTTTTGACGGGATGTGACCCCAGAAGGAAATCACTTAAATCCATGTCTTTACAAAGCTTTGACAGGTGTTCCTACTCAGCATTTGAACTGGAATGAGATAAACATCTTTTATATACTTGCGGATACTATACTTAGTTGCAGTCCTAGGGGAATATATATTATATTGGGGGTCTAGTCTGTTTGCTAATGGGCCAGCAGCTTTAGGTAAAAATCTATTCATACACACATCAGTATCTATTGGTCACTGTGCTATTCCGTCTGAACTGAACATAGCTAAATTATATGTTCCATTCTCCACCATTCACCAATATGCACTTTCAGTGATGTTTTCTTTCCCTTCCGTTCCCAGTCTGAAAAGTGTGTCAAGTGAATATTTGCAATTGATGGTGTTTAAAATCTTTATCAGTCGGATAGCTCATTCATGCTGTCTACTGTCCGATCCTTTAGAAATATAATTTCTCTGTGTTTCATGCATGCCCTGAACAGGGCATCAGTAACCTTGACTTGACAAAGTTTGGTTCCCCACCCACTTTTTTAGGTCTCGCCTAGCGCAGCGCGCATGCGCTGCTCTAGGAGAGGGCTCTTGGAATCACTTCAGACTTCAAAGAGCCTTCTCCGTGTGGGTCGGCCTCCTCCCACACATTCCATTGGCCTTTGCGTGTGGCTTTCAAAAATTGAAAGCCCGCAATTGGCCAAAGGCGGGATCATGTCCCGCCTTCTCTCTAAATGTTGACTCCCATGGCCTAGGGTTCTCGGGAGCGAGCAGCAGCGCGGTAGGGTGCCAGCTGCATACTTAACATTCCTTTCAGTGCGTGCGCACCACACGCGGTCTTGTTTGATCTTCTACATAATTGTGCACAGGCGAGGCAATGCTGGTACTATGGTGGGCATTGCTTATTTATTTTAGTGTTTTATATAGTGCTTGCTACACCCGAAGGTATCAGAGCGCTTTACATGTGTTGATTTCTCTTACATCGAAAACACATACCCATGGTTTCAAGCCCTCCACTTGCCTTGTTATAATTTTCATATTTAGATGTGTTTACTTAATTTCTGCCAGACGGCTCAGTCCAAGGCCGCCCCGTCCACTCTTACACGCCGCACTCATTTAACCTCCAGTTGTGAGATCTTTTAATAGGGCGCACTTTGGTGACCCATCGGGATTGGGAGGTGGAGGTGCTAACTCAAGGCTGAGTTTCTCCGTATACATTGGGCTCAGCGCTAACCTTTGCTTTGCTCTTAGGCCCATGCCACTCCACAGACATCTTGAAAGGCTTCATCCCGCCCTCCCTTCCTCACCTTGTTTTCTCTCTTCGTCGTCCTGCACGTCTTTTACACCTTTCTCTCTCCCTCTTTACAAAACAAAAACGTTTTTACTTTTCTTCTTTGAAAGCCCAGACAATTTACGACGACAGAAAGCGCTCGAATGCCCTCGGACCCGCTTCGCGCTATTTAAATCTGCAAAAAAGGAAACAATGGCGCCGCAGTCACATCCTGCGCACATTGTTTGTGCCTCATGCACGGGTGCGCAAACAGCCCCACACCTTTTCTTCCAGCTCTGCGAGGCTGGGGCATTGCCCCTATTTAGGGACACACGCTGCTCTGGGGATCTGTTCATAGACCGCCGAAAATCGCCAATTGTCGGATAGTTAAAAGTTACTGGCTAGAGAAAGAAATAATCCTTAAAATAATAGCTTCTTTTGATGGTGGAAATTACTTGTTGCCTCCTGCTAACACGTCATTGTCCTTCGTCTTACATATTCGATCGCCTCAGTTCTCGTCTCTGAGCGTTGGGGAGGGAGGTGATTTCTGGGAGGAAAACCTCTGAAGTAAGACATGCTGGTCTATAATTGAAGGCTTTGCCCAAAAAAATGCAACGATGGAAAACAAGCACGTTGGCGTGCACCTCGGCTACTAACTAGGTACTTAAAGTTAAAGGTGGAATCGGCTGTGGCTGGGGAGGCCTAAGCCCTGAAGCTCACCAACTTCCGGTCTTGGGACCACCTGAGAGGCGGTAGGGCTCTGCCTCTAGCGTTCAGTAAGAAGCACTGCAACCTCTCCAGGGAAGGCTACGTGTGTGTGTGGAGCCCCAGAGAGAAAACAAGCATTGGCATACATAGCCAATAGGTCTTGCCTTTGGGACCTTATAAGTGTTTAGTTATCCAGCACAATATCCTTGGTGCAACAACATCAACTGTTGCATGGCTAAACACTTATAAGGTCCCAAAGGCGAGACCTATTGGCTATGCCAATGCTTGTTATCTTTCCATTATGCATGACCTTGTTCTGCAAATGAATCAATAAATTGTGTGCAAAATAAATCTTTGATTAGTGATCAGGATCTTTTTCAGATTTTCTGGCTCTTGAGAATAATAAAAGGCAGATGGGCCAGACCTGTCATCATTGTTAAAATGGGAAATATTTTCTGGAAACTTCTAGTACTATTTATGTGCAGGGCCTGACAATGCCCCCACTGTGTATAATTCTACATTTTTATAGGGATGTTGGACTGTTGAATATAGTGATGCCTATAATGATGAAAACAAAACACCTCCTTATAGTTTTCTGCATTTAAATAGGGATGTTCACTGTCCAATGAGACATAGGAACTCAAGTCAGTCATTGGTTGTTTGCCAGCATTAATTTCCCATGGATTTGCAAAAGGGCCAGGAATTATAATGTCATCAAGAGAGATTTTTAATTCATAGGGAATTTGAATAATTTCTGCCTGATCCTTATCCTGATAAACTCTTTCCCAAACACCACATTCAGCACAATATATGCAGTGATGTTCACAGCATGATCCTCACTTGGTGCTCTGTGAGAGAAGAATGTTTCTGCAATTCCTGAATCACAGGAAATGGCACTGTTTGATCAAGAATGTAGTTCCCATATCCCAAAAGCTAACTTTTAATCAACATTATAATCCATGTTAGAATCAATAGAACTCCAGATGCTTGACATGGAGGAAAAAGTCATCTGTCACCGAACCAACAGCAAGCAAAATGTCTTCTCTTTACCAGACTAACTGGAGGAGAGACGATTATTTCTCTACTTTCGAAATCTGAATCAGTCATTTTGGTATAACGTAATTTCTTGCAATGGTATAATCTCAATTGATTTGGGTTCTGTTGGTGGTTCATAATAAGCCACTATTGCAGAGGTTCCAGCAATCCATAATTTGTAAAGTGTGAATATATCACCCCTAAGGATTTCAAGGTGCTGGGGGCCGTTGGGGAGATTAAGTGAGCTGTTGCCCAGAGTCTCATAGTGCTGAGCTGACCTGACCTGCCGCCAGCGCCAGGGATCGAACCGTGAGCCCCATGCTCCAAAGTCAGCCACTCTGGCTGCTGCACCACACCTCTCCTTGAAGGTTGAAGTTGTTGATATTGCAGCATGAGGTTAAAAATGGCAATTAGTGTAAAGCTGGAAACAGAATAGTCTCATCAGTTCCCAGAATGGGGTTGGAGATTTCAACATGACTGGACTCTTCTTGTTGTAACTCCCCCAGAGTAGGGGGTGAATAGGTTGATCTACCCTGGATGGACCGTGTTGTCAATGGGGGTCTACTAAACAGAATTGTGCAGAAAGGGCTTTTTAATGTGATTGCTAGACACCTTTCTGTTCTTTTTTGCACTGGGAAGTAGCAGCAAGATTACTTTCCATGTGTCTTCTATCGCAAGTACTGGAACAGCTGGTCTGTTTGATGGTACAAAGACTTGCCTGTCAGGGATGTTTTACTAAACCATCACTCACACCCTATGGAGCCACCGGTCAGCAGCTTTAGTGACTTTATCTTAATTGATGTGAAAAAAGAACAAGGGAACCCTGTAAGTCAGAAGGGACCAAGGGTAGCAGTTTATTATTCGAGACAGCGGTCCCCGTCATGGGAGATATAAAACCATAACCACAAAACTGCAATCAGCGTTGGGTGTGTTATTGTCCAAATGGAACGTATTGTATTTATTTACATATTCATTAAACATTAGACAACATATAATAACATAAAGTGAGCAGAAAGTGACGGGGTTCTGGAAATCAAAAGATTTCCTGACCTCAGGCATATAGCTGTAAAGTGACTAGTAGGTGATATCAAGAATACAGTCACCATAGAAAGAACATCTTGTACTCCACAACAGTCATAAGTACAAGTGGGAGTTAAGATGTATTGGTCGACGATGTTTCGATCCCCAACAGCGGTTATGGGATCATCATCAGGACAAGTAAATCTGAATGCCTGAGAGGGTGCCTAAATAAGGCAGGGAATTGGGGTAGGAGAAGGAAGAGAACGACGGGTGGGGGGAAGGAAGGGAATGGGGAGAAGAGGAGAAAAAAGGAGAAGAGTTAGGGAAGGACGAAGGAGTATGCCAATAATTAAAAAATAAGTTAAGGGTGAAGAAAGACTGAAGTGTTACATCGCACACTCTAGAACCAGACTAGTGCACCCCTGGTGACACAAGGATGAGGCAGCGGTCATGTGTGGGTGGGATCATGCTGGCCATGGGAAGTGGAATATATTGTTGTGCACATATAATTATACATGTTGTGCAGGGCGTGAAGGTCGTACTATAGTAAGTGTTGACGCAGTCCACTAATTAGGAGTTACTGTGGGTCCAAGCTAGGTTCCCTTGTTCTTTTTTCACATACTTTAGCGCAATCGCTGGATTGCAAGGGATTACTATATGCCCCCCTACTACTTACGCAGTCTTGGATAATGATTAATAAATAATCGGCTCTGCGAGCCGTCGGGACAGCAGACTATGCTGTTCAGCCCTTCGTTTTCAGGCTAATCAACATAGTCCTGAATAATAAAGTAACCGGCTACGTACCGTCATTTCTCACGTGGCAGCCCTGACCAACTGCAACACTCTGGGTTCGCACGACGCCTAATTAACGGCTCCGGCCTCAATTCCGGTCCCATTAGGTACCCCACAGCACCCTTGGGCGGACATACACGGATTAATCCCGCTTTCCCCGCTCCTGCCTTCAGTGATTCATGCCCTCCGTGGCGATCTCTCTCCATTCTTCGACTTACTCCATTCTTCAGTATTTTCCCCGGCTCTGTCCGGTTCGAATTCAGCTTGCTCACATTGTTATGTCCTGAAGATGATCTCGAATAGCTGAGATCGAAACGCTGTCGACCCCCTACAACAGGAACTCTTTACAATCTGTAAATTCTTGAGGAGTTCCAATATTTGTTGTCAATGCGATGTCTATGTTTTAAAGTCACCCTCACTTTTCACGTCACGCTTGTTGTCACTTATCTATGTGAGCACCTGAATATTTTTCTTAAAATAAATAACATACGTTATTTTTACCTACATGTCCCTGTGCATATTACTTTCCGCTCCCTAATGTATTAACTATCTAATCCAATTCCAGTACAGTGTCCCCAATGGGGAGACTACTTTCCCTTGGACCTTTGCGGCCATACCAGAAACTGGATGTAGGCCATACTGAAGCGAAGATCGGAAGCTCCGCCTGGGGGTATATCTGGGGATCAGTGTCATCCACACGAGGCCGAACCATTAAAATGGCTTGAGGTCAGCAATTCCTCATGCTGTTTAGTGAGATTTATTTTTGCATTTCTTGCAGTAAATACAACATTTTCGTGGAGGATATCATGGTGCGAGACGTGAAGTTTATCTCTTCTAACTGCAAATATCGGGACCTACAGAATTTGCTGGAGACCTGCACTCTGAAGACCCTGCCTCTAGTGGAATCAGCAGGTAAATGATGACTTGTGTATATGCAGCACCTTCACCGCCGGAGCCTAGCTTTTAATGGACCTACATTGTACGGAATACTCCTTGGAGTGAAAGACCTCCATCTTGTAAAATGCTCCACTAATGGAGCGCTGCCCTGGATTCTATGCTCCTCCTTCTTCCTGACCTAACTCTTCTGTCTTTCCCCAGACTCTATGATCCTCTATCTACTGACCTTATTTTCCTGTCTTTACCCAGACTCTATGATCCTCTCATACCTTGCTCTCCTCTCTGTTCTCAGACTCTATGATCCTCTATCTAGTGACCTTACTTTCCTGTCTTTACTCAGACTCTATGATCCTCTATCTACTGACCTTACTTTCCTGTCTTTCCCCAGACTCTATGATCCTCTATCTACTGACCTTACTTTCCTGTCTTTACCCAGACTCTATGATCCTCTAATACCTTGCTCTCCTCTCTGTTCTCAGACTCTATGATCCTCTATCTAGTGACCTTTTTCTTCTGTCTTTACTCAGACTCTATGATCCTCTAATGACCTTGCTCTCCTCTCTGTTCTCAGACTCTATGATCATTTATCTACTGACCTTACTCTTCTCTCTTTTCTCAGACTCTATGGGGCATATTTACTAGGAAACTGTCGGAGCGCGGCGTAAAGCCAAGAAGGCTAACACCGCACTCCAACAGTTTACAAATGCAGGGATGCACCGTATTCACAAGAATACGTTGCACTCCTGCCTTTGCCTTAGCGCTGGCGCTAAATGTAGCTGCTTAGCGCCAACATAGGCACCCTTGCACCATAATGCAAGGGTGCCTGCACTGCAGGGAAAGATTGTTTAAGTGCAGGAAGGTGTCCCTTCCTGCACGGAAACAATCAGTAACAGCGTTTTGTAACTTCTATCTGTGCTGCAAACTGCAGCGCACATAGAAGTTGCAACTCGTCATTTTTTTAATGATTGTTTAATTGCAGGAAGGACACCTTCCTGCACGCACATAAACAATCAATGGCGTTTCGCTGTTTCTATGTGTGCTGCCCAATGTAGCACACATAGAAACAGCAAAAACTAGGAGAAATAAGGCATTTCTCCTCGTTTCCCCAGGTTAAGACCAGGGGCATATTTACAAGCCCCTATCGCCATCAAGTCACTTTCAGTGACGTTGTGATGGCGATAGGGGCCGCGCCTTATTTACAAGGCAGCATTAAGCCACTTAACGTGGCTTAACGCTGCCTTGTAAATAAGGCCCCCTTTCATGCTGTGCTTAGCGTGAAAGGGGTGGGCAGTAGGTGTTGCGGTGGATGTTCCACCGCAACACCCATTGATTTTAACGCTGCCCCCTATTTACAAGGGCAGCGTAAATAGGAGGCAGCGCCAAAATTAAGACCAGGTAAAATCTATTCTTAACTTGGCGAAACAAGGAGAAACGTTTTATTTCTCCTCGTTTTTCTGTTTCTATGTGTGCTGCCTTGTGCAGCACACATGGAAACAGCAAAACGCCAATGATTGTTTATGTATAGGAAGGTCCCCCTTCCTGCACATAAACAATCATTTTTTTTTTAAATGCAGTTTTGCAATTTCTATGTGTGCTGCATCATGCAGCACACATAGAAAACAGCATTTAAAGATTGTTTATGTGCATGAAGGGGGACCTTCCTGCACATAAACAATCTTCCCCCCAATGCAGACACCATTGCACTATGGTGCAAGGATGCCTGCGTTGGCACTAGGCAGCTGAACTCTGCGTCAGTGCTAGGGGAAACGCAGAGGTGCGTCACATTCTTGTGAATACGGCACATCCCTGCGTTTTCAGAATAGAGAAGCGTTGTGTTAGCAATGTTTGCTTAACGCCACGCTTCTCCATTCTGTTGTAAATATGCCCCCAGGCTTTTCTTGGTCTTAATTTTGGTGCTGGCCCATATTTATGCCACCCTTGTAAATGGGGCAGCGTCAAAATCAACAAGTGTTGCGGCGGAAGCCCACCCCAACACCCATTGCCCACCCCTTTCACACTTAGTGTAGCGTGAAAGGGGGCCTTATTCACAAGGTGCGTAAGCCACGATAAGTGGCTTAATGCCGCCTTGTGAATAAGGCAAAGCCCCTATGGCGAAAGGGGCTTGTAAATATGCCCCTATGATACTCCATCTACTGACCTTGCTCTCCTGTCTTCTCTCAAACTCTATGATCCTCTATCTAATGGCCTTGCTCTCCTGTCTTCTCTCAAACTCTATGATCCTCTATCTAATGGCCTTGCAGGCCTCGAGAAAGCTATTCTCCCACTCACTATGGCGAGTTAGAATTTATCAGGGCGAGCTATTTTTAGGGCCTACTTGCCCATTCTGGTGAGCTGACAAAGAACTGGTGTTCTGCTCACTCAGAAAGTAAATGAGCAACAAAGATGCCTTTAAATCTTGTTTTTATCTATTTACTGTCCCTTCAGAGCCCGAGATCAAATGTCAGCTTGTGCCTTATACAATTTGCTGCTTAGTTTATCCTGGAGGTTGCTGTTTCCTTTTCTTTTTCAGACTGCAAAGTTAGAGGATTTTATGAAGTGAACTGTCTCACATGCTGCTGTGCAAAGAAAAGAGTGTGACATGAAAAGCTGGAGGATGCCAGGATTTGTTTTCTAACACATAACATTGAAGTAGCTTGTAATGAAAAGTACAAACATTTCAAAATATATTTCAGTAGTTATGAAAGCATATTTTTTCATAACTCTGTGTGATGTTAAAAAAGATTTTAATATTATGACAACAAATCAGAACACTTTACTTGGTGATGTGCAAATTATAAATATTTTTGCTGAAACCCAATTTCCACAGATTGTCTGTACGCTTTACAGTTCGATCAGTAAAACTGAATCTTAGTGGTAAAGTTTGTGGCCATTTCAATAGCAAATATGCACTACTACATCATGCTCTAGCAATATATTTATGAAAAGTGAGTTTTTAAACATGAACTGGGAAATATTCCTGCCCCCACCCTGATGACAATGCTGTTAGTGAACTAAGAGGCAGGTCAGGGGTCATGTGTACCCTATATGGGCCAGATTCTTTTTAAACATGGAGCAAACATCTAGTCTATTAAATCAAAGAAAAGAGTTTTTTGTACAGCAGAAATGCTAAACTTGCATATTTGAATGTGCTCTCACATGTGATAATGTAGAAAAGGGCAGCTCTGTAAAATAAAATATTTGCCTAGGATCCCGCAATTTGAGACCAGTTTACTGGTCAAGTACAATACACTTAAGTTGAGTAGTTTATTCAAGTAACTAGACCTGCAGGTCTGGTAAAAATGTTCTGATTTTTCGAGGCCTGCATTGCTCGCCTGTCTTTTCTCAGACTCTATGATCCTCTAATTAATGACCTTCGCTCCTGTCTTTTCTCAGACTCTATGATCCTCTATATAGAGACCGTGATCTCCTGTCTTTTCTCAGACTCTATAATCCTCTATCTAAAGACCTTACTCATCTCTCTCTTTTCAGACTCTGTGATCCTCTTTATACTGACCTTGCTCTGATGTCTTTTCTCAGATTCTTTGATCCTCTATTTAATGACCTTGATATCCTGTCTCTTCTCGGACTCTATGATCCTTGATAAACCAACCTTGCTCTCATGTCTTTTCTCAGACTCCATGAGCCTCTATCTACTGACCTTCCTCTCCTGTCTTTTCTCAGACTCTATGATTCTCTTACTCTTTCTCAGACTCTATGATCCTTCATATACTGACCTTACTTTCCTGTCTTTTCTCAGACTCTATGATCCTCTATCTACTGACCTTGCTCTCCTGTCTCTTCTCAGACTCTATGATCCTTGATATACTGACCTTGCTTTCCTGTCTCTCCTCAGACTCTATGATCCTCTATCTACTGGCCTTGCTCTCCTGTCTCTTCTCAGACTCTATGATCCTCTAATTACTGACGTTGCTCTCCTGTCTTTCCTCAGACTCTATGATCCTCTAATTACTGACGTTGCTCTCCTGTCTCTTCTCAGACTCTATGATCCTCTATCTACTGACCTTGTTCTCCTGTCTCTTCTCAGACTCTATGATCCTCTATCTACTGACCTTCCTCTCCTGTCTTTTCTCAGACTCTATGATCCTCTATCTACTGACTTTGCTCTCCTGTCTCTTCTCAGACTCTATGATCCTCTAATTACTGACGTTGCTCTTCTGTCTTTTCTCAGACTCTATGATCCTCTATCTACTGACCTTGTTTTCCTGTCTGTCCTCAGACTCTATGATCCTCTATCTACTGGCCTTGCTCTCCTGTCTCTTCTCAGACTCTATGATCCTCTAATTACTGACGTTGCTCTTCTGTCTTTCCTCAGACTCTATGATCCTCTAATTACTGACGTTGCTCTCCTGTCTCTTCTCAGACTCTATGATCCTCTATCTACTGACCTTGCTCTCCTGTCTCTTCTCAGACTCTAGGATCCTCTATCTACTGACCTTGCTCTCCTGTCTCTTCTCAGACTCTATGATCCTCTATCTACTGACCTTGTTCTCCTGTCTCTTCTCAGACTCTATGATCCTCTATCTACTGACCTTGCTCTCCTGTCTCTTCTCAGACTCTATGATCCTCTTACTCTTTTCTCTTTTCTCAGACTCTATGACCCTTGATATACTGACCTTGCTTTCCTGTCTCTTCTCAGACTCCATGATCCTCCTCGGGTCCATAGAGAGGACAGAGGTCCTGGGCCTGCTGGATCGACACCTCAGTCCGGAGCGCCGCCTCATGCTGACCAGGGACATGCAGGAGAAGCTACAAGAGGCACCCTATGATGGTCAGCGGAGGCCTCCTAGAAGAGGTCAAGGGTCAGCTTCACCAAAGACCAAGCGTGAGTCTTTCGCCTTCGTGGATGAGGATGTAGCAGCTGACGACAATGGCACTGTGAAGAGTGAGGTAAGTCAGGGCGAGGTAGGGGACTAGGCGCGAGAGACATAGAAAAAGAGAGATAGTGAGAAAGAGAGATCAACAAGAAGAGAGAAAAAGGAGAGAAAGGTAGCTAGAGTGGGAGCGAGAAAGAGAGAAGCGGGAGGCATGAGAGAGAGGGGTGGGTGAGAACGAGTCAGAGAGAGGTTAAGATGAGAGAGCAAATGCAAGAGAGGGGGAAGAAAGGTAGGAAGGGAGATCCGAGAGAAAACTGAGATGATAAAAAGAAAGGAGAGGAGTCATTATCATAATAAGAAAAGGTAGAATGTAACATTCCATTCAAAGTGGCTTAGTAGAGAGACCCCTGTAGCGCTTCAGCGGTTTGTCACGTGTATACTTTAGTGCTCTTTCACTATAATGGTCTTCAAGGAGCTTTCAGCAGTGCAACAGAACATTAAAGTTACAGAAGTATCAAATCCTTCATGGAACCTGCAAGCCAAATCTGAGTGTCTGAAAAGTTTCAGCGTTCCGTCCATCATCTCCTTGTGTTTGCTTTGTTCGCCCAAAGTTGGCAGGGTATGCCCAGAGGTGGGTCCCTTGCTCACTTTGTCACTGGATTCAAGCTAGCCTGGCTGATGAGGGGTGTTACCCCAAAACCGGTCCCAGGATGCTTGCTTCCCATGAGGGACAGGGTCAAGACTTATTGGCATATAGCTGGGTCTGAACTGAGGTGGCGAAGTGAGCTAAAGAACGCTGATGGATTCAACCCAGATCTGTGACTGGGGGGGGAGTGTTTGAAAAGTTTCAGCGCTCCATCCATCATCTCTTTGTGTGCACCCTTGCACCATAGTGCAAGGGTGTCTGCGTTGGGGGAAACCATTCATGGCGTTTTGAAACTTCGATGTGTGCTGCTTAATGCAACACACATAGAAGTTGCAAAACGTCATTTTTTTTAATTGTTTATGTGCAGCAAGGGACTTCTTCCTGCACATTAACAATCAATGGCAATTTGTTGTTTTTGTATGTGCTGCACAAGGCAGCACACATGGAAACAGCAAAAACAAGGAGAGATAAAGCATTTCTCATCGATTTTCCTATTTAAGACCAGGTTTTCCCTGGTCTTAATTTTGGCGCTGCCTCCTATTTACGCCTCCCTTGTAAATAGGGGGCAGCGTCAAATACAATGGGTGTTGCAGTGGAACGCCCACCACAACACCCATTGCACGCTCCTTTCACGCTAAGAACAGTGTGAAAGGGGGCCTTGTTTACAAGGCAGCTTTAAGCCACGTTAAGTGGCTTAACGCTGCCTTGTAAATAAAGTGAAGCCCCTATCGCCACAGGAACGTCACTAAAAGTGATGCTGTGGTGGCGATAGGGGCTTGTAAATATGCCCCTTACTTTAAATAATAACATATAACAGCATTTCCTCTAATATCTCTGTCATGGCGGCAGACGCTCAATTTACATTTTACCTGGTTTATGGCATATTTCTGAAAAATGAGGGATGACCAGTTACCCACGATACGTGAACCTCAAAATGACGCAGTGTTTCTGATGCTTAATGTGGAGGCCGGCCCTGCCTTAGCCTGGCCATCAGTTACCGGAGTCTAGGGTCGGATCGTGCTCCAGTGTGTTTGCTGTTTGACCCACCTTCACTCAGACACTCTCAGATGGGATGACCACTGTAGTGTCGTGGGCCCGGGCCTGGCGGCAATAACACAGAGAGCCTTACGACACAGGTATAGTGGTGGCCAGTACGTGACTTAACCACGCCCGGGTCCCCGGGCTATTTATTAGCGCTCACACACGCTGGCCGGGCGTACGCCGGGCCAGTCCATTATCTTTACGTCTCAGGGTTTAGCTGGGACCACCCCTTGCTCAGTGTGAATTGTGGGGCTGCCCAACGGGACAACATTACATTCCTCCTTTACCAGGAGAACAGAAAACCAACTACAAAATAAATGAGAACACCAGAAAGGTTACAAACATTAGTCCATGACAACAGGATACTTATGGAACAGTCTTACTTGGTCTGCAGGCACCACCGTCTCTTCTGCCTGGAGGTCGACAGCAAGCTAGAAAGTCCTGATACTTCTGGGACGGCTTCGGATGGGGCCGCAGGCAGTATCGACTCTGGCTGCCTCTCGCAGAGGGGGTGGGCGAAAACCCTGGAAGGCTGTCGCTGTCTCGGGATGGCTGGTCGCTTCCAAGTTCCCTGTCTCGGGCCCTCTCTGGAGCTGGGGTGCCTTGGTCATCTTCCGCGGTGGAAGCTGTGGGTCGGATGTTTTCTTCCTGGGAATCGTGAGGACTGTCCGGTTCAGCCATCCTTTGCTCGTCGGGTAGCAGAAACTCTTCAGCATCGTCATCTGGGACCCTCTTGAAAAATGATACATTGCGGGTTACGCTTTCATGTCCTCTTGAGGCTGTCACCATTGTATCTTTGACTTCGGTTACATTCCAGGGGTCTAGTTCAAAGGGCAGCCTGAACTTTCCTCCGGGGTGGCGGTCCCGCACGAGCACACGGTCCCCGGTGGTGATTGGGCTCTACTTCGCATGTCTCCTCAGGGATGCTTCGTGGTTGGCTTTCGTTCTCCTTGCCAGCGACTGATTTGGTGGATTCGGGGTTTCGGCCCACAACGGGTGATGTGGGATGGAGTCTGTCACCGCCCGACCGAAACACAGTCTGCTCGGGGAGATGCCGGTAGTGCAATGAGGGGTGAGACGGTATTCTCGGAGAAACTGGTACAGCGCCTGTTCCAGGTTGTGGCCGTCGGCTAAGGCTAACTGGATCGTCTTGTTCAGAGTCCGCATCAGGCGTTCTATTTCCCCGTTCGCTTGGGGCCACCTTGGGGTTATCCGGCGGTGCTTGATCCGGTGGGAGGCCAGGTACTCGAGTAGTTCTACACTGGTGAAGGGCGGACTGTTGTCAGTGCGGAGTTCTCCAACTAGTCCATGGGTGGCCATGATTTTCTTTAGTTTGGGAATGACTTTCCCTGCCGACGTGGTGGAGACGATCTCGACTTCCGGGTACCGCGAGAAGTCATCCACGACTACCAGCATGTATTTCCCTCCGGGTAGGCTGCCAAAATCCGCGCTTGCCCTTTTCCACGGGTCGCTGGGGGCCGCTTCGGTGATCACTGGCGCGGGTCTGCTGGGTAAACTGGTTGTGAGTCAAACTGGGCAGCGCTGGACGATTGCTTTGATCTGCTGGTCTAGGCCAGGGAACCAGACTTTGCTCCTCAGGCGGTTCTTTGACTTGACAATTCCCTGGTGTGCTCCATGTGCGAGGAGGGCCGCTTGTTGGGTCAGGCTTTCCGGTAGGACGAGGCGTGGGCCTCTCAGGAGACAGCCATCGGCGGACACGGACAACTCCTGGCGCACTTGATGCAGGGCTTTCAAAGTGGCTTGGGGTTTCGCTGTGCGGAACTGTGTCGGGTTCTGCAACGGTTTCCAGTCTCCCGAGGTGATTGCCTGGATGGCAATCTGGAGGCAGTCGTCGTCTCTTGTGGCTTGTATCACTTCAGCCAACGAGTTCGGGAGCGGTCTGGACCGTTCGATGATCATCCGCACATAGTCCCCTGTCGCTGCCGCTTCGGCCGCTTCTGGCCCTGTGACCGGCCGGGCATGCCTTGATAGGAAGTCTGCTGGGTTCTTGGTTCCCGGTTTGTATTCTACGGTGAATTGGAACTCTTGCAGCTGCAGTACCCACTTTTCAATCCGCGGGGGAGGGCGTGATGACGACCCTTGAAACAGCGGGATGAGAGGCTTGTGGTCGGTTATGACTCTGAACGGATGCCCGTACAAGTAGATGTGGAAATGGCGGCACCCCCACAGGATCGCGATGGCTTCTTTCTCGATTTGAGAATAACGTTGTTCTGTGGGCGTAAGTGTCCTGCTAGCATAGGCGACTGGGGCCCATTCTCCACAGATCTGCTGCTGGGCTAGGACCACACTCCACCCCGTGGGGCTGGCATCCACAACCAGCTGGGACTCGTGTCGGGGGTCGAAGTACACTAGCGTAGTGTCAGCTGAGAGAGCTGCTTTCATGTGGCGGAAGGCTTCTTCTTGTTCCGCTTCCCACAACCAGTGGCTAGTGGCTTTGGTGAGGTCACGGAGGGGCCCTGTCAGGTCAGAGAGGTTCTTGATGAACCGCCCACAGTACGTGACCATGCCCAGGAAACTGCGGACACCGGACACTGACGTTGGAGCGGGGCATTTTGTATGTCCTTCACTTTGTCCGGGTCGGGGCCAATGCCTTTGTCAGAGAACCGATAGCCAAAGAAACTGATGTCTCTCCTCAAGAATTCGCATTTTTCGCGGTGGAGGGTGAGCCCACAGTCTCGGAGGTGGGAGAATACAGCTTGGAGGCGCAGGAGATGTTCTTCCAGTATGGGAGCGTGCACCAGAATGTCGTCGCTCACGTTGAGCACTCCTTCCAGCCCCTGGAGGACATTCTTGACGATATTCTGAAATACCTCGGCTGCGCTCGAGATTCCGAAGTTGAGGCGAGTGTAACGCCAGAGTCCTGCATGGGTGGAGAAGGTAGTGATGGGGCGAGAGTCCGGGTGGAGCGGGATCTGGTGGAAACTGAGCGAAGGTCCATCTTCGAGAACCATCTGGAGCCGGCTAACTCCCCGATGATGTTGTCTACTGTTGGAGTCAAGTGGCGTTCACGTTTGATGGCGAGGTTCGGGACCCTCATATCCACACAGATGCGGACTGCCTCCGGCTGCTTCGGTTTCTTCGCGACGACGATGGGGGACACCCATGGAGTGGGGCCTCTCACCCGTTCAATGATTCTTGCTCTCTCCAGAAGGCGTAGTTCTGCTTCTACTTTGGAGTGGAGGTGGAAGGCAATCCTCCTGTGGCGGAGGGCTATCGGGGCTACGGACTTATCGATGTGCAGCTGGACAGCCGGGCCCTTCAGGCATCCAATTCCTTCGAACAGAGCTTCGAAGCCTTGCAGTAGGCGGTCCAGGTCGTGGGCGTGCTCGGTGAACGCAAATTGGATCAGGTTGAGGTCCTGCGCGGTACGGCAGCTGAGTAGAAATCCCGATCCTTCCTGCGACACATAGACCTTGGCCTGCTGGCGCGTGGCATCATGAGAGAAATTGGCTTGAAATACGCCACACAGTTTGAGTGGAGAGTGGGTGCCGAATGCATAAACTTGTACTTTGGTATTGCGTAGCGCCGGAGGGTTGGCCAGGCTCCTGTAGATGCTGGCGGCCATGAGGTTGATGGTGGCCCCTGTGTCGATGAGCGCAGCCACAGCATGATCCTGCACGTTGGCTTTACACATGGGCACGGCGTGTTGGGGTGCTGATAGAGCATTCAGCATTCTGACCACGTGGACGGTAGCAGCTTCAGCCTCATCGTCGTCCATGTCACTGTCGGGGGGGACCCTCGGGGGTGGTTCAAATGCGCGAACTCGCCGTGGCGGGCCATTCTGCCTCCTCCTCTGTGTTGACCGGCATACCTTGGAGAAATGCTTCACTTTTCCGCACGCGCTGCATGTCTTGCCATGCGCGGGGCAGGCCCCTTCGTAGGGGTATGGACCACCGCACCACCCACATGGGCGACTTCGGGGGCTCTGTTGGGAGGCTGTATCTTCGGCCTGGTGTTTTTCTGTTGCGTTTCTCGAGCGTCGGTCCGAATGGCACAGACCGGCTCTTCTTTGATCGTTGCGGCTGGCTTGGGGTCCATGTGCGCCACCCTGGCTTTAGACAATTCCTTGGAGCGGCCTAGCGTTAAAATGTCCTTCATCGACATGTTGTGCTCTTGTAGGACGCGCTCGCGGAGTTTGGAGGACGCGCAGCCCTGGATGCACTGGGCTCGGACTTCGTCGTCCTTGGCCGGGAGGGTGCAGGTGCTCGCTAGCTCTCTAAGCCTCGCATAGAAAACATCCACAGACTCTTCTGGCAGCTGGCGTGCTTGGCGGAGCAGGAAACGCTCATAGTCGGGGTTAGCGAAAGGCTCGAAATAGGCCGTGATGGCGTCGCGCATCGTAGCGTAGTTTCTTGGAGGCCCAGCTTCCCGTACAGTCTTAGATATTTTATGGATATCAGCACCCCCAAGGTGAAGGAGCATTGGCCTTCGTCGTGGAGCAGGAATGTCTGCAGCATCGAAGTACGTCTCTAGGCCTTGACTGGTAGGTCGCTCCCCCACCACACAGCTCCGTCTGTGTGCCCTGCTGCTGCCCCTGATTGTGCTCGTTTTTCCTTTCTGTGCCCCCTTGCTGCCCCTGATTGTGCTCGTTTTTTCCTTTCTGTGCCCCCCTTGCTGCCCCTGATTGTGCTCGTTTTTTCCTTTCTGTGCCCCCCTTGCTGCCCCTGATTGTGCTCGTTTTTCCATTCTGTGCCCCCTTGCTGCCCCTGTTTGTGCTCGTTTTTTTCCTTTCTGTGCCCCCCTTGCTGCCCCTGATTGTGCTCGTTTTTCCTTTCTGTGCCCCCTTGCTGCCCCTGATTGTGCTCGTTTTTTTCCTTTCTGTGCCCCCCTTGCTGCCCCTGATTGTGCTCGTTTTTCCTTTCTGTGCCCCCTTGCTGCCCCTGATTGTGCTCGTTTTTTCCTTTCTGTGCCCCCCTTGCTGCCCCTGATTGTGCTCGTTTTTTCCTTTCTGTGCCCCCCTTGCTGCCCCTGATTGTGCTCGTTTTTCCATTCTGTGCCCCCTTGCTGCCCCTGTTTGTGCTCGTTTTTTTCCTTTCTGTGCCCCCCTTGCTGCCCCTGATTGTGCTCGTTTTTCCTTTCTGTGCCCCCTTGCTGCCCCTCATTGTGCTAGTTTTTTCCTTTCTGTGCCCCCTTGCTGCACCTCATTGTGCTAGTTTTTTCCTTTCTGTGCCCCCTTGATGCCCTGATTGTGCTCCTTTTCCCTTCTGTGCCTGTTTCCCGCCGCTGCGCCTGCGGCCCCGCCCCCTCACTGCCCATTCGCTGCCCCATTCCCTGCTCCTCCCTCCCACCTCCCCATTTATGGCGGCCGCTGCGTGGTGAAGAGAGCGACCCCTGACCTTGACTGGTAGGTCGCTCCCCCACCACACAGCTCCGTCTGTGTGCCCTGCTGCTGCCCCTCATTGTGCTCGTTTTTCCTTTCTGTGCCCCCCTTGCTGCCCCTGATTGTGCTCGTTTTTTCCTTTCTGTGCCCCCCTTGCTGCCCCTGATTGTGCTCGTTTTCCTTTCTGTGCCCCCTTGCTGCCCCTGATTGTGCTCGTTTTTTTCCTTTCTGTGCCCCCCTTGCTGCCCCTGATTGTGCTCGTTTTTCCTTTCTGTGCCCCCTTGCTGCCCCTCTTTGTGCTAGTTTTTTCCTTTCTGTGCCCCCTTGCTGCCCCTGATTGTGCTCGTTTTTTCCTTTCTGTGCCCCCCTTGCTGCCCCTGATTGTGCTCGTTTTTCCTTTCTGTGCCCCCTTGCTGCCCCTCATTGTGCTAGTTTTTTCCTTTCTGTGCCCCCTTGCTGCCCCTCATTGTGCTAGTTTTTCCTTTCTGTGCCCCCTTGCTGCCCCTCATTGTGCTAGTTTTTTCCTTTCTGTGCCCCCTTGATGCCCTGATTGTGCTTGTTTTCCCTTCTGTGCCTGTTTCCCGCCGCTGCGCCTGCGGCCCCGCCCCCTCACTGCCCATTCGCTGCCCCATTCCCTGCTCCTCCCTCCCACCTCCCCATTTATGGCGGCCGCTGCGTGGTGAAGAGAGCGACCCCTGACCTTGACTGGTAGGTCGCTCCCCACCACACAGCTCCGTCTGTGTGCCCTGCTGCTGCCCCTCATTGTGCTCGTTTTTCCTTTCTGTGCCCCCTTGCTGCCCCTGATTGTGCTCGTTTTTTCCTTTCTGTGCCCCCTTGCTGCCCCTGATTGTGCTCGTTTTTTCCTTTCTGTGCCCCCCTTGCTGCCCCTGATTGTGCTCGTTTTTCCTTTCTGTGCCCCCTTGCTGCCCCTGATTGTGCTCGTTTTTTTCCTTTCTGTGCCCCCCTTGCTGCCCCTGATTGTGCTCGTTTTTCCTTTCTGTGCCCCCTTGATGCCCTGATTGTGCTCGTTTTTCCTTTCTGTGCCCCCTTGCTGCCCCTCATTGTGCTCGTTTTTTCCTTTCTGTGCCCCCTTGATGCCCCTGATTGTGCTCGTTTTCCCTTCTGTGCCTGTTTCCCGCCGCTGCGCCCCTGCGGCCCCGCCCCCTCACTGCCCATCCGCTGCCCCTTTCCCTGCTCCTCCCTCCCACCTCCCCATTTATGGCGGCCGCTGCGTGGTGAAGAGAGCGACCCCTGACCTTGACTGGTAGGTCGCTCCCCCACCACACAGCTCCGTCTGTGTGCCCTGCTACTGCCCCTGATTGTGCTCGTTTTTCCTTTCTGTGCCCCCTTGCTGCCCCTGATTGTGCTCGTTTTTCCTTTCTGTGCCCCCTTGCTGCCCCTGATTGTGCTCGTTTTTCCTTTCTGTGCCCCCGTTGCTGCCCCTGATTGTGCTCGTTTTTTCCTTTCTGTGCCCCCTTGCTGCCCCTGATTGTGCTCGTTTTTCCTTTCTGTGCCCCCTTGCTGTCCCTGATTGTGCTCGTTTTTTTCCTTTCTGTGCCCCCTTGCTGCCCCTGATTGTGCTCGTTTTTCCTTTCTGTGCCCCCTTGCTGCCCCTCATTGTGCTAGTTTTTTCCTTTCTGTGCCCCCTTGCTGCCCCTCATTGTGCTAGTTTTTTCCTTTCTGTGCCCCCTTGATGCCCTGATTGTGCTCGTTTTTCCTTTCTGTGCCCCCTTGCTGCCCCTCATTGTGCTAGTTTTTTCCTTTCTGTGCCCCCTTGATGCCCTGATTGTGCTCGTTTTCCCTTCTGTGCCTGTTTCCCGCCGCTGCGCCCCTGCGGCCCCGCCCCCTCACTGCCCATTCGCTGCCCCATTCCCTGCTCCTCCCTCCCACCTCCCCATTTATGGCAGCCGCTGCGCGGCCGCGCTGCTGGCGCAAGGCAAGCCCGTCTGCGCCCGTCCGCGCCGTGACCGCGCCCAGCGCCAGACCCCCTGGTCCGGGCATCCCCCGCGCCCGCCACTTCAACAGACGCCGATACGACGCCAGCACCCTCCACGCACTCAACCCCGGAAAAGATCACGCCTGCTACCAGGCCACCCCGAAGCGCACCCAAGGGCCCTTCACCTGCCGGAACTGCAGCTTCGCCAGCACCCGCCCCGCCAAACCACCGCCCAGGAAAGAACCCAACTACCTCAGATGCATCCTCCTCAACACCCGCTCCGCCCGCAAACACGCCATCGAACTCTGGGACCTTCTCGACTCAACCTCCCCAGACGTCGCATTCCTGACGGAGACCTGGCTGAATCCCGCTTCAGCCCCCGACATCGCCATTGCCATCCCGGACGGATACAAGATCACCCGCAGGGACCGCACCAACGGAGTCGGAGGAGGCATCGCCATCGTCCACAGGAACACCCTCAGAGTCTCAACCAACACCGACGACACCCTCAGCACCGCCGAACACATGCACTTCCAGATCCACACCGATCCCAACACCACCCTCAGAGGAACCCTCATCTACAGACCCCCGGACCCCGACCACAGTTCAGCGAATCCATCGCTGACTTCGTCAGCACACACGCCATCGCCTCCACGGACTACATCCTCCTCGGGGACCTGAACTTCCACCTCGAGAACAACAAGGACACCAACTCCACCACCCTGATCGACAACCTCGCCACCCTCGGACTCAGACAGCTCGTGACTACACCCACCCACGCCGCCGGCCACACGCTCGACTCCATCTTTTCCGCAAGCCCACACGTCTCCTTCAACCACACCTCCGAACCCCACTGGACTGACCACCACTGCATCCACTTCACCTACAGGAAGCCCACCACGCACCACTGCACCGAACAAATGCCTCGCCGCTGCTGGAGCAGAGTCATGGAAGACCAGCTAACCACAACCCTCGCCCTGAGCCCACCCGCCGAACCCTCCGACCCCGACACCGCCGCCCGCAACCTCAGACAGTGGATCGACGACTGCGCCAACACCCTCGCCCCGCTCAAGAATCCGCCCAACAGCCACACCAGCAAGAAAGCCACCTGGTTCACCGAAGACCTCCAGGCCTCCAAACGAACATGCCGAAAACTGGAGAAGATCTGGCTCCACGAACGGACAGCGGACAGCTACGCCGCCCACAAGAGCGCCACCCGCAGTCACCATCACCTCATCAGATCCGCCAAAAGGGCCTCACTCAAAGACCGCCTAGACAACAACGCACACAACAGCAAAGAGCTCTTCAACATCGTGAAGGAACTCTCCAACCCCAGCTCCAACACCAACGACATCCAGCCGTCGCGAGACCTGTGCGACTCACTGGCCACCTTCTTCCACCGCAAAATCGCCGACATCCACGACAGCTTCAACACCACGACCGCCCCGGCAACCACCGAGACCACTGCCCCCACAACCACCAACCGCCTGCTCTCCTGGACCAACATCAACGACGAGGACACCAGCGAGATCATGAACACCATCCACTCCGGTTCACCGCTAGACCCGTGCCCTCACCACATCTTCAACAAAGCCAGTACAGCCATCGCGCCCCATCTCCGGAAAATAATCAACATCTCCTTCGAGACAGCAACCTTCCCGGAAAGCTGGAAGCACGCCGAGATCACCGCCTTACTCAAGAAACCCAAGGCAGACCCCAAGGACCTCAAGAACTTCCGACCCATCTCTCTGCTCCCGTTCCCCGCGAAGGTCACCGAGAAAATCATCAACAAACAACTGACCCGCTACCTCGAGGAGAACAACATCCTGGACCCTTCCCAGTCCGGCTTCCGCAGCAACCACAGCACCGAAACCGCCCTCATCGCCGCCACTGATGACATCAGGACCCTGCTAGACAACGGAGAAACAGCAGCCCTCATCCTCCTGGACCTATCAGCCGCCTTCGACACGGTCTGCCACCACACACTACGAACACGCCTTCACGACGCCGGGATCCAAGAGAAGGCCCTGGACTGGACCACATCCTTCCTTTCCGGCAGAACACAAAGCGTCCGCCTCGCCCCCTTCCGATCCAAGGCCACCAAGATCATCTGCGGCGTACCCCAAGGCTCCTCCCTCAGCCCAACGCTGTTCAACATCTACATGGCACCCCTCGCCCACGTCGCCCGACAGCACAACCTCAACATCATCTCCTACGCCGACGACACCCAGCTGATCCTCTCCCTCACCAAAGACCCTCACACCGCCAAAGCCCACCTCCACGAAGGAATGAAGGCCGTCGCCGAATGGATGAGGACCAGCCGCCTGAAGCTGAACTCGGACAAGACGGAGGTCCTCATCCTTGGTTCCAACCCTTCAGCCTGGGACGACTCCTGGTGGCCAACATCACTGGGAACAGCCCCGCCACCCACCGACCACGTACGCAACCTAGGGGTCATCCTCGACCCCACCCTCTCCATGACTAAGCAGGTCAACGCCGTTTCCTCATCCTGCTTCAACATCCTCCGAATGCTCCGCAGGATCTTCAAGTGGATCCCCACCGAAACAAGAAAAACAGTCACCCAGGCCCTCGTCACCAGCAGGCTGGACTACGGAAACGCCCTCTACGCAGGAACGACGGCTAAGCTCCTGGAGACGGCTGCAACGCATCCAGAACGCCTCTGCACGTCTTATCCTCGACATCCCCCGACGCAGCCACATCACACCCCACCTGAGAGACCTGCACTGGCTACCTGTCAACAAGAGGATAACCTTCAAGCTCCTCACCCACGCACACAAAGCACTCCACAACTCCGGACCAGCCTACCTCAACAGACGACTCAGCTTCTACACCCCCACCCGCCAGCTCCGCTCGACCAGCCTCGCCCTCGCCACAGTCCCCCGCATCCGGAAAACGACCGCCGGCGGCAGATCCTTCTCCCACCTCGCCGCCAAGACCTGGAACACTCTCCCCACCAACCTCCGACAGACCCAAGACCTACTGGCCTTCAGAAGACTCCTCAAGACCTGGCTCTTCGATCAGTAGCAGCACCACACCCCTCTTCCCCCAGCGCCTTGAGACCCTCGCGGGTATGTAGTGCGCTTTATAAGTGACATGATTGATTGTTTGATTAGGCGCTCGACCCATGCCTTCCAGCATGCTGCCTGGGAGGGTGGGGGGCCTGTGACGGTGAAGGGCTCCAGATGCGGGACAGACGTCATGTCGGCAAGGCAGTGGGCATGGCTGGGCCAGTGGAGCACTCACTGTGGAACGCCAGCAGACAGGGCATGTGCGTAGGAGCAGCGCCAGGCGGGGCCCTGTCGGGTGGGGTAGGCGGTGAGCCCTTAACTCAGCCGGTGTGGCCGTGACGGGTGACGCGCAACAGGTGGGCGCACACTGCCACAGGAGGGCGTCCCAGTGCAATTCCAGGCAAGCACAGCCCAGCGCCGTGTGTATGTGCAGCAGGAGACTGGGCACTGCTGTGGAGTCACGTGGGGCTTCGTGGAGGTGGCAGGGTAGGCCTCACTAGCGCGTTAGCATTCAGGCAGAATCCTGGCAGGAGGCGCGTGGTGACGAGGGCGCCGGGAGGGAGGCGGCCAAGAGCAGGCGGCACTGTTCCTACCAGATGCTGGGGCCACTGGACATCCGCGGTGAGGCAGGCTCGGCGCTGGTGGGCCCAAGGGGTTTCCGCACGTGCACGCGAGCGGGTGCAGCACACGGAGGGGCAGCTGTGCGGTCGAGGGCCTCGGCTGGGAGCGGCGCCGGGAGCCGATGCAGGAACTCACCACGCGGGCCTCAGGCGCGTGGCAGGGTGCGCCGCGTGAAGGCTACAGGAGACACGGCTGGAGCGCTCCAGGGTGACGGTGCAGGCGGCGGGCACAGCAGGTGTGAGGCGGCATGGCAGGGTGGAAAGACCACCTCGTCGCCAGTGTAGTGTTGTGGGCCTGGCGGCGATAACACAGAGAGCTTTATGACACGGGTATAGTGGTGGCCAGTACGTGACTTAACCACGCCCGGCTCCCCTGGCTATTTATTAGCGCTCACACTCTGGCCGGGCGTACGCAGGGCCAGTCCATTATCTTTACGTCTCGGGGTTTAGCTGGGACCACCCCTTGCTTAGTGTGCATTGTGGGGCTGCCCAACGGGGCAACATTACAACCACCTCACCCCAGGTACACTGTTTATAACCCTGAAGTTCTGCATGAAAGCCTAATGCATTCTGGGTTCTGTAGTCTTGTTTTGCTTCCATTAAACTAAGTAGACCAAAGCTACTGAAATCAAAGATCCTAATGTGCAAAGTTCAGGACTGGAGAGACTCACCTCAATGAGAAGCAGGCTCTCTCTATGCCATGAGCGTTAAAGATACGAGTCTTCTCCAGAGCTGCCACTGCTCACAGAGTCATCTCAATGGATGAGTACTGGGCTCTGTCCACATCCTGAGTGGCAGCGTTTGAAAGATCTCTGTGTCTACTAAAGATCTGTCACTGCTCACAGACTCGTTTTGATGAGCAGCGGTTACACACTTATCTTAAAGAGGAGCCGGCTCTCAGTGTCATACACACTACCATTCGAAAGACACTCAGCTCTTGCAGTTCACGGATGGGGGCTGCCTCCACAACCTGAATGTTGAAGATCTCTGCTAGAGAACTTTGAACGAGCTCCTGCAGCTCACAGACGTGGGCTGTCTCCACTCAGGAGTGGTGAAGATGTCTTCTAGAGGTCTTTAAAAGAGCTCATACAGCTCACAGACTCACAGATGTGGGCTGTCTCCAGATCCTGAATGCTGAAGATCTCTGCTAGAGATCTTGTAAGGAGCTCCTGTAGCTCACAGACTAACAGACATGGGCTGCCTCCACACCCAGGGTGTTGAAGATGTCTTCTAGAGATCTTTGAAACAGCTCTTGCAGATCACAGACTCACAGACACAGGCTGTCTCCACATCCAGAGTGTTGTAGATGTCTGCTATATAAATCTGTGAAAGAGCTCATACAGCTCACAGACTCACATCGTGGGCAGTCCCCACATCTCCAGTGTTGAAGATCTCAGGTAGAGATCTTTGAAAGCTCTCCTCCAGCCCACAGACTCACATTGTGGGCTGTCTCCACATTCATGGTGTTGAAGATCTCTGCTTGAGATCTCTGTAAGAGCTCCTGTAGCTCATAAACGCACAGACATGAGCTGTCTCCACATCCTGAGTGATGAAGATATCTACTAGAGATCTTTGAAAGGGCTTCTGCAACTCACAGACTCAGTCAGTCAGTCAAGATCACTTTATTCGGTTATTTAAAGCCATAAAAGCATGTTAAAATATCCATTACATAAAAGCCAAATATTACACAATCATAAAACGAACATCAATCATAGTTAATATACAATCCCGGTTAAAATACACATAATTAGAAAAATTCTCTAAAAAGTTCAAATAATGTAATGTAAAGTGCATATTATAAGGGAGAAATCTATTTCACATTAAAAAAGGATAGACATTTAATAGGTCAGATCACATGGGCCCTCTTTTTTTCCTTGCTCTGATTGCCGCTACTAAAAAGCTAGCAGTGTTAAAAAGTTCCCAGGGATTATTCAGCATCTGCAAGTATGTTAGGGTTGGCCTAGCCTGCAAGAAGCCTTTGTCCTTTTAAATTGGAAAAATAAAAAGTTTACGAATGTGCAAATAATGCTCACAAAACAGGACAAAGTGCAAAGTATCCTGACTCGAGAAATTATCGCAAGAACAGGGTCCCAGATCCTCTATCTTTCTCCAGCCCAGGGGTTCGGCCAATAAAAAATGCAGATAGTTAAACCTCAATCTTGTTAAAAGGAAACGGTGTTGAGGCTTGGTGGCTATATCTAAATAAGGCTCCATAAAATAAGTAGTTTTTACAATTTGGTGAGCCCGTACAGTGGGTTTCAATAACTCAGTAGCCTCTTTTTCTACAGACGCTACACGTAGAAATGAGGTCTTGGCCCACGCCAGATCTTTTTTGCATAATGTTTCCGGGTTATCAAATACCTCTGGGTGACCTAACAACCTTGCTATACTTTTCACGTAACTAAGCCACGGGATGCTACTTGCCCTATCTAGTGCGTTACAGTCTCGTATGATCTCTTGATTCATCACTAATTCTGAGTTGGTCCAAATCGAGATCCATTTAAGAAAGGGGGACATTTTAATCAAATCAACCACAAAACCAATACCCACTTCTTGATAAATAATATAAGAAGGTATTGTTTGTGGGACTGAGAGCAGGCTTCTCAAAAATTTATTTTCCACAATTTGAAGCTCTGCACAGTTCTTATATCCCCAGATTTCAGAACCATAGTTCGCAATAGCAATACTCTTGGCTTTGTATATATTTAACATTGCTTGGACAGGCTTGGCCCCCAACCTCCGGGCAAAATCAAGCACCGCAACCGTAGATCTTACCATGGTGTTTCTCTTCGCCTTCCTTTGCGGGGCCAATGAGCTCCTGTAGTCAAATAAGACGCCTAGGTACGGGAATGTTGTAACCCTAGTTATTTCATTTCCTTCGCAATAATGCGTTTTGGGTTTTCTTGACTTCACTCCCATAATCATAGTGTGTGATTTTGAGAAATTTACGTTCAGGTCCAATGAACCCATAAAATCAGCAAAGGAGTTCAGAAGGTGCTGGAGACCCATCGCTGTGCGTGCTAGCAAAGCAGCATCGTCTGCATAAAGGAGTGCCGGAATCAATCGATTCCCCACACGAGGAATATCCTTACTAGCTCCGCACAGGGCCGAATCTAGATTATTAATATAAAGGGTAAACAGCAAGTGAGCCAAAATGCAACCCTGTCTGACTCCTCTTATGATATCAATCTTTTGCGTGAGGTTGCCCTTTTGGTCAAACCTTACTGTTGCCGAAAGGTCCCTGTGCAAGTTTGACAAGAAGTACACAATCGGGGATATTCACAAGAACGTGTGATAATCATCGCAAATGTAGCTTAACGCAACCTTGCATATCGCAGTCTATCGCGAGAAAATAACACCATCCTAACGTCCAATTCCCAACCCCTCGGCACCATGCGATAGCAGCATGATAACCCGCCAAATGCCCGCGTAAAAACCAACGCGAAAACCCAAAAATGCAAAACACGACCGCCCAAAAAGTTGCGATACCAAAATCAGCGAAAACCAGCAACAGGCCTGCAATACCCACGCGTCATGCGTGAAAATGCACAATAAAAGCAAACAAAAAACCAACCCCAAAACCAATCCAAACTGCGTAGCACCATGGATGCACCCGGACCTAGTGGAGAGGACAAGCCGAACTCCACAAACCCCACAGAGGACCAGCATGGAACCCCCTGTTCGGGGGAGGGCAAGGAGAAGAGGAAGACAGGGTTCAGTCCGCAGGAAGTCCAGATCACCGTCACGGAGGTGATAGAACACTACCAACAACTGTTCATCACCTCCACTGCGTCATTGGCAACACAAACGGAAATATGGCAGTCCATCGTCACCAAAGTGAATGGAGTCGGAGTGTCGAGAAGGTCAATGGAGGATGCCAAGAAGCGCTGGTATGAAGTGCACAGCCAAACCAAGGAGAAACTCGCTGCCAACAGGAAGGCAGCAAAGGCGACTGGAGGTGGGAGTCCTGTGCCACAGGAGGAGCTGGATGAGCTGGAGGAAATGGTGGCCACAGTCATCAGTGGGGAGACGGTGCAAGGAGTTGGGGGTCTGGACACAGCCCGAAATGACCTGACCCAACAGCAACAGGGTGAGTAACCACCAGGGACTGGTGGGACGGGGGCAGATGGGCACAATGGCACACATGCACAATCATGTGCAGCACACTGCACACCCGCAATGAGTGTGGAACATGTCCCTGATACCCTTGGCACACTGCAGCACACATAGAAACACCAAGTAGGCCCGCGTCCACTATGTGCACAAATGGGCCCCCCTCCATATCACCAATGCCACAACCTACCCATGCACATGTGCTGAATCCAGAAAAGCAGCGGCTCTGTGAGCCACACTGACAATGAAAGTGACACTGCATGACAGATAGCATGGCTGAAGTCACAATACATGACATGGTGCACGAGATGACACTGAGGTGGCTGAGTGTGGACCACATCCGTAAAGGAGCAGGTCACACTGTGACACATCCACGTGCACCTACGAGCCATGACGTCAAGAACACATCTGCAGACAAACAATGCACAAGAGTACCAAATATCTCCAGTAGCACAAATGACCCAAGTCGCAAACATCCCAGCCCCCGAAAAGCACACAAGTCAAATGCACACCGACTCAAAGGGATAAGGGTCCGCCAATGCAGAGCTGCAGGGGCGAATCGCCAACAATGCAGCACACACACATAGCAATCACAGTACATCAACATTGACGACAATGTGGGACAGAGTGCAACCCCTACACCACAGGACAGAGGACACAACTGGTGCCTCTCGTGCGTAGAAACTGGCCAATCACATCTGGCAATGCATGACACTGTGAGCTGATAATGTACGAGTACAACCACACATCCGTCATGTAGTCGAAATGTCCACTGACTCCCATCAAATAGCCAGTTTCACCAAAACAGTCACAATGTACACCGTCATGCAGTCTGAATGTAAACATGCACAATGCGTCAACATACATGGAACACACTGTTAACCTGCATCTCCCCTTACATTGCAGAGGGACAACCAACACCTCCTGCAGAGCAGACCACACATCTCTTCAGTGATGATGAAGAGGACACCCTGCCCATTTGCCCAGACACACTCCAACGGCTCGTGGACAGCCTCCTCACCCCACCTCTAGGAGCAGGGCAGCCCAGCTGCATCGCAATGAGCCCACACCCTGCACAGACCACACAGCAGGAAGCACACACCACCACGGCTGCCTCCCAGGACCCCCACGACCAACACATGGATTTCAAATGCCGTGTGTTAGGGTGCCAGGAGAAGATGGCAGATCAGCTGCGGCTGGGTTTCGACCTCATGGCAGCCAAATTCGATGCCATACGTGGGTGCCTGAGTCCCATCAGGGAGCACCTACAGTCCCTAACGGATACCCACTGTCCGCACCATGCCCACCAACAATCCTTGGCTGACATCGCTGGTTCCATTACTCGGAGACAAGAACTGTCTAGACAGACAGGCTCCAGCGATGACAGCACAGAGTTGGCACAGATGCGGAGGACAATGGAGACCATGGAGGGGATGCAGGCTGGAAGTATGGCTGCCACTGCTGAACACCAGCGAGATGTAGCTGCAATCTTCCATGCCTTGCAGATCCTCATCTTGCCACTGCTGCCATTGAGCCTGTACCAGATGACTGCTGCAGGAACCTCGACACACACATCTCCGACCCCTGATGTGTCAGTGGCACACAGTGATGCAGCCCCATCGCCTTGGCACCCTGATGTGTCAGTGGCACACAGTGATGCAGCCATTACACCGCCACACACACCGGACACACCCGACACAGAAGAAGTATCAGAGGAGTAAGATGTGGATGGTAACTACTGTGTGAGGAAGGAGGCAGTAGCATCCATCACCTCCATATGGCTTGCCCTGCCTGGCTCTGCCCCATGCATCATGCCCTGGGACAACCCCTTCCACTGACCCCTGGAACACTCTGCGACATTCACCCGGACCCCAACACGGACTGCCATATCTCCACTGCTTGACAATTATACAGCAATCCTGCTGCGGACTGCACTCCCCCTCTTCCAAATCAATTTTCAATGCCCAAAGGACTCTGGTTGGCCCACCACTGGGCTTCCATGTTATGTGGGCTTGGATGGCCATGTACAGCTTCCTGTCCGTCATTCACCGGAATGTGAATAAAACATTCGAAATCATGCAGATGTGTCATGACTATGTTCACTCAGTATGGAAGTATGGCTGGATGTAGGGACAATGATTGCACAAGAAGGTACACCCTGGTAAATGACATCAATGCGCATGTTCATCCCTGAGACACATGGCCAATTGGATGACTGTGAAGGTGGGTACTGGCTGTGTCCCCATTGCACATTAGCAACAAACTCACAACCCCCCAACGTAGGCACAGGTCCATGTCTTGAATAGGGCTGTGTGTAGGAATGACCAAATCGGTAGCAGGCCAGAAGTGGTGTCCTACATCACATGTGACGACAGAACTTCACGTCGCATACCTACTCACACACATCTGTGTGGACACATTCTGTAATGATTCATAACATTGCTCAACATGGTCAGAGGTTGGACACCATACTCACATTGCTGAAGACACATAAGAGCACAGGTCTACCAGCAACTCTCCCAAAACAATGTCGGGCACACAGAGGTGGAGCTGTCAGAAGGGAGCCACCCCATTGTACATGCGTCAGTCAGTTCCTCCATGTGTAGGGACGATGCTCATTGTGGCACACGAGTGGTCAATCTAATCAACACTCATCACAGTTAGACACCAGTGGTGTTGCGTAGAATTTATTGGCATGTGCGTGTCAGTACGGACAAGGCAACGGCCACAACAGGCAGGAACATGCTTAAGACACTTACACGCAGCATGGGTACATGTCGAGGTGCAGGAAATGGGGGTGGAAAAATTAACCCCAATTATCACGGATGGCAATGGTCTCAGCCCACCTTGCCTTGCTGGACGAGTCATGTGTTGTTTGGCGTATGCCCATTGCCCCGTGTGAGGGGGCACGACTTACAGCCCATGGGGTCTGCATAGTGCTCTGCCACCCGACTGCGCCGACTGTCTGCTCTGCTGACAGTGATCAGGTGAAAGGGTCCGACAAGTTCACATGTCATGCTACATTGCCATGTGTGTACTCTCCCCCCAGCAGTGTGTCCGACTTGGTAACGTTGCCAGACGCCGCTGTACTGCTCCGACCATGGAACTGCATCACCTTGCACAGGTGTGTGTACACACGCGTAGTTCCACGCACATGCATACAGAGTCCAGACGAAGGCAGACATGTCCTCTGTTGTGGTCGGATGTGGGTACATTCCCCACGATGCTACAAGGTGTTGGGAGCAGTGCTGTGGGTGACAATCCGATGTGGCTGCAGGGACGTAGTTACTCGTCCATGAATGCCAGCGCAGCTTCATGGGCAATGTGTTCCAATAGTACGTCGTTGTCGGGTTCAAGGAACACCAGGGTGAGCCAATCCATTAACTGGTCCGGGCAGATGTGCTCAGTCCACGCCGTTTCCCCAATCCGCAACACAGCCCAATAGGTGAGCGCCTGGATGTGGTCACTGCACACAAGGAGTTGTGCATTCTCCCATGCGCAACTGCCAGCACATACGCCAAGGATCAGTGCATCCCATGCACGGCTATCCAGGTGACACTCCTGTTGGTGGGCCAACAGGGGGCGCACTGTCGGGTCATAATCCAATTCAGCTACGGTTGCGTTGGATAGGCAGACCTCCATGGGCCACTCGAATGTGCATGATCGACAGTGGAACCAGGGCTGGACGCAGGTGATGTAGGCAAGACGGAAACTGATTCGCAACACTGCCATTGGCAGGGATCCCAACAGATGCAGCATTCAGGCACAGTACAGTTCCACGTGACAGGGGTTGTGCATGTTCCCGGGAATGCAGGCCATTGCGTTTGTTAGTCTCGTGGCACTGGCACTCGTCTGACCGGCGGGTGTTGGGTGGACGATATGCCACAGCTCTGGGCAATGAGTCGTATGTGTGTGCGACGTTTGTACGTATGGGTAGTTCTTGACAATGTGTCAAGGGCATCCCTTGCAGGTGTCGGTCATGCAGGGACACGTGTGTGTGGGGTGTAGGCACGTTGGTGTTTCATTAGCGCAGTCGTGGTGTGGGAGTCGTCGGAGGCTGGTATGGTATCTCACGCAGGGTGTGCCAGCCGCATTCAGGACCAAGGTCGGGGGTTTGGTTGGCCTTGGGCCTTGTGTGTTGAGACAAAGGTGCTTTCATTCCTGATTTTCGTCTGACTACTGCTTGCATGTCTTAATTGTGATGTGGAGTTCGCGCTGACTTTGATGCCAGGCCTGTGATTTGTGGTGCGCAGAGTTCGAGACACACGCAGCTGTTGGCATGTTTGCATGAGCCAAGGGCCCGATTGGCCTTGCGCTCCTTGTTCAGTCTCTCTCTCTCTTTCTGTCTGTTTCTTTCTCTCTATCTCTCTTTCTCTCTGTCCCTGTCCTTTGATGGATGCCTGACACACCTTCTTATCTTGGGTATTGTCTTGCAGGCTGTGAGTCACAGTTTGTCCAGGGATGCCCCGCCATGACTCCTCAGGATAGTTGTTTGGTGACGTATTTGAATGTGACATTTTGTTTGGTTTTTCAATGCTGTATGTATGAATCAGGATCTCAGTGCGCACATGTATGTTGATTGTTGCAATTGTGGGACATCAGGCGGGTGCTTGTGGTCATGTTTCCGTGCAGTTGATGTGCTGTGTCTTGGTCCGGGGGAGGTGGAGGGTGCCCATGGTGGGGCCAGGGGGGGAGAGGGGGTGGTGGTCCTGGGGGTGGTGGCGGTGGGTGTTGTGGCCCTCTTGGGTGTCCAGCACGCATGTTCAGTGGCTCCATGGCATCTGTTGCCCTTCAGGTGTGGCTCTGGGCTGAGCTGCATTTTGTGATGCAGGCTGTGCTCCGACTTTGCACCAGGTCAGGGCAGGTGTTTGTTTCCTGCTGCTAACGCGCCTTATCGCCTGTTTTGTGGTTTTATCGCTGATCGGGCTGGTCGTTGAGAATGTTGAGGTGTAGTGTTGTCGCGGGTTTTTGCTCGGGAACGCCTACTCTGCATCTCATTAGCGATATTTGCAGGGGTCATCTGTGGCGATGTTTTTTGAGGATGCTTTCGCAGGTAAACTGGTGTTATAGGCTGTTAGCACCAGCTTGTGAATGTTGCGATACATTTATCTCGACTTTGGCTGCGGTAAAGTGCCGTTAACTCGGCGATAAGTCCTTGAGAATATGCCCCAATGTTTTTATCCATACCCATTGAAAGCAGCAGGTCCCAGAGCTTGGATCTGTTCACTCGGTCAAAAGCTGAGGATAGATCCATGAAAGCAAGATGAAGTGTCCCTTTCTTCGCTACGGTGTATGTCCCTACTAAGAGATGAAGGTTAAGACACTGATCCAGGGTGCCCCTGCCTTTCCTGAAACCGTATTGGAGGTTTGACAAGACATTGCATTCGTTAATCCAACCTGTTAATTTACTACGGATCACTCTGCCTAACACCTTGACCGCAGAGTCAATCAATGATATTGGCCTATAGCACCTGGGGTCACCTCTCTGGCCTTTCTTGAAAACTGGAACAATAATTGACTCTGACCAGGATCTTGGCAGGCCCTGTTGGCACACCGTATTTAAAACATTAGGCAATATCATTGACCATAGAATGATATCCATCTTGAAGAGATCAGCAGGGACCCCATCCGGACCCGGTGCTTTGTTGCATGTCATCTGGGCAATGGCCACAGCCACTTCTTGTTCTGAAAAATCTATACTATATGCTGCAGCCATGCGCGTGGGGCCTGTGTCTACCTGATCTGGCTGATCACCGTAAATGTGTTTAAAATGATTAAACCAATGCTCTTCCGAGATATTACATTCAACAGTGGTACCCCCAAGACCAGAAAAAAAAGGTTTGTTGACAATGTCCCAGAACTTCGCACTGTTCTTGATAACGTCAACGGACAACAGTTCGTTCCAGGCTTCCTGTTTGATCTCTGATTTGCGAATACGCAAAGTCTGCTTATACTCTCGCCTCACCGCAGCTATTACGGTTCTATCTTGGGGTTTTTGTTTCAGAGCAGATAGTAATTTCTGATGGGCAGCTGTACAATTATGATCGAACCACCTCTCTCCTTTGTTGATACAATCCTTAATAGGGTAGGAGAGGGCGCTAGCTACCTGCTTACAAATCCTATCAAATGCTGTAATAATCTCAATTCCCCCTTGGGTACCCTCTTGACATATGGCTATCTCGTTCCCTACGATATTTAATAAGTCATTTAAAAAGAGATCTGGTACAACCTTGGCCCATTTCAGTCTACGAACTTGATCCCTGGTTTTTATTATAGAAGCTGGGGCGATATTCACCACTTTGTCCGTGGCCTTCAGGCACCCTCGTAAGGTGAGGTGAATGGGATTGTGGTCACTAAAATGTGACCATTGAGCAGTATATTCCAAAACCAGGGGGAGTAAGGTTGTATTAACAAATATGTAATCAATTGTTGAAAACATACCCCTGCCCTTAAAGGAGGGAATACCAGCCCCATCTTCTGCCATGTTTGGGTGAACCAAACGGAATTCAGCTAGAAAATCCTCTTGATGGGTGTGTTCAAAATGAGTCTCTAAATTACAACCTGGACCAAGTTCGTCAAAGACCTGACAATTTTTTTTACACAGATGAATATTAAAATTTCCAGTAAGATGCTCGAGAACTGAGTAACTTGTTTCTCCCTATATAAGTCTAAAAAGTGATTTAAACTGCATAGATGTTCATTTATGTACGACTTTTCAAAAGAATTATAAAAATTAAGAACAAGTATCTTCGGTGCATTCATAGGATTAATCTCAACCGCTAAGCAATTAGTAGACCCGGAATCCAATTTATGCCCCCGACATTTAAGGAGATCAGGGTTAATAAACCGCCCCTCGGACGGCCCGTGTAGGAGAGTAGGATCTGCCTCTTATGTTGCCCCCACTTTTTTTCTGATGTTTACACTGGTTTCTGGCTATAGTCTGGCTGGGACCCTGCCAATCAGGGCCCCAGCCTCTCTGTTCTCTCTAAACGATTTGGAGTGCCCTCTAGGTGCACTAGTGATTGGATACTGTGGTACCTTATGAGTCCCTAGTATATGGTACCTTAGGTACCAAGGGCATAGGTACTTCACAGGCCTACCAGGGGCTGAAGCATGTATTATGCCACCCCTGGGAAGCAGACTAAATCTGACACCACAGGCCTGCTACTGCAGCCTGGGTGAGGAAGTGCTAGCACCCCTCACTGAGATATAGGTCCCCTATATCTCTCCTGCACACACATTGAGACTTATCAGTCACCCCTAAAGCAGGCCCTATCAATCCTGAGGGCAGGGTGCTTAGTTTCCATGTGAGGGGGTGCCTCTGCCTGAGCAGGGCCCCTCTGCAGCTCTCAGAGTCCATTCTCTGGGGCTGTTTGTGGATGCGGTTAAACCATATACTTTTAAGTGCATTATATCCTCGCGGTAGAATGCTAACTTTGGAATGGCTGCATCGAAACATGTCGTGTTTGGTGTCAACCATCTTGGAATACTACCCCCGCCAGTCCTGGCGGCGGGGGTAGCATTCCACCCTTCTAGAGGGATAGACATGTACCTACTGTGGAAACGTGGTAGAATCCTGCAGAGCCCTGGCATCACAAAATGGATGCCACCAGTCACAGACACTGGGCTGCCCTCCTGCTGATGACCAACACTCGCAGTGGAGGAAGCCCAACAATAGATATCCTGTCCCAAGGGGTGTGACCACCTTCCAGACAGGGTTTAGTGTATTGGGGCTGGGTGGGTGCACTCTTAGAGTGCTTTGAAGTCCTGCACTGGGGGAGCAGAAGGCTCCTCTGTGCATACCCCAGTTCAAACCGGCTCAGGGGCTACCTGCCCCTGCTCTGGTGCGAAACTGGACAAAGGGAAGTGGGTGTAGCCACCCACTCCCCTGACCCTCCCATAGGTAGGGTCATAGAGCTAGTCCCTCCCTTTCTTTTAGTATAAGAGGGGGAACCTGTGCATTGCAACCTAGATTTCCCTGGACGACGCTCTGAAGAAGAATCCCGGACCTTCGACGTTCCACTACCTTTGGAAGACTGAAGAATCTCCCTTGGAGTCAAGGAGTGACTCCCCTGCTTGGCAGGCACCAAAAACTACAAACGACGGTCGCAAACTACGCCGCTCCCGCCGGAGTCCGAAGTCCCTGCAGCCCAAGAAGTGGATTTCCTGACTTTTCAAAGGCCATCGTGAGTCCCCAGTGAAGCTGAGGCCAGTGGACCCCAAGAGTGATGAGAAACCGCGACCCCTGGGTACCGTGCACTATTGTCGAGTGCAACCCCTTCACAACGTTCCACGAACTTGTGCTTTGGACCACGTGTGGTCCTAGCCTCCAGCAGGACTCCCTCCGAAGATCAAAGGCCTACTACGTCCCGAGTGACCGTGGGCCCCTGTTGAGCAAATCCTCCCGAGGCATCTTTGCAATCCCTTGCCAGCCGGCTTGTGGGTCCCCAGAAGACTTTCTAAAGAAACCAAAGGGCTCCCCTGGTTGCTCCAGGTCTGCCCTGACTTACCCTTGCTGGGTGAGTCCCCCAGACCTTGCTGGTCTGCGCCATTGCCTCTTTACACTTTCCCCAAGGCTTGCTGTTACCAAGGCTTGTTGGCTCCAATCGAGTCGCCGACACCGCAGTAAGCTGCAGACATCGTGGGACACGCCGAATCCAGCTCCTGGTCATCGTCGACGCCTCCTGGACCTCGTGGCTGAAGAGTCAAGGCACCCACGAACAACCTGAATCTTGCGACGACGGTGGGCATCCATCTTCCTTGCCCCGAGTCACTGCCAAGTGACTTTGAACACTGTCCCCTCTGCTTTCAGGTCTTCCAACTTCTGAATCCAGGCTTGGATTCCTCCGGACACTTCTCCTGTCACCGCAAGCAGCAAGTCTTCATTGGCTCCCATTGAAAACGATGCCGCGACCCGACACCAAAGAACACCTATGCACCCGGCTCCCCTGGGTGAGGTAACTTCAGCACTACGGTGCTCCTGTGGGTGTGGGCCCTAGAACTACTTACCCTGTAAGTGACTTGCTTGTAGCTACCCTAGAAGTGCCCTAAAACTCTTATTTTCTAAGTGCGACAATTGCGCTGACTCGTATAGGGTTCGCGTCTGTGTTAGACACATCGCGTCCATCTCCCGTGTAACACTATCTAGAACTGTGTCCTTCGACTCGTACTGAGTCCGATCGGTGTTCGCCTCGAACACAAAGGGGCCTGTAACATTGAGATCTCCATTGCGCTGACTCGCACAAGGTTCGCGTCTGTGTTAGACACAGCGCGTCCATCTCCCTTGCAACTCTATCTGTAACCGCGTCCTTTGACTCGTACAAGGACCGATCGGTGTGTTCGCCTCGAACACGCAAGGGACCTTTAACATTGAAATCTCAAGCGCGTCTGTTCGCATAGACTCGTACAGGACTCGCACCGGTGCCAGGACACCGCGTCCGTCCCCTGTGGGTCTCCTACAACTACCTGGGGTGGTTCTTGGGGGTCCCTCGATTCTAGTTGCCCTAGACCTAGGTCTAGCCAAACTAAGATTGTGATATTCGATTGTGCTAAACTTATTGTGATAACATTTGACTTGTACATATGTTCCTGACTTCTAATCTCATAAAGAGATTAGTAGAGAGTGTTTATTAATAAATACATATATATTTGATATATATACCTGTGTGGTGTCTTTTCATTTGGTGATTCAAGAGATTGTGTGGTAAAACAAGCTGCTTTACATTCCTTCAAGACTTAGCCTGAAGGCTGCTCTCCACAGCTACCACTAGGATAGCTTTCTATAAAGGTTGTCTTAAACCTATCTACCATAAGAGTCGAATTGTTCTGGTGCAAGGTGTCCACTTTACTTAGTGAACAGCATATACCAGGCCAACTTCTCACATTGGTGGGCAGCGTGTGGGATTCCAGCTTGCTATTGTTTTACCAGAAAATCTCTATTTGAATTACTAACTGAAAACCACTATAGGTACTTAAGGTACATATAAAGTCAAGGTTAGTATCAATAAGTTCTACTGAACTTAGAGCTGTGTGCCAAGGGATAGCACACCCTTTCTACAGCTCAAGCTAGTATCAGTAGGCCACAAACTAGTGTAGGTAGTAAAACACTGCACAACACTAGAATGTCCTTAAAGGGTGGAACCAGTGGATCCACTCAGCCTCAGTATAAGGACATGGCTTTCTCTGACTTGAGAGCCATGTGTGTTGAAAGACACCTGAAGCTAGGACAGAGTCCCTCCACACTACACCTGATAGATCTGCTGACAGCAGATGATCTTAGATTGGCTCTAGGAGCTAATGGGTCTGAATCAGGGGGTGGGTCAATTACAGTGTCTGGGTCAGATGATGAAAATCAGAATGACCAAGACTCTGTGATTGAAGGGCCAGGCTCCAAGGGGCCTGAAAAGGACAGAGGAATTCTCCCTAAGAGAACTGACAGAGTGGAGGAGAGGCATAGGTCCCCTTCCAGGGAATCTGACCACTCTTATCACTCTGGCAGAGAATTTGTCCAGCAGAGGAACTCATACTTTCCCATAAGAGAGACCTCCTCTGAAAGAATGTGCAAACTGCTGCAGTATGAGGAAGCAAGAGTTGCCCTCAGAACCAAGCAGTTGGCACTGGATAGAGAAGCCCTGGAGATCCAGAGAGCTTCTAGAAAAGAGGGGTTAGAACCCCTTGGTGGCAGCAACAGTGTCCCTAGAGGCAGAGAATCTATTCCAGACCATAGGAACCTGAGCAAGGTTGTTCCTCCCTACCAGAGTGGGGATGATATCCACAAGTGGATAACTGCTATGGAGAGGGCCTGTAGAGTACAGCAGGTCCCCCAAAAGCAGTGGGCAGCAATCTTGTGGCTCTCCTTTTCAGACAAAGGTAGAGACAAGCTCCTCACTGTTAGAGAAGAGGATGCTGATAATTATGAAGTCCTGAAGAGTGCACTGATAGATGGGTTTGGCTTAACCACTGAGCAGTACAGGTTAAATTTCAGAGACACCCAGAAGGCACAGACTCAGGACTGGACTGACTTTGTAGATTGTGCAACCAAGACTCTGGAGGGTTGACTGGTTGGCAGTAGGGTTACTGATTTCAAGGGATTGTATAATCTGATGATGAGAGAACAGATCCTTAATAATTGCCAGAACCTGGTGGACTCGGATCTGACCTCTCCCCAAGAATTGGGAAAGAAGGCAGACAAGTGGGTCAGAACCAGGGTGAGGCAGAAACCCCAGAACCAAGGGGGTGACACCAAGAAGCAAGATCCTAAGGGCTCTGAGAAAGGTGGGGATAAGTCAAAAGACCAGAAGTCTTCACAAGGGCCCCAAAAATCTGCATCTGGTGGGGAGTCACAATCCAACAAAGGAAAAGGCCAAAAGAAGCCCTGGTGCAAATTCTGTAAACAGAAAGGACACTGGACTTCTGACTGTAACAAGTCCAAAGACCAAACCACCACCACTCCTGCCCCTAAGGCAACTGTTCCCCCTAGTTCAGCTACTGGTGGAGGTGGTACACAGAATAAGGGTGTAGTAGGGTTGACCCTGGGTTCTGAAGTGGACTCTGACCTAGTCAGAGTGCCCACTCAGGCAATGCTGATTTGTGAGGGAGACCTTAATATGTCCTTCCTAGTGAGTCCCAGTAATCTGGGCAAATACAAACAGCAGCCTGTAATAAATGGCAAACAGGCTTTGGCATTTAGGGACACATGTGCTAGTGTCACCATGGTGGCAGAGGATCTTGTGGACCCTGGACAGATCATCCTGGGCGAAATGTACCAGGTGACCAATGCAAGCAACGTCAAGACCAACCATAGTCTGGCAGTTGTGAATTTCTCCTGGGGAGGGGTAACTGGCCTCAAGAAGGTTGTAGTCAGTGCAGACCTCCCTGTCGAATGTCTATTGGGCAATGATCTAGAGACTTCAGCCTGGTCTGAAGTAGAGTTATGGACTCATGCTGAGATGTTGAGCATCCCTGCAGAGGTATTTGCTGTGACCAGGTCACAAGCAAGAATGCATAACACTGAACCAGCTCTGGATCCTGGAACAATGGACCAGATGCTTCCCAAGAGGAGGAGCAGTAGGGTAAAGGCAGTGCCTTCCCCTCTGTCTCAGATCACAGATTCACCCCCAGAGTGAGGTGAAGCAGATCCTGAAGAAGGAACTGCCCCAGAGGGACTTGAGCCTGATCAGGTTGAGTTCTTGGGGGCAGGGGGCCCTTCTAGGGAAGATCTGAGTAAGGAGCAACAGTGCTGCCCCTCTCTTGAACCCCTCAGACAGCAGGCTGCTGCTGAGGCTGCTGGGAGTGCTAGTGGGTCCCATAAAGTTTATTGGGATGAGGGACTCCTATATTCTGAGGGTAGAGATCCAGCCCCTGGAGCCACCAGGAGGTTGGTAATACCTCAGAAGTTTAGGGGTTCCTCTTGACCCTAGGACATGATATCCCTTTGGCAGGTCACTTGGGCCAAAACAAGACCTGGGACAGGCTTGTCCCACATTTTCATTGGCCACATATGTCAGAGGACACAAAGGAGTTTTGTCGCTCCTGTGTCACATGCCAAGCCAGTGGTAAGGCAGGTGGCACAACAAAGACCCCCTGATACCACTACCTGTGGTGGGGGTACCCTTTGAAAGGGTAGGGATTGACATTGTTGGTCCCCTTGACCCTCAAACAGCATCTGGGCACAGGTTTATCCTGGTGGTAGTGGATCATGCCACCAGGTACCCAGAAGCAATTCCCCTGAGGACCACCACAGCCCCTGTGGTGGCAAGAGCCCTCATTGGAGTTTTCTCCAGAGTGGGTTTCCCAAAGGAGGTCATTTCTGACAGAGGTACCAACTTCATGTCAGGATATCTGAAAGCAATGTGGAAGGAGTGTGGTGTAACTTATAAGTTCACCACCCCCTATCACCCACAATGCAATGGTTTAGTTGAACGCTTCAACAAAACCTTGAAAGGAATGATTAAAGGACTCCCAGAGAAGCTTAGGCGGAAATGGGACCTTCTTCTTCCTTGCCTGTTGTTTGCATACAGAGAGGTTCCACAGAAGGGGTTGGTTACAGCCCATTTGAGCTTCTGTTTGGGCATCCTGTGAGAGGTCCATTGTGTTTGGTAAAAGAGGGCTGGGAGTTACCTCTCAAGCCCCCCAAACAAGATGTGATGGACTATGTACTTGGTCTCCGCTCCCGGATGGCTGAGTACATGAAAAAGGCAACCAAAAACCTGGAGGCCAGCCAAGAATTACAAAAAGCTTGGCATGACCAAAGGCTGTACTGACTGTATACCAGCCAGGACAGAAGGTGTGGGTATTGTAGCCTGTGGCCCCAGCAGCCCTCCAGGACAAGTGGAGTGGCCCCCATACAATAGTTGAACAGAAGGGAGAAGTCACCTACCTGGTGAATCTTGGAACTCCCAGGAGCCCCCTGAGGGTGCTCCATGTCAACAGATTAAAGCCATATGTTGACAGGGCTGACATGGGCTTGCTCATGGCAACTGATGAGGAACAGGAGGAGGAGAGTGACCCTCTCCCTGACCTGCTCTCTCAGAACCCTGATGATGGGTCAGTAGATGGTGTTGCTTTGGCAAGCAGCCTCACTGACCATCAGCAAACTGAGTGCAGACATGTTCTGCAACAGTATAGACATATGTTTAGCCTGACCCCTAGTCAGACTTCCTGGTGCACCCATGAGCTGGACACTGGAGACAGTCTGCCTGTCAAGAATAAAATCTACAGGCAACCTGACCATGTCAGGGACTGTATCAGGACTGAAGTCCAGAAAATGTTGGAGCTAGGTGTAATTGAGCCTTCAGATAGCCCTTGGGCTAGTCCAGTAGTCCTGGTACCCAAGCCTCATACCCAGGGTGGTAAGAAAGAAATGAGGTTTTGTGTAGACTACAGAGGCCTCAATGCAGTCACTAGGACTGATGCCTATCCCATACCAAGGGCAGATGAGCTGATTGATACTTTGGCCTCAGCCAAGTATCTAAGCACGTTTGACTTGACAGCTGGCTACTGGCAGATCAGGTTAGCTGATGATGCAAAAGCCAAAACAGCATTTTCGACCCCTGGTGGGCACTACCACTTTGTGGTGATGCCCTTTGGATTGAAAAATGCACCTGCCACTTTTCAGAGGTTGGTGAATAAAGTTCTGACAGGGATGGAAACTTATTGCTCAGCTTATCTAGATGATATTGCTGTCTTTAGTTCCTCCTGGCAGGATCACCTGGTCCACCTCAGGAATGTTTTGGAGGCTCTGCAGAAAGCAGGCCTCACTATCAAGGCCACTAAGTGCCAGATAGGGCAGAGTCAGGTTGTGTACCTGGGCCACCTTGTGGGTGGAGGCCAGGTTCAGCCTTTACAGAGCAAAATCCAAACCATAATGGAATGGGTTGCTCCAACCACCCAGACACAGGTGAGAGCCTTCTTAGACCTGACTGGGTACTATAGGAGGTTTGTCAAGGGATATGGATCTATAGTGACCCCCTTGAATGATCTGACCTCAAAGAAAATGCCAAAAAAGGTTCAGTGGACAGCTAGCTGTCAGAAGGCATTTGAAGACCTAAAGCAGGCCATGTGCACTGCCCCCATCTTACAGAGTCCAGACTACACCAAACAGTTCATTGTCCAAACAGATGCTTCTGAGCTGGGTGTGGGAGCTGTACTGTCTCAACTGAATGATGAAGGTCAAGACCAGCCAGTAGCTTTTATTAGCAGAAGGCTGACCCCTAGAGAGAAACGTTGGTCAGCTATAGAGAGGGAGGCCTTTGCTGTGGTGTGGGCCCTGAAGAAGCTGAGGCCATACTTGTTTGGCACTCACTTCATAGTTCAGACTGACCACAAGCCCTTCCTATGGCTTAAACAGATGAAAGGTGAAAACCCAAAACTTTTGAGGTGGTCCATTTCCCTACAGGGGATGGACTATACAGTGGAACATAGACCTGGGACCCAACATGCCAATGCAGATGGACTCTCAAGGTATTTCCACTTTGAACACGAAGACTCAACTGGTCAAGGTTAGTTTAGTGTCCCTGCGTTTGGGGGGGTTGTGTAGGAGAGTAGGATCTGCCTCTTATGTTGCCCCCACTTTTTTCTGATGTTTACACTGGTTTCTGGCTATAGTCTGGCTGGGACCCTGCCAATCAGGGCCCCAGCCTCTCTGTTCTCTCTAAATGATTTGGAGTGCCCTCTAGGTGCACTAGTGATTGGATACTGTGGTACCTTATGAGTCCCTAGTATATGGTACCTTAGGTACCAAGGGCATAGGTACTTCACAGGCCTACCAGGGGCTGAAGCATGTATTATGCCACCCCTGGGAAGCAGACTAAATCTGACACCACAGGCCTGCTACTGCAGCCTGGGTGAGGAAGTGCTAGCACCCCTCACTGAGATATAGGTCCCCTATATCTCTCCTGCACACACATTGAGACTTATCAGTCACCCCTAAAGCAGGCCCTATCAATCCTGAGGGCAGGGTGCTTAGTTTCCATGTGAGGGGGTGCCTCTGCCTGAGCAGGGCCCCTCTGCAGCTCTCAGAGTCCATTCTCTGGGGCTGTTTGTGGATGCGGTTAAACCATATACTTTTAAGTGCATTATATCCTCGCGGTAGAATGCTAACTTTGGAATGGCTGCATCGAAACATGTCGTGTTTGGTGTCAAACATCTTGGAATACTACCCCCCGCCAGTCCTGGCGGCGGGGGTAGCATTCCATCCTTCTAGAGGGATAGACATGTACCTACTGTGGAAACGCGGTAGAATCCTGCAGAGCCCTGGCATCACAAAATGGATGCCACCAGTCACAGACACTGGGCTGCCCTCCTGCTGATGGCCAACACTCGCAGTGGAGGAAGCCCAACAATAGATATCCTGTCCCAAGGGGGTGTGCCCACCTTCCAGACAGGGTTTAGTGTATTGGGGCTGGGTGGGTGCACTCTTAGAGTGCTTTGAAGTCCTGCACTGGGGGAGCAGAAGGCTCCTCTGTGCATACCCCAGTTCAAACCGGCTCAGGGGCTACCTGCCCCTGCTCTGGCGCGAAACTGGACAAAGGGAAGTGGGTGTAGCCACCCACTCCCCTGACCCTCCCATAGGTAGGGTCATAGAGCTAGTCCCTCCCTTTCTTTTAGTATAAGAGGGGGAACCTGTGCATTGCAAACTAGATTTCCCTGGACGACGCTCTGAAGAAGAATCCCGGACCTTCGAAGTTCCACTACCTTTGGAAGACTGAAGAATCTCCCTTGGAGTCAAGGAGTGACTCCCCTGCTTGGCAGGCACCAAAAACTACAAACGATGGTCGCAAACTACGCTGCTCCCGCCGGAGTCCGAAGTCCCTGCAGCCCACAAAGTAGATTTCCTGACTTCTCAAAGGCCATCGTGAGTCTCCAGCAAAGCTGAGGCCAGTGGACCCCAAGAGTGACGAGGAACCACGACCCCTGGGTACCGTGCACTATTGTCGAGTGCAACCCCTTCACAACATTCCACGAACTTGTGCTTTGGACCACGTGTGGTACTACCCTCCAGCAGGACTTCCTCCGAAGATCAGAGGCCTACCACGTCCCGAGTGACCGTGGGCCCCTGTTGAGCAAATCCTCCCGAGGCATCTTTGCGATCCCTTGCCAGCCGGCTTGTGGGTCCCCAGAAGACTTTCTAAAGAAACCAAAGGGCTCCCCTGGTTGCTCCAGGCCTGCCCTGACTTACCCTCGCTGGGTGAGTCCCCCAGACCTTGCTGGTCTGCGCCATTGCCTCTTTACACTTTCCCCAAGACTTGCTGTTACCAAGGCTTGTTGGCTCCAATCGAGTCGACGACACTGCAGTAAGCTGCAGACATCGTGGGGCACACCGAATCCAGCTCCTGGTCGTCGTCGACGCCCCCTGGACCTCGTGGCTGAAGAGTCAAGGCACCCGCGAACGACCTGAATCTTGCGATGACGGTGGGCATCCATCTTCCTTGCCCCGAGTCACTGCCAAGTGACTTTGAACACTGTCCCCTCTGCTTTCAGGTCTTCCATCTTCTGAATCCAGGCTTGGATTCCTCCGGACACTTCTCCTGTCACCGCAAGCAGCAAGTCTTCACTGGCTCCCATTGAAAACGACACCGCGACCCGACACCAAAGAACACCTATGCACCCGGCTCCCCTGGGTGAGGTAACTTCAGCACTACGGTGCTCCTGTGGGTGTGGGCCCTAGAACTACTTACCCTGTAAGTGACTTACTTGTAGCTATCCTAGAAGTGCCCTAAAACTCTTATTTTCTAAGTGCGACAATTGCACTGACTCGTACAGGGTTCGCGTCTGTGTTAGACACATCGCGTCCATCTCCCGTGTAACACTATCTAGAACTGTGTCCTTCGACTCGTACTGAGTCCGATCGGTGTTCGCCTCGAACACAAGGGGCCTGTAACATTGAGATCTCCATTGCGCTGACTCGCACAAGGTTCGCTTCTGTGTTAGACACAGCGCGTCCATCTCCCTTGCAACTCTATCTGTAACCGCGTCCTTCGACTCGTACAAGGACCGATCGGTGTGTTCGCCTCGAACACGCAAGGGACCTTTAACATTGAAATCTCAAGCGCGTCTGTTCGCATAGACTCGTACAGGACTCGCACCGGTGCCAGGACACCGCGTCCGTCCCCTGTCGGTCTCCTACAACTACCTGGGGTGGTTCTTGGGGGTCCCTCGATTCTAGATGCCCTAGACCTAGGTCTAGCCAAACTAAGATTGTGATATTCGATTGTGCTAAACTTATTGTGATAACATTTGACTTGTACATATGTTCCTGACTTCTAATCTCATAAAGAGATTAGTAGAGAGTGTTTATTAATAAATACATATATATTTGATATATATACCTGTGTGGTGTCTTTTCATTTGGTGATTCAAGAGATTGTGTGGTAAAACAAGCTGCTTTACATTCCTTCAAGACTTAGCCTGAAGGCTGCTCTCCACAGCTACCACTAGGATAGCTTTCTATAAAGGTTGTCTTAAACCTATCTACAATAAGAGTCGAATTGTTCTGGTGCAAGGTGTCCACTTTAATTAGTGAACAGCATATACCAGGCCAACTTCTCACAGCCCGCAACAGAAGGTCGCGCAGCCTCCCGAGTAAGTTGTATAACCATCAAGCCAGAATGTGTTCTCAATCTCCCATGTTTCTTGAAACCCCACTACATCATATTCCCTTACTAAGCCCAGCCACCTGGGATCATCTCTCTTGTTCTTTAGACCCGCTATGTTCCAACTAAGTACTTTCGAAGTTTCTATCGGCCTTTCTTCTTCCCTCGTTGGTATGCTCGTGATAGAAATACCCTGATTCGGCTGATTCAGACCAGGCGTAGGGGGGTGTTTTAATAGTCAGTCGTTAGAATCTAACTGACTCTGAGGGGAAAATCTATTTGCCAGTTCGAAGGTGTTCCCTACTACTCTGTCCCCGGTAACAACCTCTGGTGTTGACAAACTTAAGGATTGTGGGTTTGGATTCAGAGTAAAAAGATGGCTCTCCCTGTTAATACGTCTAAGACCCGACCCTTTGTATGCTCTTTCTGCGGGGTAACCAGACAGAGATGTAGAATTACTAGCCTGGTTTCTCACAGGTGGGCGGTAAAAGAACCCCAGGGGGAATGCTTTAATGTCCCCCGGACCATGATTACAACCCTCTCTAAAAAGGAGACCAGCTACATTTGCCTTATTAAAATTGATAACGACACAATCGCCGCCATCCGTATTCAAACCCTGACCAACCCATCCCACTCGCCTAGCCATAATAATGTGTGATGATGCTTTAGCCCCACCATTGATAACGACACAATCGCCGCCATCCGTCTTCAAACCCTGACCAACCCATCCCACTCGCCTAGCCATAATAATGTGTGATGATGCTTTAGCCCCACCATTGATAACGACACAACCGCCGTCATCCGTCTTCAAACCCTGACCAACCCATCCCACTCGCCTAGCCATAATAATGTGTGATGATGCTTTAGCCCCACCATTGATAACGACACAATCGCCGCCATCCGTCTTCAAACCCTGACCAACCCATCCCACTCGCCTAGCCATAATAATGTGTGATGATGCTTTAGCCCCACCATTGATAACGACACAACCGCCGTCATCCATCTTCAAACCCTGACCAACCCATCCCACTCGCCTAGCCATAATAATGTGTGATGATGCTTTAGCCCCACCATTGATAACGACACAATCGCCGCCATCCGTCTTCAAACCCTGACCAACCCATCCCACTCGCCTAGCCATAATAATGTGTGATGATGCTTTAGCTCCACCATCAGACAGCTTGACTTTACGGATCAATTCATCCGGGGTCTCATTTATGTTATCTTTGAGGTGAGGAACCCCTTGTCAGGACCCCACAAGTCTTACCTATATACTCGTGGAGTTATCTCGCAGGGACGACGTGAGCAACCTCCACCGTCCCCCTCCTCACCTGATCAAAGGTAAATATACAGACCTAGGCAAGGATAGGACCAGGGGAAGGTGCCTAATGGTGTTGGGAATGACGTCGTCTGCGATGACCGGATAAGGTGTCTCACTAGACTGAGGACGCTCTCCTGGGCATCGCCAACTAGACAAGGAACAATTAACTGGTTAGTGCGTCTGCCCTCCTTCTAACCTGATCATACACACACAACAGCTGTACAAACGTGAAGTTCTCTCACCTGAAGGATGAGAGTCTTTCTGACCAAGTATGACAGGAAGCAGGTAAGTTCTTGAAGAGGTTGGCGTCTGTGCTCCCGACTTTAGTGCCAGGAAGGTGAAGGAACGTCCCGTACACCTGCGTGGCAGCTGGACTGTAACGGAGAGCAGGAAGAGTGCTCCTGCGTGGTGATACAGGAACAAAGAAAACCGTGACCACTCTTCCTTGTGAGTGTCACGGAAAGAAAACAAACAAGCGCTCCTGCGCCGAGAATGAGTAAGAATCAGCCGCGACCACGCTCCCCTGTGCGTGTCACGGAAAATGGTTTAAGCAAGCGCTCCTGCGCAGTGACTAAACATGAACCAGTCGCGACCACGCTTCCCTGTGCGTGTCGCGGGTGAAAATAGCAAACAAGCGCTCCTGCGCCGGTACTGAAAAATAACTAGTCGCGACCATGCTTCCCTGTGCGTGTCGCGGGTAATAAAGGCAAACAAGCGCTCCTGCGCCGGTACTGATCGAAGGGCAGTCCGGGGTGCTCTGAAGGGTCTGATGGTAGGTTGACGCTTCAGTGCGTCACAGAAGGCGAAGGATCCGGGAGGAGCCGTCGGAGACCGTCAGAGGAGCAAGGAACTAGGCGGCAGGCTTCGGACAAGGTACGGTATTAGAAGCACTGACTGGAATGAGTGCCGCGGCTATATGCGGTCTCACCCGGAAGTGTTTCATGTTTGCTCAGGTGCACTTCCTGGTCTAAGCGCTAGACCGCTGACCTGTCTAGCAGTGTTGTGCTGCATACGTGCCGGAACCAACCTCACACATCCCGCTGCTCCCTTGGGGCGGAACCATGACACCCCTACTAACACCGCTGTTAGAGGGGTAGCCTCCGGGGGTAAGTGGAGGCTGCATTTATTTCCAAACCCATACAAAGAGAGATTACTCCGCTCTCTATGAACAGAAGTTTCTAAGTGTTCAGGCGGTAAGTGGGACCTCGTGTAATTTAATTTAGCCCCAGCTGCTGGGAATCTTTGTTATTACTTATTTTATTGTAGTCAGGTTTTGGGTTCCCGAGGTATTGGGCAATATCTAGAGCCCCCCTAGATGGTCCTGCCTGTGAAGGACATAAACCAGCTTGAGCACCAGACGGCACATTACTCAATACAATGTTGTCATTTGCCCCCCAGTTTACACTCCCTCAGTTTGCTTAGATGTGACTCTATGGAGGCGAATTTAATTACCATGACATCTCAAACATTTTTAATACAAGTAGTCAAGTCCTCTTTAAGAGTCCCAAAAAAGGTCTCAAGGCACGTTTGAATAGAGTCTCCAACTGCAGCAGTGAGATGCGTTTTGGCCCAGGCCTCTATGCCCGAGACTCCTTCGCTCCCCACCCCGGGCTGAAAGTCAGCTGTATTGGGCCCCTGCTTCATGCCTTTTTTCTGGGTTTTTTTGTTTGAGGCCACCATCGAAGCAGAGGGTACATCTCCACCCAGTCTTCCCCCAGTGTTTTTCACAGGATCCTGAACGGAAGTCATGGGGTATTGTAGCACCCCGGTAGAAACGCCCTCTTCCACCTCAAGGTCGGTTTCGATATTAGCACTAGGCCTGGGCGGTAAATTCCGTTCCGCTCGCGGAATTTGCGGAATTTGGGTAATTTCGCGTTCCGCGGAGAACGCGAAATTGCCAAAAATTCCGCGACCTGCGACTTCGCGGAGTTTTTTGCTTGTTCGCGCTTTCAAAATGCGTGTTCGCGAGATATTTCTCCCCGAGCACGCAAACAGCGTTCGCGAACAGGAAAAAAGCATCGCGAACGGGCGGAACGAGCAATTCCGCGTGTTCGCGGAACTTTTGCGTGCTCGCGGAGATTTTTTACCGTTTCGCGGAGCTTTGCGTAACGCGATTCCGCAAATTCCGCCCACCCCTAATTAGCACCTGGTATTTCATGTCGTGAGGCTTCCGTGGGGGAGGTATGTGAGTTATTGTCAAGTCTAGATCCTCCCCCTAATCCCAGCTGCTCCTCTACATCATGAATTTCCTCGCTTAATGCCCCTACAGCTGTCGTTAAATAAAAGATAATGGAGGCACAATTTCTTGGAACCTTAGCTTTTTCGCTTACCCATGACAATTTGCAGATGAAAGAGGGCTAGCCCAGCCCAGCCTCTGCCAGGCGCAGACGGGCCCGCCCTTGGCCCGGGCTTCGCCCAGGCGCGGCCCGGGTACGCCTGCGCGCGTCCCCCGCTGCGGGAGCCCTGGCTGGTTCTTAAGCGCCTCCTGGCGTGTGAAGAATGCGTTGGTGGCGTCCGCACCGCAGTGCGGGCTGGGGGTTGTGGTTCCTTCACTCCCGCAGTCTCTCTGGTGGCAGGAAAACAAACAGGTTACGGGCTCCCGTGCTGCGGGAGCCCTGGCCAGATCTTAAGCGCCTCCTGGCGTGTGAAGAATGCGTTGGCGGCGTCCGCGCCGCAGTGCGGGCTGGGGGTTGTGGTTCCTTCACTCCCGCAGTCTCTCTGGTGGCAGGAAAACAACAGGTTACGGGCTCCCGCAGACTCAGGGAGCTGGGCTGTCTCCACATCTCCAGTGTTGAAGATATCTCCTAGAGATCTTTGAATGAGCTCCTGCAGCTCACGGACTCAGAGAGTTGGGCTGTCTCCACACCCAGAGTGTTGAAGATACTTACTAGAGATCTTTGAAAGGGCTCCTGCAGATCACAGACTCAGAGAGCCTTGGCTATCTCCACATCTCGAGTGTTGAAGATATCTACTAGAGATCTTTGATAGATCTCCTGCAGTTCACAGACTCACAGACATGAGCTGTCTCCACATCCTGACTGTTGAAGATATCTACTAGAGATCTTTGAAAGATCTCCTGCAGTTCACAGACTCACAGACATGAGCTGTCTCCACATCCTGAGTGTTGAAGATATCTACTAGAGATCTTTGAAAGGGCTCCTGCAACTCACAGACTCAGGGAGCTGGGCTGTCTCCACATCTCCAGTGTTGAAGATATCTACTAGAGATCTTTGAAAGGGCTCCTGCAACTCACAGACTCAGAGATCTGGGCTGTCTCCACATCTCGAGTGTCGGCCTCTGTTGTATTCTAGAAATCTCCTTCTGCTCAAAGACTTGCCTCGTTGAGGACTGAGCTCTCTCTGAGCATTGAGCAGAACCTGACCGGATATCAAAAATGAAAGCAGCCCCTGAGCTTGCAGCCTATCAGGGAATGCAAAAGTGACAGAATGTGAGAGAGCCCCAAAGCGGTGGTGTCTTAATTCAAACTGCTTCTTCTTAGCCACGTGAATAGCAATCTCCGTCTGGGGGGGGTGGTGTGTCAGGAAAATCTTGGATGATAGATGTGCTAGGTCTTTCCATGCTGCACTTTTGGCTGCGTGAGGGGCACAGGAGGGCAGAGGTGTGGCGCAGCAGCCAGAGCAGCTGACTCCGGAGTACGGGGCTCACGGTCCTACAGGTGCGGACTCTCTTACACGTGCAGAGTCTCCTAGGTCCCGTACTGTCCTCACTCATCTTCAGCCTCTACACGGACCCGCTTGAGCTCTTCTCATAGATAGTTTTAAGTAAACAACAAGTGATGGCCGCGATGCTTGAATTCATCTCAGCCACTGGTAATTACTCGGGCCTCATCCCAGTCCATTTTTACACCACGCCACCTCAGTTTGGACCCAGCCTTATGGAGTTCAGTCTTCACCCGGCCCCAATGGGAACAGTCCCGACCGAACTGCCAGGCCAGGTCCTCCCTGAACTAGAAACAAGCAGCTCAGGACCGGTTTCACCTTGACTGGGGTCTTCAGTTGGGTGTAGCTTTGTTCTAGTGGCACAGTGAGTTTGGGGCCCACGTCTGGTCACACCCGTCATAAACAGTGGCACAGTGAGCTCGGCGCCCACGTCTGGTCATACCCGTCATAACCAGTGGCAGAGTGAGCTCGGGCCCACGACTGGCCACACCCTTCGTAACCAGTGGCACAGTGAGCTTGGCACCCACATCTGGTCGCACGCGTCGCAACCAGTGGCACAGTGAGCTCGGGACCCACGTCTGGTCACACCTGTCATAACCAGTGGCACAGTGAGCTCGGGACCCACGTCTGGCCTAATCCCAGCTGCTCCTCTACATCATGAATTTCCTCGCTTAATGCCCCTACAGCTGTCGTTAAATAAAAGATAATGGAGGCACAATTTCTTGGAATCTTAGCTTTTTCGCTTACCCATGACAATTTACAGATGAAACAGGGCTAGCCCAGCCCAGCCTCTGCCAGGCGCAGACGGGCCCGCCCTTGGCCCGGGCTTCGCCCAGGCGCGGCCCGGGTACGCCTGCGCGCGTCCCCCGCTGCGGGAGCCCTGACTGGTTCTTAAGCGCCTCCTGGCGTGTGAAGAATGCGTTGGTGGGGTACGCACCGCAGTGCGGGCTGGGGGTTGTGGTTCCTTCACTCCTGCAGTCTCTCTGGTGGCAGGAAAACAAACAGGTTACGGGCTCCCGTGCTGCGGGAGCCCTGGCCAGATCTTAAGCGCCTCCTGGCGTGTGAAGAATGCGTTGGCGGCGTCCGCGCCGCAGTGCGGGCGGGGGGTTGTGGTTCCTCACTCCCGCAGTCTCTCTGGTGGCAGGAAAACAACAGGTTACGGGCTCCCGCAGACTCAGGGAGCTGGGCTGTCTCCACATCTCCAGTGTTGAAGATATCTCCTAGAGATCTTTGAATGAGCTCCTGCAGCTCACGGACTCAGAGAGTTGGGCTGTCTCCACACCCAGAGTGTTGAAGATACTTACTAGAGATCTTTGAAAGGGCTCCTGCAGATCACAGACTCAGAGAGCCTTGGCTATCTCCACATCTCGAGTGTTGAAGATATCTACTAGAGATCTTTGATAGATCTCCTGCAGTTCACAGACTCACAGACATGAGCTGTCTCCACATCCTGAGTGTTGAAGATATCTACTAGAGATCTTTGAAAGATCTCCTGCAGTTCACAGACTCACAGACATGAGCTGTCTCCACATCCTGAGTGTTGAAGATATCTACTAGAGATCTTTGAAAGGGCTCCTGCAACTCACAGACCCACGTCTGGTCACACCCGCCATAACCAGTGGCACAGTGAGCTCGGGACCCACGTCTGGTCACACCCGTCAAATCCAGTGGCACAGTGAGCTCGGGACCCACATCTGGTCACACCCGTCATAACCAGTGGCACAGTGAGCTCTGGACCCACGTCTGGTCACACCCGCCATAACCAGTGGCACAGTGAGCTCGGGACCCACGTCTGGTCACACCCGTCATATCCAGTGGCACAGTGAGCTCGGGACCCACATCTGGTCACACCCGTCATAACCAGTGGCACAGTGAGCTCGGGACCCACGTCTGGTCACACCCGTCATAACCAGTGGCACAGTGAGCTCGGGACCCACGTCTGGTCACACCCGTCATAACCAGTGGCACAGTGAGCTCGGCACCCACATCATGGCACACCCATCATAACCAGTGGCACAGTGAGCTCAGGACACACGTCTGGGCACACCCGTCATAACCAGTGGCACAGTGAGCTCGGGACCACGTCTGGGCACACCCGTCATAACCAGTGGCACAGTGAGCCCGGGACCCACGTCTGGTCACACCCGTCATAACCAGTGGCACAGTAAGCTCGGGACCCACGTCTGGTCATACCCGTCATAACTAGTTCATCACATTAATATATTCAAACAAATGATGGGAGTAAAGTCCACCACAGCATAGGGCATGGGGTGGTGGGTCAGCTCACTTCATACATTTGCTGTCTAGCACTGTGATAAACGTTTTCCGGATCATATGTGCACAACCACCCAAGAAAATGCAAGTCAGTGCCATTGCTGATGGGCTGAAACTATACTTTCCCAATGTTTTCTTCTGTCCCCTTTCTTGACATCCTTTTCTGTTAAACTTAGGGGTGGGCGGAATTTGCGTAGTCGCACTACGCAAATCTCCGCGAAATGGTAAAAAATCTCCGCGAGCACGCAAAAGTTCCGCGAGCACGCGGAGTTGCTTGTTCCGCCCGTTCGCGATGCTTTTTTCCTGTTCGCGAACGCTGTTTGCGTACTCGGGGAGAAATATCTCGCGAACACGCATTTTGAAAGCGCGAACAAGCAAAAAATTCTGCAAAGCCGCGGATCGCGGAATTTTTGGCAATTTCGCGTTCTCAGCGTAACGCAAAATTACCCAAATTCCGCAAATTCCGCGAGCGGAACGGAATTTACCACCCAGGCCTAGTTTTCAGGTTAAAGTAACTCAAAACCAACAGTACCTTTTCTTTCAGTCAATAAGAAAAATGTTTTCCTGTGAGGTGCATTAAAACTAAAAAGAGAATCTATCCCTGTTCTATGTACTCCTGCTTGGTAGGAAACTGTACTGCCCAGTGCTTAATTTGACCCGGTGGTTTCCGGTGCTCAGCAGTGGCACTTTATCATCAACACCGACGCTTGAGCACTAGTTAAAGACATATTAATTTTTGGTAGACACAGGGAGGTTAAGTAATTTGCCCAGAATCACAGGATGTTGAGCTGACGCCGAGACTCGAACCTGGTGCCCCAGCTCCGAAGTCGGCAGCTCTAGCCATTACGCCACGTCCTCTCTCCACTTTAGGTTTTCATGGTTCTTGTTTAGGCCGCGCTAACAGGAGAAATGGGCTGGTGGAAGCTGCCTCCTGACGAGAGCACTGGCTCTAATTTTTTTTACAAATTAACCACTGGTGCTGCTATAGTAATTGTGAGAAACGGGGTTGTTGGTTGAGGGGGGTGTGAGCCCTTCTGAAGCAATAGCTACAATGCTTGTCAGTGTGAACCACAAAAAGTCACTAAATGAACCTGTGCTTAAGCCTCTGGTAGCTTGACACAAAAGGATTCAGGCTTAACTTAGAGGCAATGTGCAAAGTATTTATGCAGAATCAAACAGTTATAACGTGAAAACACCACACGAGAAACATCCCGCACCAGTTTAGAGAAATAAAGCAAAATGTAAGAAATTGTTTGACACCAAAAATCCAGTCAGTAGAGCTGGAGTTATGAATTTTGAAAGGTTTTAGTATAATCTAGCGCCTAAAAGACCAAAGCACCAACCGCAAACATCTAGTCGTGCAAGATGGTGCAGAGCCGAAAGGTGTGCTCGATGGCAATGGAGCGCGGTTCGGATGCACCAAGTGGATTGGGTCCCATCTCCGCTTACCTTCAGACTTGTCTGCGAATGTAAGGTTCAGTGTGACAAGGCAGCTCGTGGTGTCCGAGGAGGTGGCGTTGTCATCAGGGAGCCATTGGACGAGCTGTGGTGAAGATTTCTACATTCAGACTTGGTATTTTTTTCGAACTTGAAAATCTCCAGCAGGACAAGGCTGCAGGCTGTGTCCAACAAGGGTCCCAGGGGGCCGGATACCCTTCCAGAGAGGAGTCGCTGAACAGGCAGTGGCGGCTCCTCTGCTATGGCGGAGGAGCGTCGCCCCCCTGCCAGCAGCAGCAGCTGCAAAACTTTAAAAATAAAACGATAATAAAGCATGTTTATTATTGTTTTATTTTTCTCCATAGCGTCGAGTCTAGGGGGCGGGGCTATGGGGATGACAGGCATGAGGAGGGGTGGTAGGTTTCACTGTTGTCAGTGCGCATGTGGGTTTGGCCGGTCGTCTCAGGACGGCCAAACCAACATGCGCACTGAAGCTGTCTCCAACCCGAGCTGCGTTGCCGGGTTGGAGACAGCAGGCACAGGCTCCCAGTCCCACTGAGAGCGCAAATCCAGGCCTCTCAGGCCAATCCTGATGCTGCTTTCATGCATGAGAGCTGTGTTAGGATTGGCCGCAGGGCAATCTGGGAGCCTGTGCCTGCAGTGGAGCCAGAAAAGCGGCGATGCGGCGGGCATTCAGGTTAGTTTTTCTTTGTTGTTATTTGTTTGTCCCCCCCGCCACTTTGCCCTGACACCAGCCGCAACTGTGAACAGGAATTGCTGCTGTGAAGAAAAACATAGCAGGAGCTACCACAAAGTCAGACTGACCGGTGATGCACCTTAGGCAGATCGGCGAGCAGGCAGGTCCTGGTCTCCTCGCAGTTCTCAGAGCACTTTTTGGCAGAAAATGTTATGAGTCCCAGGTTTGGGATTTGGGTTATCTGGGCACCTTTAGTACCACTCCTAAGGGTCCAGGACTGTAGAGGCATGACACGGAGGGTCAGGACTCACTCAGGCTGGGTCCAAGTGCGGGTTCATAAATGGTTGGACCTTCTCCGTCCCTGAGGCTCTGATCAGGAGGCCAGTCAACTAGCCCTTGAAGTCACTCTGAAAGTCCTGGGTTCAAGCAGAAGTGCAGGTCTAAATCAGCAGACAGTTCTCTGGGCAGGCTTCAGGCAGCAAAGCAGTGCTCTTGGAGCAGTAGGGCAGTTTTCTGAAGTAAACAGCAGACCACAGGCAGCAGGGCAGTCCTCTGAGAGTCCTTCCCTAGGCCTGAAGTGAACTGAAGAGCGGATCAGAGTGTCCTATTTTTATACCCGATGCCAGCTTTGAAGTGGAAGAAACTTCCTGAGTTTCCCCCCCACAGACGTGTCTGGAATTCTCTGCCTCCCTACCCTGTCTGGAGTCACAATAGCCTAGTGTGAAGTTCTTGTGTGTGTGCTGAGGCAGTGCCTTTGAAGTGCAACTGGGGCTGTGCACAGCTCCGCATCCCCCATCCTGCTAGAGTCTCCCATCTTGCCACCACCCATCACCTCTATTTTGTGACTGTATAGGAGGAATACACAAAGGAATACACCTAGTCATGTGACCCAGGAACAGGCTGCAGGCACCAAATACTTAGGACAAGAAAATAGCAGCTTTTTAAAATTAGCATAATCAGAATTGTGATTTAAAAACTGGATTTACCATTGAAGAGGATTTAAAATTACAATTATTTAGACATCACACATGAAATTTCTGTTTCCAAACAAAAGATAGCACTTATTAAATGTAATTAGATAACCCAATTTTAACCTATGGGAGATGTCGGCCTCACAGTACTGAAAAATGTATTTAGGAGTTTTTCACTACCAGAATGTGTAAAACTTAAAAGTACATGTACAACTTTTTTAACACAATGCACCATACCCTATGGGTTCACTAGGGCCTACCCTAGGGGTGACTTATATGTGTTAAAAATATGTTTTAAGCTTGGCAAAGGGTTTATTCTGCCAAGTTGAACTGGCAGTTTAAACTGAGCTACAAGCTGCAAATGGCAGACATGAGACATGTTTAAGAGGCGACAGAAGTGGGTGGCAATGTAAGTGCTGGCGACCCACTAGTAGCACTTAGTTTACTGGCCCTGGGTGTATGGTATACCACTTTACTAGGGACTTATAAGTAAATTAAATAGACCAATCAGATGTAAGCCAATGTTACCTTGTTGTAGGGAGTGGACACAAGCACTTAAGCACTGGGTACCAGTGGTAAAGGGCTCAGAGTCCTATGGCCAACAAAACAAATTCAGCAAAACAGGAGGGCAGCAGTCAAAAACTATTGGCACAAGATGACCCTGAGGCCGACAGGACTAACGCTGATATTATATGGCATGGTTAATTTAAATCTAAGGGCTGGATTTAGATCTCGGTGGACGGGTTAGTCCATCACAATGGTGACGGATAGCCAGACGGATATCACCGGACGGGATCTGTCACCGTTGTGGTGGAGTGAACCACCCGCCGAGATGTAAATCCGGCCCTTAATGTTATGTTGTTATTGTTTCTCATTGTCTGAATAATTCTCTTTATTCCTCTCTCATCGTAGGCTCCAACAACTCTCCCTCGTCTTTCAGATGAACCCAATGGCCCCGTGATTTCTCTCAAGCCTGTGGAGCAGCCGACGAGCCTGGACCCCCAAGGTAAGGGGTGGAAGGGCGCTAGACTATTACAGGGGACACTCACGGGAGGGTTAATGTCAGACCCCAGGTGTGCACTCGTCTATCCCTTGTGGACATATGTGACAAGTCTCTCATCTTGGCTCACTGAAGAAGCTTCATGAAGCTCTGTTGCCCCCGGCTTCTGGATGCTGACAAGCTCTGTCGTCACCACAAGACCTGAGGCCTAAGGACATCTAACAGAGGCAGGGAGAGGCCTGGCTCTGCAGCTTTGGGCTCACACAGTCACTCCTGCCAAGACTGGATCCTGGGAGATCCATAGCTCGGGGAGAGAGGCCTGGCTCTGCAGCTTTGGGCTCACACAGTCACTCCTGCCAAGACTGGATCCTGGGAGATCCATAGCTCGGGGAGAGAGGCCTGGATCTGCAGCTTTGGGCTCACACAGTCACTCCTGCCAAGACTGGATCCTGGGAGATCCATTACTCGGTGAGAGAGGCCTGGCTCTGCAGCTTTGGGCTCACACAGTCACTCCTGCCAAGACTGGATCCTGGGAGATCCATTGCTCGGGGAGAGAGGCCTGGCTCTGCAGCTTTGGGCTCACACAGTCACTCCTGCCAAGACTGGATCCTGGGAGATCCATTGCTCGGGGAGAGAGGCCTGGCTGTGCAGCTTTGGGCTCACACAGTCACTCCTGCCAAGACTGGATCCTGGGAGATCCATAGCTCGGGGAGAGAGGCCTGGCTGTGCAGCTTTGGGCTCACACAGTCACTCCTGCCAAGACTGGATCCTGGGAGATCCATAGCTCGGGGAGAGAGGCCTGGCTCTGCAGCTTTGGGCTCACACAGTCACTCCTGCCAAGACTGGATCCTGGGAGATCCATAGCTCGGGGAGAGAGGCCTGGATCTGCAGCTTTGGGCTCACACAGTCACTCCTGCCAAGACTGGATCCTGGGAGATCCATTGCTCGGGGAGAGAGGCCTGGCTCTGCAGCTTTGGGCTCACACAGTCACTCCTGCCAAGACTGGATCCTGGGAGATCCATAGCTCGGGGAGAGAGGCCTGGCTCTGCAGCTTTGGGCTCACACAGTCACTCCTGCCAAGACTGGATCCTGGGAGATCCATAGCTCGGGGAGAGAGGCCTGGCTCTGCAGCTTTGGGCTCACACAGTCACTCCTGCCAAGACTGGATCCTGGGAGATCCATAGCTCGGGGAGAGAGGCCTGGCTCTGCAGCTTTGGGCTCACACAGTCACTCCTGCCAAGACTGGATCCTGGGAGATCCATTACTCGGGGAGAGAGGCCTGGCTCTGCAGCTTTGGGCTCACACAGTCACTCCTGCCAAGACTGGATCCTGGGAGATCCATTGCTCGGGGAGAGAGGCCTGGCTCTGCAGCTTTGGGCTCACACAGTCACTCCTGCCAAGACTGGATCCTGGGAGATCCATTGCTCGGGGAGAGAGGCCTGGCTCTGCAGCTTTGGGCTCACACAGTCACTCCTGCCAAGACTGGACCCTGGGAGATCCATTACTCGGGGAGAGAGGCCTGGCTCTGCAGCTTTGGGCTCACACAGTCACTCCTGCCAAGACTGGACCCTGGGAGATCCATTGCTCGGGGAGAGAGGCCTGGCTCTGCAGCTTTGGGCTCACACAGTCACTCCTGCCAAGACTGGATCCTGGGAGATCCATTGCTCGGGGAGAGAGGCCTGGCTCTGCAGCTTTGGGCTCACACAGTCACTCCTGCCAAGACTGGATCCTGGGAGATCCATTGCTCGGGGAGAGAGGCCTGGCTCTGCAGCTTTGGGCTCACACAGTCACTCCTGCCAAGACTGGATCCTGGGAGATCCATTGCTCGGGGAGAGAGGCCTGGCTCTGCAGCTTTGGGCTCACACAGTCACTCCTGCCAAGACTGGATCCTGGGAGATCCATAGCTCGGGGAGAGAGGCCTGGCTCTGCAGCTTTGGGCTCACACAGTCACTCCTGCCAAGACTGGATCCTGGGAGATCCATTGCTCGGGGAGAGAGGCCTGGCTCTGCAGCTTTGGGCTCACACAGTCACTCCTGCCAAGACTGGATCCTGGGAGATCCATAGCTCGGGGAGAGAGGCCTGGCTCTGCAGCTTTGGGCTCACACAGTCACTCCTGCCAAGACTGGATCCTGGGAGATCCATTGCTCGGGGAGAGAGGCCTGGCTGTGCAGCTTTGGGCTCACACAGTCACTCCTGCCAAGACTGGATCCTGGGAGATCCATTGCTCGGGGAGAGAGGCCTGGCTGTGCAGCTTTGGGCTCACACAGTCACTCCTGCCAAGACTGGATCCTGGGAGATCCATTGCTCGGGGAGAGAGGCCTGGCTGTGCAGCTTTGGGCTCACACAGTCACTCCTGCCAAGACTGGATCCTGGGAGATCCATTGCTCGGGGAGAGAGGCCTGGCTGTGCAGCTTTGGGCTCACACAGTCACTCCTGCCAAGACTGGATCCTGGGAGATCCATAGCTCGGGGAGAGAGGCCTGGCTCTGCAGCTTTGGGCTCACACAGTCACTCCTGCCAAGACTGGATCCTGGGAGATCCATTGCTCGGGGAGAGAGGCCTGGCTCTGCAGCTTTGGGCTCACACAGTCACTCCTGCCAAGACTGGATCCTGGGAGATCCATAGCTCGGGGAGAGAGGCCTGGCTCTGCAGCTTTGGGCTCACACAGTCACTCCTGCCAAGACTGGATCCTGGGAGATCCATAGCTCGGGGAGAGAGGGCTGGCTCTGCAGCTTTGGGCTCACACAGTCACTCCTGCCAAGACTGGATCCTGGGAGATCCATAGCTCGGGGAGAGAGGCCTGGCTGTGCAGCTTTGGGCTCACACAGTCACTCCTGCCAAGACTGGATCCTGGGAGATCCATAGCTCGGGGAGAGAGGCCTGGCTGTGCAGCTTTGGGCTCACACAGTCACTCCTGCCAAGACTGGATCCTGGGAGATCCATAGCTCGGGGAGAGAGGCCTGGCTGTGCAGCTTTGGGCTCACACAGTCACTCCTGCCAAGACTGGATCCTGGGAGATCCATTGCTCGGGGAGAGAGGCCTGGCTCTGCAGCTTTGGGCTCACACAGTCACTCCTGCCAAGACTGGATCCTGGGAGATCCATTGCTCGGGGAGAGAGGCCTGGCTCTGCAGCTTTGGGCTCACACAGTCACTCCTGCCAAGACTGGATCCTGGGAGATCCATAGCTCGGGGAGAGAGGCCTGGCTCTGCAGCTTTGGGCTCACACAGTCACTCCTGCTAAGACTGGATCCTGGGAGATCCATAGCTCGGGGAGAGAGGCCTGGCTCTGCAGCTTTGGGCTCACACAGTCACTCCTGCCAAGACTGGATCCTGGGAGATCCATAGCTCGGGGAGAGAGGCCTGGCTCTGCAGCTTTGGGCTCACACAGTCACTCCTGCCAAGACTGGATCCTGGGAGATCCATTACTCGGGGAGAGAGGCCTGGCTGTGCAGCTTTGGGCTCACACAGTCACTCCTGCCAAGACTGGATCCTGGGAGATCCATAGCTCGGGGAGAGAGGCCTGGCTGTGCAGCTTTGGGCTCACACAGTCACTCCTGCCAAGACTGGATCCTGGGAGATCCATTACTCAGGGAGAGAGGCCTGGCTGTGCAGCTTTGGGCTCACACAGTCACTCCTGCCAAGACTGGATCCTGGGAGATCCATTGCTCGGGGGAGAGGCCTGGCTGTGCAGCTTTGGGCTCACACAGTCACTCCTGCCAAGACTGGATCCTGGGAGATCCATTGCTCGGGGAGAGAGGCCTGGCTGTGCAGCTTTGGGCTCACACAGTCACTCCTGCCAAGACTGGATCCTGGGAGATCCATAGCTCGGGGAGAGAGGCCTGGCTGTGCAGCTTTGGGCTCACACAGTCACTCCTGCCAAGACTGGATCCTGGGAGATCCATAGCTCGGGGAGAGAGGCCTGGCTCTGCAGCTTTGGGCTCACACAGTCACTCCTGCCAAGACTGGATCCTGGGAGATCCATAGCTCGGGGAGAGAGGCCTGGCTCTGCAGCTTTGGGCTCACACAGTCACTCCTGCCAAGACTGGATCCTGGGAGATCCATTACTCGGGGAGAGAGGCCTGGTTGAACATTCTGATAAATACTTCTAACCGCCGATTCCTCACCTTTCAATACTCCCCAGGTGTCAGACTTGATCTGGAAAACCTCAAGCAAAAGCTGTGCTCGCCAACTTGGGCTCCAGAAGTGGCGTGTGGGGCCACCCATGCGCACTCACATCGGGGCTTTCTTTCCACGCGAACAGACACAATCCAGAGCTACCTACCCGTCATCTCTTTTGAGACAGTTATTTCAATTTTGCTACAGTGTACAAGGAAATATGTCACCACCGAAATCTATAGGGCCGTGTGGGAAATGTTACCAAAAACATGTCTGTGACTGATCCGCACATGGCTTGCCTGTGGTGGCTGGGGTTGAACCGCGACTCCAAGGCCTGCAGTGACTGCGCCTTGAAGCAAAGCTGTGCACCCCGAAGCTCTGCAGGACCCCACGTTGTAACTGGTCGAGGTCCAAGGGGGTGTCCGGTCCCACTCACAAGGTCATTCACACGACAGATTGCCGTCGCTGTCCAAATCTTTGGTTAAGTCAGAGAAAAAACACAAAAAGTCCAAGGGGGACTTTGTGTCTTGCCACCACTCTCAATCTCCTGAGAGAGCGCGAGGACATCAACGTACCTCCGGGGCTTCCTCCCAAAGACGGTCCCTCTCAGAGCGGAGTCTCTTCCTTGTCCCAAGACAATCTGAATATCTGGGGCTGCTGACGAAGCCTTCCGTGATGCCATGCTGTGGCTTTTGGGAACGTTACCAGCTCCCGGTGGGGGGCCTTCCGGCCATAATGAGCTGAGAGGCCTCCTGAATGGGCTTCCGCCACCAGGTCCGCCCTGAGTGCCAGTCTGACCCTCTGGTTTCATTCTGGGTTAGGGACTAACTTTGGTACTGGCACCCTGTGTGTGCCACATCCTATGCTGGAACACGATCCACCAATGCTGTCCATGGGCACCAGGCGATGACGGCCGCCCATGGGGCTGTGCGACACTGAGAATGGCCGCTCCACCTTCGTCCAATGGCGCACGCTTCTCTCATAGAGCAGCAGCCCACTGGCCACCCCTCTGATCCTGATACAGCCCCCCTTTCCCTCCGAAGAGCTCAAGTCCTACATGAATTGTTCGGCACAGATTCCGATAATAGTGGCTTTGATGTGGGGGATGAGTTTGCCCAGCTTTAGCATGTGGACAGTTGGGATGAAGACTTCCAGGATGCCAGGGGTCTGCATGCGTCTCCGGACACTGGGTTGGTTCTGCCTCCTGGCCCTGCCAGAGAGAACAGTGCCTCCTTCGCATGGATGTGTGGCTGCTGAGAGAGGTCCTTGCTCTCGAACTCCCTCCTCAGGAAGTTATGTCCTGTGTCTAAGCTGAGGTGCTCCTGCCTGGTCTAGCAAGTTCTGAGCTCCCATTTCCCTTATAAATGGCTCTTACAGTCACACTTTTGGGGACCTGGGCTAAACCGTCTTCAGGGAGCCCGTGTTAATCGGCGAGTTGCAGGCGTCATTGCCGTGCTCCGGGCGACCCAGACTCATGGGTCACTGGTCCTCAGCCAGTGCCTCATCCTGAGAGCCTCGCGGTACAGGCTTCGGGCAGCATGCTGAATCCGACCTCTACTTCCCCTGACTGGGTGTCGAAGATGATAGAGACTTTTGGGAAGTGAGTTTCTTGTCCACACGGCTGGCCCTCCTCTGTGAATGCCAGCTGCCCTTGAGGATGCTACACCCATACTTTGTGGTCTCTGTGGCCAAGTGTTGCCTTATTGTACCTGAGTCAGAGCGTGCCATCCTCTGCTACGCCATACAGGAGATATGTGATGCAGCCACGTTCACCATCTGATGTGGGCTGGATACAACGGACTCTATTTGTAGAGCCACAGGCACCAGGGTGGCCCTTCGCAGGCATGCCTATATGCGGGACCCTGTCTTCTTGGGGGTGTCCAGGCCAGTCTCATGGACATGCCCTTCGATGGTTCCAGTTGTTTTGGGGATAAAGCAGACTTGGCCCTGGAGTGCTTTAAAGATATCAGGGCCACAGCGAGCTCGCTGGGCCTTTTGCTCCTCCGCATCGGCCAAGTCACCAGTGTCGCTCCCTCCTTGCCTCTGGTAGGGGTTGCCAGCATGGCCAGCAGATGCAACCAGTACAGCAATCCCCCCGTCGGTTTTGAGACAGCGACGCGGTACTCACAGACCTCGGTACTCACAGACCTCGTGGACAACAAGGGCAGCGAGCAGACAGGCTTCCGCCCCTCCTGCTGCCACTGCCCCAAGCCTTGTTAGCGTGCACTTGACGGCACACAGCCGCCCTGTCGAAGGGAGGCTTTGACTTTTTAAGGCCAGGGTGGCAGATGATAACTTTGGACAAGTGGGCCCTGCAAACTGTTCGCGGTGGTTACTGCTTACCCTTCCTCACAGCCCGCCGCACCTTCCTCCACCCTGAGTGGGGCTGACGGAGGATCACCTGTTCCTATTGCAGCAGGAAGTGCAGGATGAAGAAGCCATAGATAGGGGCCGGCTCCAGAAGCTGGTGGTGGTTGTTACTCCTTACCCTTCCTCACAGCCCGCCGCACCTTCCTCCACCCTGAGTGCGGCTGACGGAGGATCACCTGTTCCTATTGCAGCAGGAAGCGCAGGCTGAAGAAGCCATGGAGAGGGGCCTGCTCCAGAAGCTGGTGGTGGTTGTTACTCCTTACCCTTCCTCACAGCCCGCCGCACCTTCCTCCACCCTGAGTGCGGCTGACGGAGGATCACCTGTCCCTATTGCAGCAGGAAGCGCAGGCTGAAGAAGCCGTACAGAGGCGCCGGCTCCAGAAGCTGGTGGTGGTTGTTATTCCTTACCCTTCCTCACAGCCCGCCGCACCTTCCTCCACCCTGAGTGCGGCTGACGGAGGATCACCTGTCCCTATTGCAGCAGGAAGTGCAGGAAGAAGAAGCCGTACAGAGGCGCCGGCTCCAGAAGCTGGTGGTGGTTGTTACTCCTTACCCTTCCTCACAGCCCGCCGCACCTTCCTCCACCCTGAGTGGGGCTGACGGAGGATCACCTGTTCCTATTGCAGCAGGAAGTGCAGGATGAAGAAGCCATAGATAGGGGCCGGCTCCAGAAGCTGGTGGTGGTTGTTACTCCTTACCCTTCCTCACAGCCCGCCGCACCTTCCTCCACCCTGAGCACAGCTGACGGAGGATCACCTGTCCCTATTGCAGCAGGAAGTGCAGGCTGAAGAAGCCGTACAGAGGCGCCGGCTCCAGAAGCAGGTGGTGGTTGTTACTCCTTACCCTTCCTCACAGCCCGCCGCACCTTCCTCCACCCTGAGTGCGGCTGACGGAGGATCACCTGTCCCTATTGCAGCAGGAAGTGCAGGATGAAGAAGCCATAGAGAGGCGCCGGCTCCAGAAGCAGGTGGTGGTTGTTACTCCTTACCCTTCCTCACAGCCCGCCGCACGTTCCTCCACCCTGAGTGCGGCTGACAGAGGATCACCTGTCCCTATTGCAGCAGGAAGTGCAGGATGAAGAAGCCATAGAGAGGCGCCGGCTCCAGAAGCAGGTGGTGGTTGTTACTCCTTACCCTTCCTCACAGCCCGCCGCACCTTCCTCCACCCTGAGCACGGCTGACGGAGGATCACCTGTCCCTATTGCAGCAGGAAGCGCAGGCTGAAGAAGCCGTACAGAGGCGCCAGCTCCAGAAGCTGGTGGTGGTTGTTACTCCTTACCCTTCCTCACAGCCCGCCGCACCTTCCTCCACCCTGAGCACGGCTGACGGAGGATCACCTGTCCGTATTGCAGCAGGAAGTGCAGGCTGAAGAAGCCGTACAGAGGCGCCGGCTCCAGAAGCAGGTGGTGGTTGTTACTCCTTACCCTTCCTCACAGCCCGCCACACCTTCCACCATCCTGAGCACGGCTGACGGAGGATCACCTGTCCCTATTGCAGCAGGAAGTGCAGGCTGAAGAAGCCGTACAGAGGCGCCGGCTCCAGAAGCAGATGGTGGTTGTTACTCCTTACCCTTCCTCACAGCCCGCCGCACCTTCCTCCACCCTGAGTGCGGCTGACGGAGGATCACCTGTCCCTATTGCAGCAGGAAGTGCAGGATGAAGAAGCCATAGAGAGGCGCCGGCTCCAGAAGCAGGTGGTGGTTGTTACTCCTTACCCTTCCTCACAGCCCGCCGCACCTTCCTCCACCCTGAGCACGGCTGACGGAGGATCACCTGTCCCTATTGCAGCAGGATGTGCAGGCTGAAGAAGACGTACAGAGGTGCCGGCTCCAGAAGCAGGTAGTGGTTGTTACTCCTTACCCTTCCTCACAGCCCGCCACACCTTCCACCATCCTGAGCACGGCTGATGGAGGATCACCTGTCCCTATTGCAGCAGGAAGTGCAGGCTGAAGAAGCCATACAGAGGCGCCGGCTCCAGAAGCTGGTGGTGGTTGTTACTCCTTACCCTTCCTCACAGCCCGACGCACCTTCCTCCACCCTGAGTGCGGCTGACGGAGGATCACCTGTCCCTATTGCAGCAGGAAGTGCAGGCTGAAGAAGCCATAGAGAGGGACCGGCTCCAGAAGCTGGTGGTGGTTGTTACTCCTTACCCTTCCTCACAGCCCGCCGCACCTTCCTCCACCCTGAGTGCGGCTGACGGTGGATCACCTGTCCCTATTGCAGCAGGAAGTGCAGGCTGAAGAAGCCATAGAGAGGGGCCTGCTCCAGAAGCTGGTGGTGGTTGTTACTCCTTACCCTTCCTCACAGCCCGCCGCACCTTCCTCCACCCTGAGTGCGGCTGACGGAGGATCACCTGTCCCTATTGCAGCAGGAAGTGCAGGCTGAAGAAGCCATAGAGAGGGGCCTGCTCCAGAAGCTGGTGGTGGTTGTTACTCCTTACCCTTCCTCACAGCCCGCCGCACCTTCCTCCACCCTGAGTGCGGCTGACGGAGGATCACCTGTCCCTATTGCAGCAGGAAGCGCAGGCTGAAGAAGCCGTACAGAGGCGCCGGCTCCAGAAGCTGGTGGTGGCTGTTACTCCTTACCCTTCCTCACAGCCCGCCGCACCTTCCTCCACCCTGAGTGCGGCTGACGGAGGATCACCTTTCCCTATTGCAGCAGGAAGTGCAGGCTGAAGAAGCCATAGAGAGGGGCCGGCTCCAGAAGCAGGTGGTGGTTGTTACTCCTTACCCTTCCTCACAGCCCGCCGCACCTTCCTCCACCCTGAGTGCGGCTGACGGAGGATCACCTGTCCCTATTGCAGCAGGAAGTGCAGGCTGAAGAAGCCATAGAGAGGGGACGGCTCCAGAAGCTGGTGGTGGTTGTTACTCCTTACCCTTCCTCACAGCCCGCCGCACCTTCCTCCACCCTGAGTGCGGCTGACGGAGGATCACCTGTCCCTATTGCAGCAGGAAGTGCAGGCTGAAGAAGCCATAGAGAGGGGCCTGCTCCAGAAGCTGGTGGTGGTTGTTACTCCTTACCCTTCCTCACAGCCCGCCGCACCTTCCTCCACCCTGAGTGCGGCTGACGGAGGATCACCTGTCCCTATTGCAGCAGGAAGCGCAGGCTGAAGAAGCCGTACAGAGGCGCCGGCTCCAGAAGCTGGTGGTGGCTGTTACTCCTTACCCTTCCTCACAGCCCGCCGCACCTTCCTCCACCCTGAGTGCGGCTGACGGAGGATCACCTGTTCCTATTGCAGCAGGAAGCGCAGGCTGAAGAAGCCATGGAGAGGGGCCTGCTCCAGAAGCTGGTGGTGGTTGTTACTCCTTACCCTTCCTCACAGCCCGCCGCACCTTCCTCCACCCTGAGTGCGGCTGACGGAGGATCACCTGTCCCTATTGCAGCAGGAAGCGCAGGCTGAAGAAGCCGTACAGAGGCGCCGGCTCCAGAAGCTGGTGGTGGTTGTTATTCCTTACCCTTCCTCACAGCCCGCCGCACCTTCCTCCACCCTGAGTGCGGCTGACGGAGGATCACCTGTCCCTATTGCAGCAGGAAGTGCAGGAAGAAGAAGCCGTACTGAGGCGCCGGCTCCAGAAGCTGGTGGTGGTTGTTACTCCTGCTGCTTCTTGGTACTGAAAAAAGTCAGAGGTGTGATTTGCCTAGAATCACAGTATGTCGATCCAACGCTGGGACTCAAAGCTGGTTCTCCAGTTCCAAAGCTCTGGCTGTAACACCACATCTTTAAATGTAAGACATCATTAAATGTGAACTGTTCCGTCCAAGTGGGGTGCTTTTTAGGAGAGAAGAGGTGCCTTTGTGTTTTCATGCTGCTTTTGTAAAATGATTTAAATTTTTGACATTTATGAAAACAGAAGCTATTTTGAAACAAAAATGAAGACCTGGATTATAGTAGGCTGTGATATGTACCCGCCCCCTGAGGACGGCGGGGCTGTGATATGTACCCTCCCCCTGAGGAAGGCGGCCTGTGAAGCAATATGCTGAGCCTCACAAGACATCATGGAGCCATTCTATATAATTGACACCAAGCTTATATTTTACCAGTCAGTCAGTGCCAGGCTCACCAGACTGTGCCCAGAAGTGCCTCCCCTCATGCCTGCCAGGCTGAGTGAGCTCAGACTGTGAGTGTGATCCTCAGCAGGGGCTTGGCAGGGGGGTCACCTGGCTGCAGCAGGGGGCAGTGCTGATTGTACCTGGTGAGGTGCAGGTCTGCTGCTGATGCTAAACAGGGGGCTTTGATGGGCTTCCTTGGACGTCCTGCAGCCGTCAAGGTGTCCACTACAGGGCTGGCTCGTGTCGTGTCTGTCCCAACAGAGGGTGATGTCCTGACCTGGCTGGCGCGGGACACCTTTCGTGAGTGCATCTGGCTCAGTCTGCACCAGCCACACCCACGGAAAGGACAGTCGCCCGCACACCTGATGACGGATACAAATCAAATCTGCCCAGCCCAAAGAATTATATAATTGCTCATCTCCCTGTTTGGCCCTCAGGCTGCCCACACATACAGACCACGGAGGGGGTCGGGCACTGCGCCACTTGCCTGGGCTGCAGAGTGAAGTAAAACACATGAATCCATTCTAGCGACTGGAGCTGCCGCCAGGACTAATAACCAACCAACAGTGACCCAAAAAGCAACAGAAGGCTCCTCCGGATCCCCGCGAGGCTGGCAGGGCCTGGCGGCGCTATATATTATGTTTTAACGAACAAACACTTTCTGGCACTGTGAGTGAGTGAAGCTGTTGCCGGATCCATGTGAGATGTCCCAGAAAGGCTGGGACTAGCAAAGCAGTTTTTTTCTTCATAAGCATCGTGTTGCAGTGCTGCGGAAACAATTTGTCAGTCACACATCACACTTTTACTCACTTTCTCAATGTGAATGAGCCAGGCCTACAGCCTGGGGTACGCAGCAGCACAGCCAGCAGGCGAAACGTGCTGGGCTGCTTTTGTTGATTCCTGCAGCGCCTCACTGCACATGAAGCAGCAGGAGGCTGTAATGCGTGACTAATGCATTTTAATGTGGTGATGCCTACACCAGCACTAAAATGCGTTAGTCTAACCCCTGATGCGTGGTACTTGGCAGGGCTGGTGCAGGTACTCACTGAGAACACCAGCGCCACATGGTATTCCAACAAGCAGGGCCGGATAGAGTTGTGCACCCTGTGCCAGGAGGGCCTGCACCTCAGGACATTTCTGGAATGCCAGGAGAATTTCTGGGTGGTATGCCACCTGGCAGGATTTCTGAATGCCAGAGTGGACGAACTCTGCTGTCCACACCTTGAGGATCAGGAATGACAATAACATCTGGAGGTGGCGCAAGTACTCTTCCGTGAATGGGGAGGACCTTTGCTCGATCTTCTAGCCACTGCCAAGAATGTGCAATGTCAGCACTTTTGCATGTTGGAGTTTCCAAGGCAACACTTGCTCGGTGATGCATTCTATGTAGTGTAACTCGGGAGTCCTGTACATCTTTCCTCAAGTACCTCTCCTGCCCCAAGTTTTGAAGAAGATCACGACTGACCGAGCCAAAGTCATCTTAGTGGTCCCGGATTGGGCATCAAGAGTATGGTGTATCCCAAACCCCTGTGCATGAGCATCTCTCCTCCAATCAGGCTTGCACTTCGGGAGCAGCAGCAAGACAGGGTCCTCCATCTAAACCTGCACACGCTCCACCTCTATGTTTGGAGATTGATCGGCAACAGTTCAGGGTTTTCAATCTTCCTCCTGAAGTTGGCAGCCACATGTCTGTATATGCCTGCCATTGGGGCAAGGTTGTGGCTTGGTGTACTTCCAGGGAGATTGACCCCCTTCGTGCCAAGCTGCTCTCAGTATAGTTTGTATAGTCCCGAACCCCTGCAAGGACTTGCTTTGGGCTCTCTTAATGGGTCTTTGTTAACTCCTAAGGCCATTTTTGCCGGACCAGCCCTTGTTGTTTAAATCATCTGTTATGATGCACTTCCTCAAGGGTTTCCAATATATTTCCCCCCTTCTCCTTTCATTATGCTCCCATGAGAATTGAATTGGGGTCTTACATTCCTCATGTGTGCCCCCTTTAAACCTCTACTGATCTGTCCTCTCCGGCTGCTTATCCTCAAGACAGTATTTCTTGTCGCCATAACATCGGCCTGACGGTTGAGCGAGCTACAAGCCCTCTCCGTCAACCCACCCTACTCCACTTTCTATTCAAACAAGTTGGTCCTACAGTCTCAAGCCTCCTTTCCTCCAAAGGTAGTGAATCCATTTGATATTGGCCAGAACATTACCCTTCTGGCATTCTTTGCTTCATCTGACCACAGTAAGGAAGAGGAGAGACTCCATCGGTTGGATCCTGGTTTCTATACTGTCCATATCAGAGAACATCGGGTAGATAATCGGCTCTTTATTGGATTCGCCAAAACGAAGAAAGGCAGAGCAGAAGAGGACCATCTCTTGCTGGATCGTGCTCTACATTAAGATCTGCTACATATTGGCCAAGAAGCAGCCTCTGAAAGGCATGCGGGCGCAATTCACCAAAGCCAAGGCTGCGCCCACTGCATTGGCACGTGGGGTGCCTGGCCTGGACATTTGCTAGGCGGCTGCATGGCCGTCGCTCCATACATTCATGAAGTATAACTGTCTGGACAGCCAGGTCCATCGAGAGGGGCACTTTGCCTGCTCGGTCCTGCAGATCTTTTTGGTATGAGCCAGTTCACAGACCCACCACCTGTGAGGTACTGCTTTGGTATCTATTCAAAAGATGAGGAATTTGTGGTTAGAAGTCTCTATCAGAGGAAAAAGTTACTGACCTTCGGTAATGCTCTTTCTGGTAGAGACTCTACTTAGTCACAGATCCCTGCAGAGTTCTGCATATTGGATCCCACGTCTGCAGGCACAGAAAGTTCAGAAAGCAACTGATGTCAGAGCTTATGAGCTGCACCTATATAAGGCCCTGTGCATCACTTCCGTACTGGAGCAACGTCAGAGTGGAGCCGCATGGCGCCACATGTCAGCGCGCAGTAGTACTGCTTGAGATTTTGTTTTGATCCAGTCTGACGCATGGGGGATATTCTAAAGATGAGGAATCTGCAGTTAGAGTCTCTACCAGAAGGAGAGTTTTTGGAGGTAAGTAACTTGTTCAACGTGTGCTTACAATCACTGGGGCCAAGACTTGGTCCTGTGAGATCTCAGAGAGGCAGAGAGAGAGGCCTGGCTGCACAGCCCTGAACTCTAAATCAGAGGGAGAAGGCTTGATCCTTGGGAGATTTATCAGAGGCAGGGAGAGAGGCCTGGTTGCACAGCCCTGTGCTCGCAGTCACTAGGGGCCAGGAATGGATTCTGAGAGATATGGCATCGCACGGGGAGAGGCCTGGGGGACAGGAATGGATCCTGAGAGATCTAGCATGGCACAGAGAGCGGCATGGGGGCCAGGAATAGATCCTGAGAGATCTAGGATAGCAACGAGAGAGGCCTGGGGGCCTGGAATGGATCCTGGGAGATCTAGGATAGCAACGAGAGAGGCCAGGGGGCCTGGAATGGATCCTGAGAGATCTAGGATAGCAACGAGAGAGGCCTGGGGGCCTGGAATGGATCCTGAGAGATCTAGGATAGCAACGAGAGAGCCCTGGGGGCCTGGAATGGATCCTGAGAGATCTAGCATATCACGGAGAAAGGCCTGGGGGCCTAGAATGGATCGTGAGAGATATAGCATAGCACAGAGAGAGGCCTGGGGGCCAGGAATGGATCCTGAGAGATCTAGCATAGCACGGAGAGAGGCCTGGGGGCCTGGAATGGATCCTGGGAGATCTAGCATAGCACGGAGAGAGGCCTGGGGGCCTGGAATGGATCCTGGGAGATCTAGCATAGCACGGAGAGAGGCCTGGGGGCCTGGAATGGATCCTGGGAGATCTAGCATAGCACGGAGAGAGGCCTGGGGGCCTGGAATGGATCGTGAGAGATCTAGCATAGCACAGAGAGAGGCCTGGGGGCCAGGAATGGATCCTGAGAGATCTAGGATAGCACAGAGAGAGGCCTGGGGGCCTGGAATGGATCGTGAGAGATCTAGCATAGCAGAGAGAGGCCTGGGGGCCAGGAATGGACCCTGAGGGATCTAGCATAGCACGGAGAGAGGCCTGGGGGCCAGAAATGGATCTTGAGAGATCTAGCATAGCACAGAGAGAGGCCTGGGGGCCAGGAATGGATCCTGAGAGATCTAGCATAGCACTGAGAAAGGACTGGGGGCCGGGAATGGATCCTGCAAGATCTAGAATAGCAACAACAGAGGCCTGGGGGCCTGGAATGGATCCTGAGAGATCTAGGATAGCAACGAGAGAGCCCTGGGGGCCAGGAATGGATCCTGAGAGATCTAGGATAGCTACGAGAGAGGCCTGGGGGCCAGGAATGGATCCTGAGAGATCTAACATCGCACAGAGAGAGGCATGGGGGCCGGGAATAGATCCTGAGAGATCTAGGATAGCAACGAGAGAGGCCTGGGGGCCTGGAATGGATCCTGAGAGATCTAGAATAGCAACGAGAGAGGCCTGGGGGCCTTGAATGGATCCTGAGAGATCTAGGATAGCACGGAGAGAGGCCTGGGGGCCTGGAATGGATCCTGAGAGATCTAGAATAGCACCGAGAGAGGCCTAGGGGCCAGGAATGGATCCTGAGAGATCTAGCATAGCACAGAGAGAGCCCTGGGGGCCAGGAATGAATCCTGAGAGATCTAGCATAGCACAGAGAGAGGCCTGGGGGCCTGGTATGGATCCTGAGAGATCTAGCATAGCACAGAAAGAGGCCTGGGGGCCTGGAATGGATCCTGAGAGATCTAGGATAGCAACGAGAGAGGCCTGGGGGCCTGGAATGGATCCTGAGAGATCTAGCATCGCACAGAGACAGGCCTGGGGGCCGGGAATAGATCCTAGATCTCTCAGGATCTGCCCACATCACCTCCATATCTGGGACATGTTGAAGACGGAAGAGGCGGACATTATTGTTCCATTGTCTTTCCCAATAAGGTAGAACTTTTAAGGCATAGAGAGTGGAGGAAAATGAAGAAGCGTCAACCTGTTGGGTAAACAGTTGGGAGTCTCTCCCCACAACGGGGCTGGCTGGCTACTGCAAGTGACACCCCTGTCATACGTGTTTGTGATGGAGCTCTCACTGCTGCCATGAGTGAGGCAACTATCCTTTGTGTGTACATGACAGATGCTTGATCTGCTCCTACCAGGGAGACACCTATCATATCTGCATGTGACGGAAGCTTGCATTTCTGCTGCCACTGAGAAACATATCATGCGTATTTGTGATGGAAGCTTGCACTGCCCCTGCCAGTGAGTCACCTATGTGGTCTGACTGTGAAAGAAGCTTGCATTGCCCCTGCCAGCATGGCACCAGTCCTTTGTGTGTGTGTCCCCACGCCATCGCCACCACAGACTACATACTCATCGGAGACCTGAACTTCCACCTCGACAACCCCAATGACCCCAACACCGCCGCCCTCCGCAACACCCTCACCAACATCGGACTGACTCAACTCGTCACCACCCTGACCCACAAATCAGGACACACTCTCGACCCCATCTTCGCTGGAGGCAACCAGGAGCGTCCATTTCAGCCACACCACTCAGCCTCCTGGACCGACCACCACTGCGTACACTTCCTCGTCAACAAACCCAAGCCACCCGAACCCTCCCCGCGCCCCCCACGTAGGAACTGGAGCACAGTCACCAAGGAACAACTCAACTCCGCCCTCAACGGCAACACCCCCCACTGCAACCGGCGCCAACCTCGCGGCCAAGGAATTCCACACCTGGATCACCAACTGCCCTGACAAACTCGCCCGCTACGCAACCCAGACAGGCAGCGCCTCAGGAAAGCCGCCTGGTTCACCACCGATCTCCAAGAAACCAGACGCACCTGCAGACGCCTAGAGAAGAACTGGAGAAACAGCAAGACACCCGAAAACTACACCACCTTCAAGGACGCCATGACGGAATACCATCAACGCATCAGAGCCACCAAAAGAACCTTCATCCGCAACAGAATCCTCGCCAACTCCAGCCACTCCAAGGAACTCTTCAGTGTCATCCAGGAATTCACCAAACCCCGCAGCGCAGCCACGGACATCACCCCCTCCCATGATCTCTGCGACAAACTCGGATCCTACTTCCACCTAAAGATAAAGAACCTCTACGACAACTTCAACGACCACACGCCCGACCCCGCAGCCAACCCGCCCGGTGGCAATGAAGCCAGACCACCATCTCCGCCTGGACACCGATCATGACAGAAGATGCCGCTGTGACTATGAAAAGCATCCACTCCGGGGCCCCTACAGACCCCTGCCCACCCCACATATACCACAGAGCCGCCACCACCATTGCACCCATATTGCAATGCACCATCAATACCACCTTCGAGACCGGCGCCTTCCCCGACGAGTGGAAATGCGCAGAAGTCAGGCCCCTGCTCAAGAAGCCCTCGGCCGACCCGACTGACCTCAAAAACTACCGGCCCATCTCGCTCCTCCCGTTCGCAGCTAAAGTCGTCGAGAAGACAGTCAACGCACAACTGACAAGTTTCATCGAAGACAACGCCATCCTCGACCCTTCACAATCCGGATTCCGAAGCAACGACTGCACCGAGACCGCCCTACTCGCCGCCACCGACGACATCCGCTCCCTGCTTGACCAAGGCCACACAGCAGCCCTGATTCTAATCGACCTGTCAGCAGCATTCTACACCGTCTCCCACCGCACACTCGCAACCAGACTAAGCAACGCCGGCATACAAGCCACCGCCCTCGACTGGATTAAATCATTCCTCACCGGCAGGAGCCAAAGGATCAGACTGCCACCCTTCCTCTCCGAACCCATGGAAATCAACTGCGCAGTCCCACAGGGATCATCACTCAGCCCTAACCTTTTCAACATCTACATGGCTCCCCTCGCTGCCATCATCCGACAGCACAGCCTCAGCATAGTTTCCTTCGCCGACGACACCCAGCTCATACTCTCGCTCACCAAGGACCCCGCCACCACCAGACTCAACTTCCAGGAGGGAATGCAGGACGTCGCAGCCTGGATGAGCAACAGCTGCCTAAAACTCAACTCGGAAAAGACGGAAGTCCTCGTCCACGGAACCAACCCTGCGGCATGGAACAACTCCTTGTGGCCCACCGCCCTCGGCAGCCCTCCTACCCCCACGGACCATGCCAAGAACCTCGGCATCGTACTCGACTCCTCCCTCTCCATGAACCGACAAGTCAACACCGTCACCTCCAGCTGCTTCAACACCCTCCGCATACTCCGTAAGACCTTCAAATGGATCCCCCCTGAGGCAAGGAAAACAGTCACCCACCCACTCATCACCAGCAGACTGGACTACGGAAACGCCCTCTATGCCGGCACCAACAAGTCTCTACTTTGAAAACTCTAGACAATACAGAACACTGCCGCCAGACTCGTCCTCAGGGTCCCCCGTCACGAACACATCAGCCAACACCTATGCAAGCTCCACTGGCTCCCCGTCGAGAAAAGAGTCACCTTCAAGATACTCACCAACGCCTACAAATGCCTACACAACACCGGACCCCAATACCTCAACGATAGAATCACCCTCCACGTACCCAAACGAAAGCTCCGCTCCACCAACCTCCTCCTCGCCGAAACCCCATGCATCCACAGAGCCAGAGCAGGGGGAGGATCCTTCTCCTACATCGCGGCCAAAACCTGGAACGAGCTCCCTACCGACATCAGACGCGCCCCCTCCCTGAACACCTTCAGGAAGGCTCTGAAGACCTGGCTCTTCGATTAAGATGGATCTGCTGTTCCCCCCCCCCCCCCCCAGCCCCCCAGCGCCTTGAGACCCTCACGGTTGAGTAGTGCGCTTATAATCCCCCTGATTGATTGATTGATTGATTGACAGAAGCTTGCACTGCTGCTGGCAGTGAGGCACCTATCATGTGCGTTTGTGATGGAAGCTTGTATGATGCAAGATTGCGCGGCTGCTGCCAGTGAGGCCCCTACCTTATTTATGTGTGACAGAAGCTTGCAGTGTTGCAGCCAGTGAGGTATCTGTCTTATATGTGATGTGTAGGAGAGTAGGATCTGCTTCTTATAGTTACCCCCACGTTTTGCTGATGTTTCACTGTTTTTCGACTTAGCCAGACTGAGGCCCTGCTAATCAGGACCCCAGTCTATCTGCTTTCTACTCTAAATTGATTGTAGGTACTTTAGGTACCCTCCAGATTGGATTCTGGGGTACCCTTATAAGTCCCTAGTATATGGTATACTATATACCCAGGGCATAGGTACCCCAGAGGCCTACCAGGGGCAGCAGCATGTATTGCGCCACCCCTGGGAAGCCTTTTAAAATGACACAACAGGTCTGCTGCAGCAGCCTGTGTAAGGTGGTGTATGCACCCCTTACTGAGATATAGGTTCCCTATATCTCTCCATATCACTGCACATGTAAACCTATCAGTCACCCCTATGGCAGGCCTTAACAATCCTGAAGGCAGGGTGCTGGGTTTCATGTGAGAGGGTGCCCATGCATGAGCAGAGCCCCTCTGCAGCTTTCCAAATCTTCATTCCGGGGTTGTTTGTGATGCAGCCAGGCCATATACTCTTAAGTGCATTATAACCTCGCGGTAAATGCTAACTTGAGAATGGCTGCATGGAAACATGTCGTGTTTGGTGTCAAACACCTTGGAATCATACCTCCACCCCAGTAACTGGGGTGGGAGGTATGATTCCACCCTACTAGAGGGAGAAACATGGCACCACCGGTACACCCGGTACCAGCTTAACAGAACCCTGGCATCACAAAATGGATGCTGCAGCCACAGACACGAGTCTGCCCTCCTGCTGCTGGACGAAACTCCGGCAGGGGAGGCCTGGACAATAGGTTTCCTGTCACAGGGAGGTGTGACCACCTCCCAGACAGGCTTTAGTGTATTGGGGCTGGGTGGGTGCACTCCAAGAGTGCTTTGAAGTCTGCACTGGGGGCACATTTGGTGTCCCTGTGCATAGTCCAGCTCAAACCGGTTGCAGGGGCTACCAGCCCCTGCTCTGGCGCGAAACTGGACAAAGGAAATGGGTGTAGCCACCCCTCTTTCCTGACCCTCCCATAGGTGGGTCCCCAGAGTTTGTCCCACCCCTTCCTTGGGTATAAATTAGGAACCCCTGACTACAGGACTTTAGATTACACCTGGACTAAACTCTGACACAGAAATCATGCTGGATGACTGAAGAATCTCCCTTGGAGTAAAGGAGTTACTCCCCTGCAAGGCAGGCACCTTTAACGCAACTAACCGGTTGGCATCTCCAAAGCTCCTGTGGACTCCGAAGAATATTGCCACACAAGAGGCGGGTTCCCAAGGTCTCTGAGGTTGATCTGTGCCCACAGCAAGTCTAAGGCCCGTATCCCTCGTGGAGACCATGCAACCCGAACCCCTGGACACTGCGACCATTTGCAGAAGCATCAGCTTTCCGGCAACCCCTGAGGCTGAGCTTTGGGTTACTTGTAGCCCTGACCCCGAGCAGTAATTATACTGAAGATTGCTGGCCTACACTCAACGAGTGTTCCGTGGGCCACCATTTTGTGATTCCTCTTGAGGTCCCTTTGCGATCCCTGGTCCGTTGACCTGTGGGTCCCCAAGAAGGCAACTCTAACTTTAATTGGGCTTCCCTAGTTGCTCCAGACGTGCCCTGACTCTCCATCGCATGGAGAGTCCCCAGGACCTTGCTGGTCTGCACAGAAGCATCTTTTCTCATCCTGCGTGGGTTGCTGTTGCCAAGGCTTGTTGTGTTCAATCGGAGCACCGACACCCCAGCACTCGACATCCTTTGTGCGACAGCTCGAATCCGGCTCCTGGTCATCCTCGACGTCTCCTGGACCCCGTGGCTGCAGAGTCGAGCTTCACCTCTTCGCACCTGAAGCACCCGACATCGGTGGGCATTCGATTGCTCCGCTCCTGGTCACTGGCTAGTGACCCTGACTCTGTCCCCTCTGCTTTCAGGTTCTTCACATCTTCGATCCAGGCTTGGATCACCCCGGACACTTTTCTTCTACACGGCAGCAGCAGTTTGCAGCAGATCGCCTTTGAAATCAACGACAATTCCCGACACCCTTTGACACCTATACACCCGGCTTCCCTGGGTGAGGTAACTCGAGTACTCCGGTGCTCACGTGGGTGTTGGCCCTAGAACCCCTTAAGTCTAAAGGGGTTTGCTGAAAGTCCTCTCCTAAGTGTCCTTTATCTTTAAAATTCCAACCGCGACTTTCCTCATAGAATCCTACGGCGCTCGCGGCTATGTTCTCACACTGCACACGTCCCCCGTGGGTCTCCTGCGTCACTACCTTGGGTGGTTCCTTGAGGTCCCAGCGATTCTACGTGCTCTAGGCACTGTGTCTAGTCAAGTCGTGGTTCTTATACCACTTTCTTAATATATGGTTTGGTCCCCCCCTGGGGCCCAGTATATATTGTGCTATTTACTGTCGTTTCTATACTGTGATATTGTGTATCTTGGACTCTAATCTCATAAAGAGATTAGTAGTGAGTGTTTAGAAATAAATACATATATTTTATATATATCTTGTGTGGTTCTCCTTTCATTTGGTCATTCAAGAGGTTATAATCTGGTAAACCAAGCTGCTTTACACTCCTTCAAGACTTAGCCTGAAGGCTGCTCTCCATAGCTACCACTAGGATAGCTTTCAATAAAGGTTGTCTGTAGGAGAGTAGGATCTGCCTCTTATGTTGCCCCCACTTTTTTTCTGATGTTTACACTGGTTTCTGGCTATAGTCTGGCTGGGACCCTGCCAATCAGGGCTCCAGCCTCTCTGTTCTCTCTAAACGACTTGGAGTGCACTCTAGATGCACTAGTGATTGGATACTGTGGTACCTTATGAGTCCCTAGTATATGGTACCTTAGGTACCAAGGGCATAGGTGTGAGAAGTTGGCCTGGCATATGCTGTCCACTAATTATAGTGGGCACCTTGCACCAGTCCAAACAACCCCTTATTGGAGATAGGTTAAAGACAACCTTATTGAAAGCTATCCTAGTGGTAGCTGTGGAGAGCAGCCTTCAGGCTAAGTCTTGAAGGAATGTAAAGCAGCTTGTTTTACCAGTCTATAATCTCTTGAGTGACCAAATGAAAGAGCACCACACCAGGTATATATTCAAAATATATGTATTTATTGCTAAACACACCCCTCTAGTTTCTTTATGAGGCTAGAGTTCGAAGTACATAAGTTAGAAGTTATTAAATCACAGTAATAGCACAAATACACGTTTGGGCCCTAGGGGCGTACCAAACCATATACCAATAAAGTGGTATAAGAACCACGACTGAACTAGACACTAGGCCTAGAGCCTCTAGAAGTGCTTGGACCACAAGGAACCACCCAAGGTAGTGACACAGGGGACCCACGGGGGACGCGTGCAGTGTAAATACACAACCGCGATACGCCGTTGACTTCTATGGAGAAAGTCGTGATCGGGAAATTAGAGAAAAGGGACACTTAAAAGAGGACTTGGACCAAACCCTTTGAGATCTAGGACTTTGAAGAGTCTCTACCCACGGGAGCACCGGAGTACTCGTGTTACCTCACCCAGGGAAGCCGGGTGCATAGGTGCCTTTCGGGGTCGGGTTTCGTCGTCGATTTGAATGGCGATCTGCTGCAAAGTGCTGCTGGCGACCAAGTGGAAAGTGTCCAGGTGGATCCAAGAGTGGATCGGAGTTCTAAAGAACCTGAAAGCAGAGGGGACAGAGTCTGGGTCACTCGCCAGTGACCAGGAAGGCGATGGACAGATGCCCACCGATGTCGAGTGCTTCAGGTGCGTTGATGGTCGTCTTGACTCTTCAGCCACGAGGTCCAGGAGGCGTTGTCGGTGACCAGGAGCAGGATTCGGGCTGGTACATGATGTTTGTCGAGTGCTGAGGTGTCGGCGACCGGATTGGACCCAACAAGCCTTGGCAACGGCAAGTCTCGGTGAAGATGTAGATCGTCGATGGTGCAGACCAGCAAGGTCTGTGGAACTCACCCAGCAAGGGTAAGGGAGGGCAGGCCTGGAGCAACCAGGATGCCAAGTTAGAAAAGGATTGTCCTTCGTTAAGGGCTACTAGCCAACGGGCTAGCGACCGCGAAGGAGCCTCGTGACGCCGCACGTGGATCTGGCTTACAGGACACTCGTGGAGTGGGGGCCAGTGATCTTCGGTGCAGGTGGTGCTGGAGGCTAGGGCTACTCGGAGCCCAAAGCACGACTTCTTGGGAGACCCAGAAGAGGATGCACTTGCAAATGTGCTCGGTGTCCAGGGGTCACGGTCTCAAGTCACCCACGATAGCCACGGGCCTCAGCTTTGCTGGGGACTCAGGGTAGCCTTGGGGAAGTCTGAGAATCCACGTCTGGTGATGCGATGACTTCGGCGTCCGACGGGAGCTTCAGAAATGCGAACCGGACAGATGCTTCTTTGGTGCCTGACAAGCAGGGGAGTCACTCCTTGACCCCAAGGGAGATTCTTCTGTCCTCTAATCGTGAGTAGAGCGTCGAAGGTCCAGGATTCAGTTTCAGAGTTTCGTCCAGGGATAATCTAAAGTCCTAAGGACTGGGTTCCTACCTTTATACTAAAGATAGGGGTTGGACTACTCTGTGGCCCCACCTATGGGTGGGTCAGGGCAGAGGGGTGGCTACACCCTTTCCCTTTGTCCAGTTCACGCCAAAGCAGGGGCTGCAAGCCCCTGATCCGGTTTGAACTGGGGTATGCACAGGGACACCAAATGTGCCCCCAGTGCAGGACTTCAAAGCACCCAAAAGTGCTCCCGCCCAGCCCCAATACACATTATCCTGTCTGGGGAGGTGGTCACACCTCCCTGGGACAGGAAACCTATTGTCCAGGCCTCCCCTGCCGGAGTTTCGTCCAGCAGCAGGAGGCCAGATTCGTGTCTGTGGCAGCAGCATCCATTTTGTGATGCCAGGGCTCTGGAAAGAAGTTACCGGACTAGTCAGAGTTAACATGTCTTTCCCTCTAGACGGGTGGAATGCTACCCCCGCCGCCAGGATTGGCGGGGGGGGGTAGTATTCCAAGATGTTTGACACCAAACACAACATGTTTAGGTGCAGCCATTCCAAAGTTAGCATTTTACCGCGAGGATATAATGCGCTTAAGAGTATATGGTCAGGCTGCACTACAAACAGCATCAGAGATGGTCTCCGAACGCTGCAGAGGGGCCCTGCTCATGCAGGGGCACCCTCTCACATAGGAACCATGCACTCTGCCTTTAGGATTGATAAGGCCTGCCTTAGGAGTGACTTATAGGTTTATATGTGTGTATGCATTTAGTGATATAGGTAACCTATATCACAGTAAGGGGTGCATGCACCACCTTACCCAGGCTGCAGTAGCAGACCTGTGGTGTCAGTTTGGATGGCCTTCCAGGGGTGGCATAATACATGCTGCAGCCCCTGGCAGGCCTCTGAGGTACCTATGCCCTTGGTACATAGTATACCATATACTAGGGACTTATAAGGGCACTCCAGATCCCAATCAGTGATGTGCCTAAGGCACATGGAAACCATTTTAGAGAGGAAGCAGCTAGGCTGGGGTTCTGATTAGCAGGGCCCCAGCCAGACTAATGTCGAAAAACAGTGAAGCATCAGCAAAAAGTGGGGGTACCCATGTGAAGCAGATCCTACTCTCCTACAATAGGTACTTCACAGGCCTACCAGGGGCTGAAGCATGTATTATGCCACCCCTGGGAAGCAGACTAAATCTGACACCACAGGCCTGCTACTGCAGCCTGGGTGAGGAGGTGCTTGCACTCCTCACTGAGATATAGGTTCCCTATATCTCTCCTGCACACACATTTAAACCTATCAGTCACCCCTAAGGCAGGCCCTATCAATCCTGAGGGCAGGGTGCTTGGCTTCTATGTGAGGGGTGCCTCTGCCTGAGCAGGGCCCCTCTGCAGCTCTCAGAGTCCATTCTCTGGGGCTGTTTGTGAATGCCGTCAAACCATATACTCTTAAGTGCAGTATAACCTCGCGGTTAATGCTAACTTTGGAATGGCTGCATCAAAACATGTCGTGTTTGGTGTCAAACACCTTGGAATCATACCCCCACACCAGTAACTGGTGTGGGAGTATGATCCCACCCTTCTAGAGGGATAGACATGTACCTACTGTGGAAACGCGGTAGAATCCTGAAGAGCCCTGGCATCACAAAATGGATGCCACCAGTCACAGACACTGGGCTGCCCTCCTGCTGATGACCGAAACTCGCAGTGGTGGAAGCCCAACAATAGGTATCCTGTCACAGGGAGGTGTGACCACCTCCCAGACAGGGTTTAGTGTATTGGGGCTGGGTGGGTGCACTCCTAGAGTGCTTTGAAGTCCTGCACTGGGGGAGCAGAAGGCTCCTCTGTGCATACACCAGTTCAAACCGGCTCAGGGGCTACCTGCCCCTGCTCTGGCACGAAACTGGACAAAGGGAAGTGGGTGTAGCCACCCACTCCCCTGACCCTCCCATAGGTGGGGTCATAGAGCTAGTCCCTCCCTTCTTTTTGGTATAAGATAGGGAACCCTTGCCATTGCAAACTAGATCTCCCTGGATGACGCTCTACTGAAGAAACCCGGACCTTCGACGTTCCACTACCTCTGGAAGACTGAAGAATCTCCCTTGGAGTCATGGAGTGACTCCCCTGCTTGGCAGGCACCAAAAACTGAAACGACGGTCGCAAACTACGCCGCTCCTGCCGGAGCCCGAGGTCTCTGCAGCCCAAGATGAGGATTTCCTGACTTCTCCAAGGCCATCGTGAGTCCCCAGCGAAGCTGAGGCAAGTGGACCTCACGAGTGACGAGGAACCGCAGTCCCTGGGTACCGTGCACTATTGTCGAGTGCAACCCCTTCACGAAGTTCTATGAACCTGTGCTTTGGACCACGTGTGGTCCCAGCCTCTAGCAAGAATTCCGTTCAAAGATCAGAGGCCTACCCCGTCCCGAGTGACCGTGGGCCCCTGTTGAAGGAATCCTCCCGAGGCGTCTTTGCAATCCCTTGCCAGCCGGCTTGTGGGTCCCCTGAAGACTTGTCTACAGAACCAAAGGGCTCCCCTGGTTGCTCCAGGCCTGCCCTGATTTACCTTCGCTGGGTGAGTTCCCCAGACCTTGCTGGTCTGCACCATTGACTTTTTGCTCTTTCCACAAGACTTGCTGCTACCAAGGCTTGTTGGCTCCAATCGGGTCGCCGACAACGCAGTCAGCTGCAGACTTTGTGGGACACGCTGAATCCAGCTCCTGGTTGTCCTCGACACCTCCTGGACCTCGTGGCCGAAGAGTCAAGACACCCGTGAACGACCTGAATCTGTCGACGACGGTGGGCATTCATCTTCCTTGCCCCGGGTCACTGCCCAGTGACTTTGAACACTGTCCCCTCTGCTTTCAGGTCTTCCTTCTTCCGAATCCAGGCTTGGATTCCACCGGACACTTCTTCTGTCTTCACAAGCAGCAAGTCTTCAGTGGCTCCCATTGAAAACGACGCTGCGACCCGACACCAAAGGACACCTATGCACCCGGCTTCCCTGGGTGAGGTAACTCCAGCACTACGGTGCTCCTGTGGGTGTTGGCCCTAGAACTACTTACCCTGTAAGTGACTTGCTTGTAGCTACTCCCGAAGTGCCCTTAAACTCTTAATTTCCAACCGCGACTTGCCCCATTGAAGTCTACGGTGATCCGCACCTGTGTTCACTCACTGCACGCGTCCCCCGTGGGTCCTTTACTTACCTGCCTTGGGTGGTTTCGTGAGGCCCCAGCACTTCTGAAGGCCCTAGGCCTTGTCCCTTTGCAAGTCGTTGTTCTTACGTCTCTTTTTTAGTATATGGTCTGGTACGCCCCTAGGGCCCCAGCCATATTTGTGCTTAACTGATTGTGAACCGTTGATTTGTGCATATGTTCCTGACTTCTAATCTCACAAGAGATTAGTAGAGAGTTGTTTAGTAATAAATACATATATATTTGATATATATACCTGTGTGGTGTCTTTTCATTTGGTGATTCAAGAGATTGTGTGGTAAAACAAGCTGCTTTACATTCCTCCAAGACTTAGCCTGAAGGCTGCTCTCCACAGCTACCACTAGGATAGCTTTCTGTAAAGGTTGTCTTAAACCTACCTACCATAAGAGTCGAATTGTACTGATGCAAGGTGTCCACTTTAACTAGTGAACAGCATATACCAGGCCAACTTCTCACATTGTCTTTAAACCTATCATCAATAAGGGTCGTTTGGACTGGTGCAAGGTGCCCACTATAACTAGTGGACAGCATATATCAGGCCAACTTCTCACATGATTGAAGCTTGCACTGCTGTTGCAGTGAGGCATATATACTTTGTGTATGGTGGGAGCCAGCAGTGCTACTGCCAGTGAGGTACCTGTTCCATGTGAGAAAAGCTTGCACTGTTGCTCTTTTATCTGTTCCTGCTCTGGGCGAGTATAGCTACAACTGCTGCTTCGCAAGATGTAATGGTTCAGTATTTGAGAGAAGCTTGCACTGATGCTGTTTTATACTGAACTGTTTAAGCGAAAGAAGGTAGTACTACCGCTAGACATAGAAAAGGCTTTTTGTACATGCAAGGACATCTTGTACTAGTGCGGCTCGCACTGTACCTGTCCTTCAAGTGCGTTGGAAGATTGCAGCACTGCTACCCATTACTTGCTTGTTAGTTGTGTGTAACTTAACGAAGCAGGGTTGCTGCCTGTGTTGTATCTCTTTGGTATGATCGAAGCTTGCACTGAGATGATCAGGGCTACGCTGTTCCCTTTGCGTGTGAAAAGGTTCCACAACTGCTTGCTCTGCTGCACCTATTATGGGTGAATGAAGCTTGCACCGCTGCTGTCTGTGCTATACCTAGTCTGTGTGAGTGAAGCTTGCACCGCTGCTGCCTGTGCTGCACCTAGTTTATGTGAGAGAAGCTTGCACTGCAGATGCCTGTGCAACACCTACTCTATGTGAGAGAAGATTGCACAGCTGCTGCCTGTGCTGCACCTGGTCGGTGTGAGAGAAGCTTGCACTGCTGCTGCCTTTGCTACACCTATTCTATGTGAGAGAAGCGTGCACCGCTGCTGCCTGCGCTGCACCTACTCTGTGTGAGAGAAGCTTGCACCATTGCTTCCTGTGCTTCACCTAGTTTATCTGAGAGAAGATTGCACCGCTGCTGCCTGTGCTACACCTAGTCTGTGTGAGAGAAGCTTCCACAACTGCTGCCTGTGCTGCACCTAGTCTATGTGAGAGAAGTTTGCACCACTGCTGTCTGTGCTGCATCTAGTCAGTGTGAGAGAAGTTTGCACCACTGCTGCCTAGTGCTGCACTTTGTCTCTGTGCGAGAAACTTGCACTACTGCTGCCTGTGCTACACCTAGTCTATGTGAGAGAAGCTTGCACCGCTGTTGTCTGTGCTGCACCTAGTCTGTGTGAGAGAAGCTTGCACCCCTGCTGCCTGTGCTGTGCCTAGTCTGTATGAGATAAGCTTGCACCGCTGCTGCCTGTGCTGTACCTAGACTGTGTGAGAGAAGCTTGCACCGCTGTTGCCTGTGCTGCACCTGGTCTGTTTGAGAGAAGCTTGCACTGCTGCTGCCTGTGCTACACCTACTCTCTGTGAGAGAAGCTTGTACCGCTGCTGCATGTGCTGCACCTAGTTTGTGTGAAAGAAGCTTCCACTGCTGCTGCCTGTGCTATATCTAGTCTATGTGAGAGAAGCTTGCACAGCTGCTGCCTGTACTGCACCTAGTTTATGTGAGAGAAGCTTGCACTGCTGCTGCCTGTGCTACACCTAGTCTGTGTGAGAGAAGCTTCCACCACTGCTGCCTGTGCTGCACCTAGTCTGTGTGAGAGAAGTTTGCACTACTGCTGTCTGTGCTGCATCTAGTTAGTGTGAGAGAAGTTTGCACCGCTACTGCCTGTGCTGCACCTAGTCTGTGTGAGAGAAGGTATCACCGCTTCTGCCTAGTGCTGCACCTACACTCTGCGAGAGAAGCTTGCACTACTGCTGCCTGTGCTACACCTAATCTATGTGAGAGAAGCTTGCACCGCTGTTGTCTGTGCTGCAACTAGTCTGTGTGAGAGAAGCTTGAACCCCTGCTGCCTGTGCTGCACCTACTCTGTATGAGAGAAGCTTGGGCTGCCTGTGCTACACCTACTCTCTGTGAGAGAGGCTTGCACCACTGCTGCGTGTGCTGCACATAGTTTGTGTGAGAGAAGCTTGCACCACTGCTGCCTGTGCTCCACCTAGTCTGGGTGAGAGAAGCTTGCACCGCTGCTGTTTGTGCTGTACTTGGTGTGTATGAGTAAAGCCTGCACTGCCTGTGCTTTACTTGGCCCATGAGAGTGAAGCTTGCACCACTGCCGCCTCTTCTAGTGTTTTATTGTGAGTTTTATTGCCAGTCTCTTACATAGTCCTGAGAGCTTTCTCTGTCCTTTCTCTTCAGCCAGGAGGCCTCTCACTGTCCTAAGGTCACTTGTGCAGCATTTGCTTCATCGTAGTCCTGAGGTGCCAGAACTGGAGCCTACAACCCAGGTGAGACAAACTGGTTCTGTCCACGTGCATGCTCCCTGGTCACCCAAGATCTGGTACATGACCATCTTTGAAGCCTCGTTGGTTGACTCCCTGAACTGTCCTCTCCTGCAGTAGCACCCTGGCCAGATTTTAACCCTTACGGTCTATAGGTCCCCAAGGCCATTTCCAAATACATCACTTAATCAAAGTTTAATCAATGATGTTCCAAAACCCTGTCTTTGGTGTCTTTTCTTTGGCAGCCAAGTGGCTACCTTCATGCACCCAATTATCTATTATCTAATTCATTGTCCTCTCACCTAGCAACCACTTGGGAGACTTAGAGCTCTCATCAGTCAGTTAACCAGTCAATTCCCAAGAGAACCCATTGTCCTTCCCAAGAGGGGCCATTGTCCTTCCCAAAAGGGGCCATTGTTCTTCCCAAGAGGACCCATTGTTCTTCCAAAGAGGACCGATTGTTCTTCCCAGGAGGGGCCACTTCTTCCCAAGAGGACCCATTGTTCTTCCCAAGAGGACCGATTGCTCTTCCCAAGAGGGGCCATTGTTCTTCCAAAGAGAAGCCACTGTTCTTCCCAAGAGTACCCATTGTTCTTCCCAACAGGGGCCACTCTTCTTCCCAAGAGAGGCCATTGTCCTTCACAAGAGGGGCCATTGTTCTTCCCAAGAGGACCCATTGTTCTTCCCAACAGGACCCATTGTTCTTCCCAAGAGGGGCCTCTTCTTCCCAAGAGGACCCATTGTTATTCCCAAGAGGACCCATTGTTCCTCTCAAGAGGGGCAATTGTTCTTCCAAAGAGAAGCCACTGTTCTTCCCAAGAGGGGCCATTGTTCTTCTCAAGAGGGGCCATTGTTCTTCTCGAGAGGGGCTACTGTTCTTCCCAAGAGGGGCCACTGTTCTTCCCAAGAGGGGCCAATGTTCTTCCCAAGAGGGGACATTGTTCTTCCCAAGAGGGACCATTTTTCTTCCCAAGAGGGGCCATTGTTCTTCCCAAGAGGGGCCACTGTTCTTCCCAAGAGGGGCCATTCTTCTACCGAAGAGGAGCCATTGTTCTTCACGAGAGGAACCATTGTTCTTCTCAAGAGGACCCATTGTTCTTCCCAACAGGGGCCACTGTTTTTCCCAAGAGGGGCCACTGTTCTTCACGAGAGGAACCATTGTTCTTCTCAGGAGGACCCATTGTTCTTCTCAAGAGGACCCATTGTTCTTTCCAAGAGAGGCCACTGTTCTTCCCAAGAGGGGCCACTGTTCTTCTGAAGAGGGGCCATTGTTCTTCCCAAGAGGGTCCATTGTTCTTCCCAAGAGTGGCCACTGTTCTTCCCAAGAGGGGCCACTGTTCTTCCCAAGACGGGCCATTGTTCTTCTCAAGAGAACCCACTGTTCTTCCCAAGAGGGGCCACTGTTCTTCCCAAGAGGGGCGATTGTTCTACCCAAGAGGAGCCACTGCTCTTCCCAAGAACGGCAACTGTTCTTCTCAAGAGGGCCAATGTTCTTCACAAGAGGACCCAATGTTCTTCCCAAGAGGGGCCATTGTTCTTCTCAAGAGAACCCACTGTTCTTCCCAAGAGGGTCCACTCTTCTTCCCAAAAGGGGCCATTGTTCTTCTCAAGAGAACCCACTGTTCTTCCCAAGAGTGGCCACTGTTCTTCCCAAGAGGGGCCACTGTTCTTCACGAGAGGAACCATTGTTCTTCCCAAGAGGGGCCACTGTTCTTCTCAAGAGGGGCCACTGTTCTTCCGAAGAGGGGCCATTGTTCTTCTCAAGAGGGGCCACTGTTCTTCTCAAGAGAACCCACTGTTCTTCCCAAGAGGGGCCACTGTTCTTCCCAAGAGGGGCCACTGTTTTACCCAAAAGGATCAACTGTTCTTCCCAAGAGGGGCCATTGTTCTTCTCAAGAGGACCCATGGTTATTCCCAACAGGGGCCACTGTCCTTCCCAAAAGGGGCCACTGATCTTCTTGAGAGGGGCCGCTGTTCTTCCCAAGAGGGGCCACTGTTCGTCTCAAGGGGGGCCACGGTTCTTCACAAGAGGAACCATTGTCCTTCTCAAGAGGACCCATTGTTCTTCCCAACAGGGGCCACTGTTCTTCCCAAGAGGGGCCACTGTTCTTCCCAAGAGGGGCCACTGTTCTTCTCAAGAGGGTCCATTGTTCTTCCCAAGAGGGTCCATTGCTCTTCCCAAGAGGGGTCACTGTTCTTCCCAAGAGGGGCCACTGTTCTTCCCAAGAGGGGCCACTGTTCTTCCCAAGAGGGGCCACTGTTTTTCCTAAGAGGGGCCACTGTTCTTCTCAAGAGAACCCACTGTTCTTCCCAAGAGGGGGCACTGTTCTTCCCAAGAGAGGCCACTGTTCTTCCCAAGAGGGGCCATTGTTCTTCTCAAGAGAACCCACTGTTCTTCCCAAGAGGGGCCACTGTTCTTCTCAAGAGAACCCACTGTTCTTCCCAAGAGGGGGCACTGTTCTTCCCAAGAGAGGCCACTGTTCTTCCCAAGAGGGGCCATTGTTCTTCTCAAGAGAACCCACTGTTCTTCCCAAGAGGGGCCACTGTTCTTCTCAAGAGGGTCCACTGTTCTTCCCAAGAGGGGCCATTGTTCTACCCAAGAGGAGCCATTGTTCTTCCCAAGAGGACCCATTGTTCTTCCCAAGAGGGGCTATTGTTCTACCCAAGAGGAGCCATTGTTCTTCCCAAGAGGACCCACTGTTCTTCCCAAGAGTGGCCACTGTTCTTGTCAAGAGGGCCACTGTTCTTCACGAGAGGACCCAATGTTCTTCCCAAGAGGACCCAATGTTCTTCCCAAGAGGACCCAATGTTCTTCCCAAGAGGACCCAATGTTCCTCCCAAGAGGACCGATTGTTCTTCCCAAGAGGGGCCATTGTTATACCCAAGAGTAGCCATTGTTCTTCCCAAGAGGGGCCACTGTTCTTTTCAAGAGGGGCCACTGTTCTTCCCAAGAGGGGCCATTGTTCTTCTCAAGAGGGGCCACTGTTCTCCTCAAGAGAACCCACTGTTCTTCCCAAGAGGGGCCACTGTTCTTCCCAAGAGGGGCCACTGTTCATCCCAAGAGGGGCCACTGTTCTTCCCAAGAGGGGCCATTGTTCTTCTCAAGAGAACCCACTGTTCTTCCCAGCGGGGCCATTGTTCTTCCCAAGAGGGGCCATTGTTCTTCTCAAGAGGACCCATTGTTCTTCCCAACAGGAGCCACTGTTCTTCCCAAGAGGGGACACTGTTCCAAACAGGGGCCACTGTTCTTCCCAACAGGGGCCACTGTTCTTCCCAAGAGGGGCCACTGTTCTCCCCAAGAGGAGCCAATGTTCTGCCCAAGAGGACCCAATGTTCTTCCCAAGAGGACCCAATGTTCTTCCCAAGAGGACCCAATGTTCTTCCCAAGAGGGGCCACTGTTCTTCCCAAAAGGGGCCACCGTTCTTCCCAAGAGGGGCCACTGTTCTTCCCAAGAGGGGTCACTGTTCGTCTCAAGAGGGGCCACTGTTCTTCCCAGGAGGGGCCACTGTTCTTCACGAGAAGAACCATTGTTCTTCTCAAGAGGACCCATTGTTCTTACCAACAGGTGCCTCTGTTCCTCTCAAGAGGGCCACTGTTCTTCCCAAGAGGGGCCACTGTTCTTCTCAAGAGGGGCCATTGTTCTTCCCAAGAGGGGCCACTGTTCTTCATGAGAGGAACCATTGTTCTTCCAAGAGGGGCCACGGTTCTTCCCAAGAGGGGCCATTGTTCTTCTCAAGAGAACCCATTGTTCTTCCCAAGAGGGGCCACTGTTCTTCCTAAGAGGGGCCACTGTTCTTCCCAAGAGGGGCCATTGTTGTTCTCAAGAGAACCCACTGTTCTTCCCAAGAGGGGCCACTGTTCTTCTCAAGAGGGTCCACTGTTCTTCCCAAGAGGGGCCATTGTTCTACCCAAGAGGAGCCACTGTTCTTCCCAAGAGGGGCCACGGTTCTTCTCAAGAGGACCAAATGTTCTTCCCAAGAGGACCCAATGTTCTTCCCAAGAGGGGCCATTGTTCTTCTCAAGAGAACCCACTGTTCTTCCCAAGAGGGTCCACTCTTCTTCCCAAAAGGGGCCATTGTTCTTCTCAAGAGAACCCACTGTTCTTCCCAAGAGTGGCCACTGTTCTTCTCAAGAGGGTCCACTGTTCTTCCCAAGAGGGGCCATTGTTCTACCCAAGAGGGGCCACTGTTCTTCCCAAGAGGGGCCACTGTTCTTCCCAAGGCCAAGAGGGGCCATTGTTCTCCTCAAGAGGGGCCACTGTTCTACCCAAGAGAACCCACTGTTCTTCCCAAGAGGGGCCACTGTTCTTCCCATGAGGACCCATTTTTCTTCCCAAGAGGACCCATTGTTCTTCCCAAGAGGGTCCATTGTTCTTCCCAAGAGGGGCCACTGTTCTTCCAAAGAGGGGCCACTGTTCTTCCAAAGAGGGGCCACTGTTCTTCCCAAGAGCGGCCACTGTTCTTCCCAAGAGGGGCCACTGTTCTTCCCAAGAGGACCCAATGCTCTTCCCAAGAGGACCCAATGTTCTTCCCAAGAGGACCCATTGTTTTTCCCAAGAGGGGCCACTGTTTTTCTCAAGAGGGGCCATTGTTCTTCCCAAGAGGACCCAATGTTCTTCCCAAGAGGACCCAATGTTCTTCCCAAGAGGACCCATTGTTCTTCCCAAGAGGGGCCACTGTTATTCTCAAGAGGGGCCATTGTTCTTCCCCAGAGGACCCATTGTTCTTTCCAAGAGTACCCTTTGTTCTTTCCAAGAGGGGCCACTGTTCTTCCCAAGAGGGGCCACTGTTCTTCTCAAGAGAACACACTGTTCTTCTCAAGAGGACCCATTGTTATTCCCAAGAGGAGCCATTGTTCTTCCCAAGAGGGGCCACTGTTCTTCCCAAGAGGGGCCACTGTTCTTCTCAAGAGGACCCACTGTTCTTCTCAAGAGGACCCATTGTTCTGCCCAAGAGGAGCCATTGTTCACCCCAAGAGGGGCCACTGTTCTTCCCAAGAGGGGCCACTGTTCTTCCCAAGAGTGGCCACTGTTCTTCCCAAGAGGGGCCACTGTTCTTCTCAAGAGGGGCCACAGTTGTTCACAAGAAAAACCATTGTTCTTGCCAAGAGGACCCATTGTTCTTCCCAAGAGGAGTCATTGTTCTTCCCAAGAGGTGCCTCTGCACTTCCCAAGAGGGGCCACTGTTCTTCTCAAGAGGGTCCACTGTTCTTCCCAAGAGGGGTCATTGTTCTTCCCAAGAGTACCCATTGTTCTTCCCAAGAGGACTCATTGTTCTTCCCTAGAGGGGCCACTGTTCTTCCCAAGAGGGGCCACTGTTCTTCTCAAGAGGACCCACTGTTCTTCTCTAGAGGACCCATTGTTCTACCCAAGAGGAGCCATTGTTCTTCCCAAGAGGAGCCATTGTTCTTCCCAAGAGGGGCCACTGTTCTTCCCAAGAGGGGCCACTGTTGTTCCCAAGAGGGGCCACTGTTCTTCCCAAGAGGGCCACTGTTTTTCTCAAGAGGACCCATTGTTCTTCCCAAGAGGGGCCACTGTTCTTCCCAAGAGGGGCCACTGTTCTTCCCAAGAGGGGCCACTGTTCTTCCCAAGAGGGGCCACTGTTCTTCCCGAGAGAAACCATTGTTTTACCAAGAGGGGGCATTTTTCTTGCCAAGAGTGGCCTTTGTTTTTACAAAGAGGGGCCATTGTTCTTTCCAAGAGGGGCCATTGTTCTTTCCAAGAACGGCCAATGTTCTGTCTAAGAGGGGCCATTGTTCTTTCCAAGAGGGGCCATTGTTCTTTCCAAGAGGGGCCAATGTTCTGTCTAAGAGGGGCCATTGTTCTTTTCAAGAGGGGCCATTGTTCTTTACAAGAGGGGCCATTGTTTTTACCAAGAGGGGTCATTGTTTTACCAAGAGGGGCAATTGTTTTACAAAGAGGGGCCACTGTTCTTCCCTAGAGGGGCCATTGTTCTCCCCAAGAGGGGCCACTGTTATACCAAGAGGGGTCACTGTTCTTCTCAAGAGGGGCAACTGTTCTTCACGAGAGGAACCATTGTTCATTCCAAGAGGGGCCATTGTTCTTCCCAAGAGGGGCCATTGTTCTTTACAAGAGGGGCCATTGTTTTTACCAAGAGGGGTCATTGTTTATTCCAAGAGGGGCCATTGTTCACTCCAAGAGGGGCCATTGTTTATTTCAAGAAGGGCCACTGCTCTTCCCAAGAGGGGCCATTGTTCTTTCCTAGGGGGCCATTGTTTTTACCAAGAGGGTACATTGTTCATTCCAAGAGGGGCCATTGCTCATTCCAAGAGGGGCCATTGTTCTTTCCAAGATAGCATCTCTGAAAGGTACAGCCAATAGTTACTTTTAAAGTTCATAAACAGTTCCTACTGCTTCCTCCTAGTATGCTCTGGGCATCCTCTTGTCCAGGGGCTATTCCCATGTCACAGCTAGAGCAGCAACACGGCTGTCTTTGAACACCCCCCCATCCACCTTGTGGTCGAGTGTCAAGCCGCTAGACCCTTCAGAGGTGCTTTGAGTACACACTTCTATAGTGTCTGCCGTCTGGGCGCCACCTTTATCAGCCACCTGCCCGGCTTTTACAAATCACAGGTCCAGAGGCCTGCCTCTGTTAATGCCGTCCCTCGCATCTCAACAGCAGCCAAGTCACGTGGAAAGGTTCAAACCCCTGCATGTGCTTTGTCTGCCCTACTGCTCCCTCCTACCAGCCAGTTTGGTATATTAGAGCTCCCACTTTCTGATTTTCCTTCACACTGGACATTTCAACAGCAACTATATGGCCAAATGTGTGCACAAACTTGTCCAATATTGGCCCTGGATTTCTCAAAGAGCAGTCAACTAGCAAGCTATAGGATCTAGTCCTTGGATCCGGTTCCATCTCATGGCAGCACCGGGCCTGGTTTGAATACCCATAGATGCAGTGCCGTCTCCTGGTCCCATCATGTGGCAGCCTCCCGGCCTGGTTCAACACCTATAAACCCTCTTTTGGCTCCTAGTCCCATTCTGTGGCAGACGTCTTGCCCTTTTTAAACACCCACAGATCTAGTGGCATCTCCTGGTCCCTTCTGTGACAGACGTCTTGCCCTCTTCAAACACCCACAGTCCTAGTGTCATCCCCTGGTCCCTCCTGTGGCAGCACCTGGCCTGTTTTGACCCCCACAGACCTAGTGTCATCTCCTGGTACCTGCAGTGGCAGCCTCCCGGCCTGCTTTGAATATCCACAGATGCGGTGCCGTCTCCTGGTCCCATCTCATGGCAGCCTCCCGGCCTGCTTTGAATATCCACAGATGCGGTGCCGTCTCCTGGTCCCATCTCATGGCAGCCTCCCGGCCTGCTTTGAATACCCACAGATGTGGTGCCGTCTCCTGGTCCCATCTCATGGCAGCCTCCCGGCGTGCTTTAAACTCCCACAGTCCTAGTGTCATCACCTGGTCCCTTCTGTGGTAGCCACCTGGCCTACGTTGAACCCCCACAGACCTAGTGTTGTCTCCTGGTCCTATCTTCTGGCAGCCACCTGGCCTACTTTAAACACCCACAGTACTAATGTCATCTCCTGGCCCCTCTTGCGGCAGCCCCTAGCCTGCATTGAACACCCACAGACCTAGTGTAATCTTCTGGTCACCTCCTGTGGCAGCACCTCCCCTGCGTTGAACACTCATAGGGGCATATTCTCAAGGACCAATCGCCGAATTATCGGCACTTTAGCGCCGCAAAAGTGGCGACAGATCCATCGCCCCATTCTCAAGCTGGTGCAAACTGCCGACATCGCCAGTTACCCAGCGATAGCTGGTGCAAAAAACATCGCCACGGATGAGAGCGACAACTAACACTAATGATATGCAGAGTAGGCGTTCCCGTGCAAAAACACACGAAAACACCACTCCGCGATATTCTCAACGACCAGCCAGATCTGCGCTGCGACCCAAAAACAGGTGATAAGGCGCGTTAGCAGCAGGGACTTAACACCTGCCTTCAACTGGTGTAAAGCAGGACGACAACCTGCAGCATGAAAGGGAGCCCAGCCCAGAGCCACATCTGAAGACCAACACATGTCATGGAGCCACTGACCATGCAGCACGGAGACCCAAGAGGGCCACAACACCCACCACCACCACCCCCAGCCCCCCCCTCCCCTGCACCCCCCTCCCAGACTACCACCGAGGCAGCGCAGAACAAGACAGCTGACCTCCCGAAAACGGCATGGCCCCTCAGCCACACAATTGCAGAATGTAGGGAGAGGTGGGAACCAAGTATGTGCGAAGGAGGCAAGTGACCCATCAATAAGAATGTACACAATGCCAAGTGTGGCGGTGATGTGCTGGACTGACTTCAGTATGCAGAGCACAGACATGTCCATGTGGACATATACTGATGGTGTGTGTAGTGTTGTGGACAGTGGACGCAACCATGCCACCTCAGGCAGTGGGGAAGACCCCGGTCATGTAGCTGTGTCGTCCCCCCCTGTAATCGTAAGCAGAGTGGCCAGGGCCGGTGTACGCCAAGCCAGCGTAGGGGTGTGAAGGATTTGCCCGGGGCTCTGGGCGTGGTTCAGTCCTGGCCTGGACAAGGAAGTAACTAATGAGTGTGTCACTGTTGTAGTGTCGGCGCCACCCAGTACGCAATCAACAATGTTGCAATGTAGCATGCACCCGGAGGGCGGGCTCGCACGAACGGGGAAATGAAGGAGCGCAAGACCGCTCGGGGTCTTGGCTCATACATGCCAAGTGTTGTGTGCATCTGTATTGCCGCAGCACGAGCCAAATGCCTAGCCTTAATCGCAGCGCAAGCCCAGCCAGGCATGAACCCTACATCTGTGTCAGCCCTATCCTTCCCACAGGCCTACACTCACGTGGCCGCCCACCTTCAATGGCCAACATCATAGTGTCGTTGTCAGGCTTGTGGACATGCGCAGACAGGCATGACAATGGTGTGCCGTAGGAGTGCAAGTGATGCAACCGCGCAGCGCACACACGTAAATTGGCTCGGGGGCAGGGAGGAGCAGCTGTGAGGCAACGTAACACACAGTGATGCCGCTCATTTGCCACATGCAAGACATGTCAAACTTGAATCCCAAAGTCGCACATATCCCACCCCACCCCCAACAAGCCACTTCACATTTCCTGACTGCAAGCAGATGAGAAACTAACATTAGGGATGAAAGCTCCTTTGTCTGGACTATCAGGCGGAAGCACATCTGCACCTCCGACCTCCGAATTGCATGTGCGCGGCACCCCCTGACATATACTAGAGCAGCTGATGACGACTCCCACACTACGCACAGCCCGACGAAAGACCAACGTATACACACCCCACACACAGAAGTCCTTGCTCGAAGTTATCTTGCATGGAATGACCTTCACACTTACTCCCACACCATCCCAGGCGTACAACCGTTGCACACTAAAACAACCCATTGATCCGAGCTGTGGCATTTCATCCACAGAACTGGCGCAGGTCAGAACAGTGCCGCTTCAACCAGAGCCACTGACGCAATGGCAGAACATCCCGGACACTTGCACAACCCCTGTCAGGTGGAACTGTACCGGGCACGTATGCTGCGTTTACTGGGGGCACTGCCATTGGCAGTGCTGCAGATCAGTTACCGGCTAAGCTTCCGCCTTGCCAACGTCACCTGCGTTCAGCCTGTGTTGCATTGTCGATCGTGCATATTCGAGTGGTCCATGGATATCTGCCTATCCAACAGGACGGTAGCTGAACTGGATTTTGACATGTGTGTGCGCCCCCTGTTGGCCCACGACCAGGAGTGTCACCGTGATACCCGTTTATGGGATGCCTTGATACTTGGCATGCATGCTGGCAGCTGAACCTGGGAGATTGCACAACTCCTCGTGTGCAGTGACCACATTGAACCGCTCCCCTATTGGGCTGTAGTGCTAATTGGTGAAAGGGGGTGGACGCAGCACATCTGTCCAGACCTGCTAATGGATCGCCTCGCCGTCCTGTTTGATGAAGTCGACAACGACCTCATGTTGGAAATGATAGCCTACGGAGCTGCAATCGCTTTCATGGACGAGTAACTACGTACCTGCAGCCACAACAGATTGGAACCCATTGCACATGTCCCAACACCTTGTTGCATCTTGGAGATCTGGTCACATATCCCACGACAACAGTGGACATGGCTGCATTCGCCTGGACTCCGAATACATGAGCGGACAACAACGCGGGTTAACACACACCTGTGAAAGGTGAGGCACTCCCCGGGAGTGGACAGCGGTGCTTGGCAACGTTCCTCATCCTGACATACTGCTGCATTGGTCTGCATGTTGTGGCACTTATCTTGCCTGTACTGACACGCATATGCTAATAAAGTCTACGCACCGTCACTTGTATTCAACTGTGATGAGTGTTGATTTGAATGACAATGTGTGTCTCACTGCCTCTCTGGGTCACGGCCATACATGCGCATTGATGACATTACCCAGGGAGTACCTTTTTGTGGGATCACTGTCCCTACATTCATCCATAATTTCATACTTGATTGCTCATAGCCATGACACATCTGTGTGAATTAGAATGATTTTTTCGCATTCAGTAGAGTGTTGAAGCTGGAGCAGTGCAGGGCCATGTAAACCCCACTTTACATTGTTGCCCTGTGGAGGGCCAGCCAGAGTCCTTTAGGGATTGACAAGTTCATCGGAAGAGGAGGACTTCAGTCCGCAGTGTGATTGCTGTGTCATTGGTAACCAAACCAAATATGGCAGTCCCTGTCGAGGTCCAAGGTGAGTGTCGCTGAGTGTATCGGGGGACGGTGGAAGGTGTTAATCCAGGGCATGATGCAGAGGGCAGAACCAAGCTGAAACAGGCCATATGGGGGAGATGAATGTTACCACTTCATTCTTACCACAAAGCCAGATTCATCATCATCTTCGTCCGCTGATGTGTCAGGTGCCTCACATGTGGGGGGTGGTGTTTAGTCTGCATCACTGTGTGGCACTGACACTTCAGGGGGTGGAGATGTGGATGGAGTAGTAGCAGCAGCATTCATCAGCGCCAGGCCTTGTGGCGGCAATGCCATGACGAGGATCTGCAGGGCATGGAAGATCACAGCTACATCTCGCTGGTGTGCAGCCGTGGCAAACATTCTTTCCACCTGCATCCGCTCCATGTTCAACATGATCCTCCGCATGTGTCCCAACTCCCAGCTGGCATCGCTGGAGCCACTCTGACTGGACAGTTGTTCTTGGCTCAGAGTCATGACTCCAGCGATGTCAGCCATGGATTGTTGGAGAGCATGGAGCGGACAGAGGGTGTCCGTTAGGGACTGTAAGTGGTCCCTGATGGGACATAGACACCCACGTATGGCATCTAGTTTGGCTGCCAAAAGGTCAAACCCCACCCGCAGCTGATCAGCCATCTTCTCCTGGCACCCTAACACATGGCGTTGGAATGCCATGTGTTGGTCGTGGGGGTCCTGGTAGAGAGCCGTGGTGGTGGGTGCTTCCTGCTGTGTGGTCTGTGCAGGGGGTGGGGTCTCCTGGAGGTGGGGTGGGGTGCTCCTGGAGGTGGGGTGCCGAAGCTGTCCATGGGCTGTTGGAGGGCGTCGGTGTCAATGTTGGGGAGGTCCTCTTCATCATCAGTGCTGTGTTGTTGGGTCTGCTCTGCAGGAGGTGTTGATTCTCCCTCTGCAATGTGAAGGGGAGATGCAGATTGACATTGTGTTCACATGTATGTTGACGCATTGGACAGATTTACTTACAGACTGCATGACAATGTACATTGTGACTGTTTGTGAGGAGATGCCTATGTGATGCGGGAGAGTTGACATTTCTACACCATCAGGGATGTGAGGTTGTACTTGTACATTCTCATCTCACAGTTTCCTGCTATGCCAAATGTGAATGGCCATTTTCTACACACAAGCGGCGGCAGTTGTGTCCTCTGTTCTGTTGTGAAAGTGTTGCAGTTTGTACCACATTGTTGTCAATGTTGAGGTGCTCTGATTCTTATCTGTGTGTGCAGCATTGTGGGCGTGTTGCCCCTTCAGCTCTGATTTGGCTGGCCCTTATCCCTTTCAGGCGGTGTGCCTTTCATTTCTGTGCTTATACAGTGCTGAGATGTTGCAGACTTGGGTAAATTGGGCTCTTGGTCGGAGTTGTGACTCTTGGGCATGGTTTGTCCGCAGATGTGCTATACTTAATTGTGCATGTGTGCCATTGTGCCCATCTCCCCCCGGCTCCCCAGTCCCTGGTCGTTACTCACCCTGTTGCTGTTGGGTCAGGTCATGTTGTGCAGTGTCTGGTCCCCCAACTCCTGCCACCGTCTCCCCACTGATGACTCGGGTCACCATTTCCTCCATCTCATCCAGCTCCTGGTGTGTCGCTGGACTCCCACCTCCAGTCTGCATTGCTGCTTTCAGGTTGGCTGCGAGTTTCAGCTTGGTTTTGCGCTTCACATCAGTCCAGTGCTTCTTGCAGTCATCCACTTCCCTTCTCTTCACTCCGACTGCATTAATCTTGGCCAAAATGGACTGCCATATTGTATTTTTAGTTGCCAATGACACAGTGGAGGTGTTGAACAGTTGGTGGTGGTGTTCTATGGCCTCCGTAATGAGGATCTGGTTTTCCTGCGTACTGTAAGGCGTGTGAGAAGTTGGCCTGGCATATGCTGTCCACTAGTTATAGTGGGCACCTTGCACCAGTCCAAACAACCCTTATTGATGATAGGTTTAAAGACAACCTTTATTGACAGCTATCCTAGTGGTAGCTATGGAGAGCAGCCTTCAGGCCAAGTCTTGAAGGAGTGTAAAGCAGCTTGGTTTACCAGATTATAACCTCTTGAATGACCAAATGAAAGGAGAACCACACCAGGTATATATAAAATATATGTATTTATTTCTAAACACTCACTACTAATCTCTTTATGAGATTAGAGTCCAAGATACACAATATCACAGTATTTAAACGACAGTAAATAGCACAATATACAATGGGCCCCAGGGGGGGACCAAACCATATATTAAGAAGGTGGTATAAGAACCACGACTTGACTAGACACAGTGCCTAGAGCACGTAGAATTGCTGGGACCCCAAGGAACCACCCAAGGTAGTGACACAGGAGACCCACGGGGACGTGTGCAGTGTGAGAACACAGCCGCGAGCGCCGTAGGATTCTATGAGGAAAGTCGCGGTTGGAATTTTAAAGATAAAGGACACTTAGGAGAGGACTTTCAGCAAACCCCTTTAGACTTAAGGGGTTCTAGGGCCAACACCCACGTGAGCACCGGAGTACTCGAGTTACCTCACCAAAGGGAAGCCGGATGCATAGGTGTCAAAGGGTGTCGGGAATCATCGTTGATTTCAATGGCGATCTGCTGCAAAGTGCTGCTGCCGTGAAGAAGAAAACTGCTGCAAAGTGCTGCTGCCGTGAAGAAGAAAAGTGTCCGGTGTGATCCAAGCCTGGATCGAAGATGTGAAGAACCTGAAAGCAGAGGGGACAGAGTCTGGGTCACTAGCCAGTGACCAGGAGCGGCGCAATCAAATGCCCACCGATGTCGGGTGCTTCAGGTGCGAAGAGGTGAAGCTTGACTCTGCAGCCACGGGGTCCCGGAGATGTCGAGGACAACCAGGAGCCGGATTCGAGCTGTCCCACGAAGGATGTCGAGTGCTGGGGTGTTGGTGCTTGGATTGAACACAACAAGCCTTGGCAACAGCAACCCACGCAGGAAGAGAAAATATGCTTCTGTGCGGACCAGCAAGGTCCTGGGTACTCCCCAAGCGACGGAGCGTCAGGGCACGTCTGGAGCAACCAAGGAAGCCCAATTAAAGTTAGAGTTGCCTTCTTGGGGACCCACAGGTCAACGGACCAGGGATCGCGAAGGGACCTCGAGAGGAATCACAAAATGGCGGCCCACGGAACACTCGTTGAGTATAGGCCAGCAATCTTCGGTGTAATTACTGCTCGGTGTCAGGGCTACAAGTAACACAAAGCTCAGCCTCAGGGGTCGCCGGAAAGCTGATGCTTCTGCAAATGGTCGCGGTGTCCAGGGGTTCGGGTTGCACGGTCTCCACGAGGGATACTTGCTGTGGGCACATATCGACCTCAGAGACCTCAGGAACCCACCTCCTGTGTGGAAATATTCTTTGTAGTCCGCAGGAGCTTCGGAGATGCCAACCGGCCAGTTGCGTTAAAGGTGCCTGCCTTGTAGGGGAGTAACTCCTTTACTCCAAGGGAGATTCTTCAGTCATCCAGCGTAGTGTAGATCGTCGAAGTACTTGGTTTCTGTGTCAGAGTTTAGTCCAGGTGTAATCTAAAGTCCTGTAGTCAGGGGTTCCTACTTTATACCCAAGGAAGGGGTGGGACAAACTCTGGGGACCCACCTATGGGAGGGTCAGGAAAGAGGGGTGGCTACACCCATTTCCTTTGTCCAGTTTCGCGCCAGAGCAGGGGCTGGTAGCCCCTGCAACCGGTTTGAGCTAGACTATGCACAGGGACACCAAATGTGCCCCCAGTTTAGACTTCAAAGCACTCTTGGAGTGCACCCACCCAGCCCCAATACACCAAAGCCTATCTGGGAGGTGGTCACACCTCCCTGTGACAGGAAACCTATTGTCCATGCCTCCCCTGCCGGAGTTTCGTCCAGCAGCAGTAGGGCAGACTCGTGTCTGTGGCTGCAGCATCCATTTTGTGATGCCAGGGTTCTGTTAAGCTGGTACCGGGTGTACCGGTGGTGCCATGTTTCTCCCTCTAGTAGGGTGGAATCATACCTCCCCAGTTACTGGGGTGGAGGTATGATTCCAAGGTGTTTGACACCAAACACGACATTTTTCCATGCAGCCATTATCAAGTTAGCATTTACCGCAAGGTTATAATGCACTTAAGAGTATATGGTCTGGCTGCATCACAAACAACCCTGGAATGAAGATTCCGAAGCTGCAGAGGAGCTCTGCTCATGCATGAGCACCCTCTCACATGAAACCCAGCACCCTGCCTTCAGGATTGTTAAGGCCTGCCATAGGGGTGACTGATAGGTGTATATGTGCAGTGATATGGAGAGATATAGTGAACCTATATCTCAGTAAGGTGTGCATACACCACCTTACACAGGCTGCTGTAGCAGACCTGTTGTGTCATTTTAAAAGGCTTCCCAGGGGTGGCGCAATACATGCTGCTGCCCCTGGTAGGCCTCTGGGGTACCTATGCCCTGGGTATATAGTATACCATATACTAGGGACTCATAAGGGTACCCCAGAATCCAATCTGGAGTGTACCTAAAGTACATGCAATCAATTTAAGGGGAAAGCAGATAGGCTGGGGTCCTGAATAGCAGGATCCCAGCCAAACTAAGTCGAAAACCAGCAAAACACCATGAAAAAAGTGGGGGCAACCATGCAGTCAGATTCCACCTTCCTACAAGGCGGGTTCCTCTTTTTCTTCTCCTTGTCCTTCCCTGACCCCGAGGTCCCAGGCTGGTCCTCCGTGGGGCTTGTGGGGTTCTGGTTGTCCTCTGTACTTGCTCAGGCTGCCTCCATGGTGCTTCGCAGTTGTTTTGGTTTTGTTTGTGTTTTTCTGCTTTTATAGTGATTTTTCCCGCCTGACGTGTGTGATTTGCAGCCCTGGCGCTGCTTATCGCTGTATTTTTTATCGCAACTTTTTTCACGTTCGGCTTTAGATTTTTATCGCCGCCCCGGTGATTTTATCGCGGACATTGGACGCGTTATTGGGACACTATCGCATGTTACCGCCGTGTTGAGAATGGGACGTTAACACTGAGTTATTTTCCCGTAATGGACGGCGATATGAGAAATTGCGTTAACCTATTTTGGCGATGATTATCGCACGTTCTTGAGAATATCCCCCATAGACCTATGTCCGGATCCTGGTCACCTCCTAAACCATGATTGAGTCATCAGCTGCCACTTTGTAGAATTTGAGAAGTTCCCAATGACATGTTTGTGAGCGGATGGAACACTTATGTACATGATCATAAAGTCCTATTCACAAGCCATGCTACGTCACTCGCTCGAAAGCACACAGACCTGGTGGGGGTGCTTGACAGTCTGGACCATGTGCCATTTTGCAGCCGCACCCCTCAATATGGCGATTTATGCTTCTTTTAGGTGCAGTCCAGCGCCACCTCTCCTGGTTTTGATTCCCCCCTTGGTGCTCACGTCTGATACTGTTGTTGGTGCAGGCCAGGTGGTCCTGTTTCTGGGGCCAGACTTTGTCGTCCAGTTTTTGTGCCTTCTTTGTAGCCTTTTTAACCTCCGAGCTTTGCTGACCCTTGCAAGCGCCAGGACGCGTCTTATGGATTAGGAGGAGTGACCACAACAAATGCAATCACGGTAGTGACCCCATCTTGAGGATCACCAGTAGTGACTACACCTTGAGAATCACCAGTAGTGACTACACCTTGAGAATCACCAGTAGTGACCAGACCCTGAGGATCAGCAGTAGTGACCACACCTTGAGAATCAGCAGTATTGACCACACCTTGAGGATCAGCAGTAGTGAGCACCCCTTGAGGATCAGCAGTATTGACCATACCTTGAGGATCAGCAGTAGTGAACACACCATGAGGATCAGCAGTAGTGACCACACCTTGAGGATCAGCAGTAGTGAACACACCATGAGGATCAGCAGTAGTGACCACACCTTGAGTATCAGCAGTAGTGAACACACCATGAGGATCAGCAGTAGTGACCACACCTTGAGGATCAGCAGTAGTGACCACAACTTGAGAATCAGCAGTAGTGACCACACCTTCAGGATCAGCAGTAGTGACCACACCTTGAGGATCAGCAATAGTGATCACACCTTGAGGATCAGCAGTAGTGTCCACACCTTGAGAATCACCAGTAGTGACCACACCTTGAGGATCGGCAGTAGTGATCACTCCTTGCGAATAGGCAATAGTGACCACCCCTTGAGGATTACCAGTAGTGACCGCACCTTGAGGATTAGCAGTAGTGACAACACCTTGAGGATCAGCAGTAGTGACCACAACAAATACAATCACAGTAGTGACCGCAACTTGAGGATCAGCAGTAGTGACCACACCTTGAGGATCAGCAGTAGAGACCACAACAAATACAATCACAGTAGTGACCGCACTTTGAGGATCAGCAGTAGTGACCACACCTTGAGGATCAGCAGTAGTGACCGCACCTTGAGGGTCAGCAGTAGTGACCACACCTTGAGAATCACCAGTAGTGAACACACCATGAGGATCAGCAGTAGTGACCGCACCTTGAGAATCACCAGTAGTGACCACACCTTGAGGATCAGCAGTAGTGACCACACCTTGAGGATCAGCAGTAGTGACCACAACAAATACAATCACAGTAGTGACCTCACTTTGAGGATCAGCAGTAGTGACCACACCTTGAGGATCAGCAGTAGTGACCGCACATTGAGGAACAGCAGTAGTGACCACACCTTGAGGATCAGCAGTAGTGAACACACCATGAGGATCAGCAGTAGTGACCACACCTTGAGGATCAGCAGTAGTGACCACACCTTGAGGATCAGCAGTAGTGAACGCACCTTGAGGATCAGCAGTAATGACCCCACCTTGAGGATCGGCAGTAGTGAACACATCTGAGGATCAGTAGTAGTGACCACACCTAGAGGATCAGCAGTAGTGACCGCACCTTCAGGATCAGCAGTAGTGACCACACCTTGAGGATCAGCAGTAGTGACCACCCCTTGAGGATCAGCAGTAGTGAACACACCTTGAGGATCAGCAGTAGTGTCCACACCTTGAGGATCAGCATTAGTGACCACACCTTGAGGATCAGCAGTAGTGACCACACCTTGAGGATCAGCAGTAGTGACCACACCTTGAGGATCAGCAGTAGTGTCCACACCTTGAGGATCAGCAGTAGCGACCATACCTTGAGGATCAGCAGTAGTGAACACACCATGAGGATCAGCAGTAGTGACCACACCTTGAGGATCAGCAGTAGTGAACACACCATGAGGATCAGTAGTAGTGACCACACCTTGAGGATCAGCAGTAGTGAACACACCATGAGGATCAGCAATAGTGACCACACCTTGAGGATCAGCAGTATTGACCACACCTTGAGGATCAGCAGTAGTGACCACCCCTTGAGGATCAGCAGTAGTGACCACCCCTTGAGGATCAGCAGTCGTGAACACACCATGAGAATCAGCAGTAGTGACCACACCTTCAGGATCAGCAGTAGTGACCACACCTTGAGGATCAGCAATAGTGACCACACCTTGAGGATCAGCAGTAGTGTCCACACCTTGAGAATCACCAGTAGTGACCACACCTTGAGGATCGGCAGTAGTGACCACAACAAATACAATCACAGTAGTGACCGCACCTTGAGGATCAGCAGTAGTGACCACACCTTGAGGATCAGCAGTAGTGACCACAACAAATACAATAACAGTAGTGACCGCACTTTGAGGATCAGCAGTAGTGACCACACCTTGAGGAGCAGCAGTAGTGACTGCACCTTGAGGGTCAGCAGTAGTGACCACACCTTGAGAATCACCAGCAGTGAACACACCATGAGGATCAGCAGTAGTGACCACACTTTGAGGAGCAGCAGTAGTGACTGCACCTTGAGGGTCAGCAGTAGTGACCGCACCTTGAGAATCACCAGTAGTGACCACATCTTGAGGATCAGCAGTAGTGACCACACTTTGAGGATCAGCAGTAGTGACCACACTTTGAGGATCAGCAGTAGTGACCACACCTTGAGGATCAGCAGTAGTGACCACACATTGAGGAACAGCAGTAGTGACCACACCTTGAGGATCAGCAGTAGTGAACACACCATGAGGATCAGCAGTAGTGACCACACCTTGAGGATCAGCAGTAGTGACCACACCTTGAGGATCAGCAGTAGTGACCACCCCTTGAGGATCAGCAGTAGTGACCACCCCTTGAGGATCAGCAGTCGTGAACACACCATGAGAATCAGCAGTAGTGACCACACCTTCAGGATCAGCAGTAGTGACCACACCTTGAGGATCAGCAATAGTGACCACACCTTGAGGATCAGCAGTAGTGTCCACACCTTGAGAATCACCAGTAGTGACCACACCTTGAGGATCGGCAGTAGTGACCACAACAAATACAATCACAGTAGTGACCGCACCTTGAGGATCAGCAGTAGTGACCGCACCTTGAGGATCAGCAGTAGTGACCACAACAAATACAATAACAGTAGTGACCGCACTTTGAGGATCAGCAGTAGTGACCACACCTTGAGGAGCAGCAGTAGTGACTGCACCTTGAGGGTCAGCAGTAGTGACCACACCTTGAGAATCACCAGCAGTGAACACACCATGAGGATCAGCAGTAGTGACCGCACCTTGAGAATCACCAGTAGTGACCACACCTTGAGGATCAGCAGTAGTGACCACACTTTGAGGATCAGCAGTAGTGACCACACCTTGAGGATCAGCAGTAGTGACCACACATTGAGGAACAGCAGTAGTGACCACACCTTGAGGATCAGCAGTAGTGAACACACCATGAGGATCAGCAGTAGTGACACACCTTGAGGATCAGCAGTAGTGACCACACCTTGAGGATCAGCAGTAGTGAACGCACCTTGAGGATCAGCAGTAGTGACCCCACCTTGAGGATCGGCAGTAGTGAACACATCTGAGGATCAGCAGTAGTGACCACACCTAGAGGATCAGCAGTAGTGACCGCACCTTCAGGATCAGCAGTAGTGACCACACATTGAGGATCAGCAGTAGTGACCACCCCTTGAGGATCAGCAGTAGTGAACACACCTTGAGGATCAGCAGTAGTGTCCACACCTTGAGGATCAGCAGTAGTGACCACACCTAGAGGATCAGCAGTAGTGACCACACCTAGAGGATCAGCAGTAGTGACCACACCTTGAGGATCATCAGTAGTGACCACCCCTTGAGGATCAGCAGTAGTGAACACACCTTCAGGATCAGCAGTAGTGTCCACACCTTGAGGATCAGCAGTAGTGACCACACCTTGAGGACCTGCAGTAGTGAACACACCATGAGGATCAGCAGTAGTGTTCACACCTTGAGGATCAGCAGTAGTGACCATACCTTGAGGATCAGCAGTAGTGACCACACCTTGAGGATCAGCAGTAGTGACCTCACATTGAGGAACAGCAGTAGTGACCACACCTTGAGGATCAGCAGTAGTGAACACACCATGCAGATCAGCAGTAGTGACCACACCTTGAGGATCAGCAGTAGTGACCACACCTTGAGGATCTGCAGTAGTGAACACACCATGAGGATCAGCAGTAGTGACCACACCTTGAGGATCAGCAGTAGTGACCATACCTTGAGGATCAGCAGTAGTGAACACACCATGAGGATCAGCAGTAGTGACCACATCTTGAGGATCAGCAGTAGTGACCACACATTGAGGAACAGCAGTAGTGACCACACCTTGAGGATCAGCAGTAGTGAACACACCTTGAGGATCAGCAGTAGTGTCCACACCTTGAGGATCAGCAGTAGTGACCACACCTAGTGGATCAGCAGTAGTGACCACACCTTGAGGATCAGCAGTAGTGAACACACCTTGAGGATCAGCAGTAGTGTCCACACCTTGAGGATCAGCAGTAGTGAACACACCATGAGGATCAGCAGTAGTGAACACACCTTGAGGATCAGCAGTAGTGTCCACACCTTGAGGATCAACAGTAGTGACCACACCTAGAGGATCAGCAGTAGTGACCACACCTAGAGGATCAGCAGTAGTGACCACACCTAGAGGATCAGCAGTAGTGACCACACCTAGAGGATCAGCAGTAGTGACCACACCTAGAGGATCAGCAGTAGTGACCACACCTTGAGGATCAGCAGTAGTGACCACACATTGAGGAACAGCAGTAGTGACCACACCTTGAGGATCAGCAGTAGTGAACACACCATGAGGATCAGCAGTAGTGACCACACCTTGAGGATCAGCAGTAGTGAACACACCATGAGGATCAGCAGTAGTGACCACACCTTGAGGATCAGCAGTAGTGACCACATATTGAGGAACAGCAGTAGTGACCTCACCTTGAGGATCAGCAGTAGGGAACACACCATGAGGATCAGCAGTAGTGACCACACCTTGAGGATCAGCAGTAGTGTCCACACCTTGAGGATCAGCAGTAGTGACCACACCTTGAGGATCTGCAGTAGTGAACACACCATGAGGATCAGCAGTAGTGACCACACCTTGAGGATCAGCAGTAGTGACCATACCTTGAGGATCAGCAGTAGTGACCACACCTTGAGGATCAGCAGTAGTGTCCACACCTTGAGGATCAGCAGTAGTGAACACACCATGAGGATCAGCAGTAGTGACCACACCTTGAGGATCAGCAGTAGTGACCACACATTGAGGAACAGCAGTAGTGACCACACCTTGAGGATCAGCAGTAGTGAACACACCTTGAGGATCAGCAGTAGTGTCCACACCTTGAGGATCAGCAGTAGTGACCACACCTAGAGGATCAGCAGTAGTGACCACACCTTGAGGATCAGCAGTAGTGAACACACCTTGAGGATCAGCAGTAGTGTCCACACCTTGAGGATCAGCAGTAGTGAACACACCTTGAGGATCAGCAGTAGTGAACACACCTTGAGGATCAGCAGTAGTGTCCACACCTTGAGGATCAGCAGTAGTGACCACACCTAGTGGATCAGCAGTAGTGACCACACCTAGAGGATCAGCAGTAGTGACCACACCTAGAGGATCAGCAGTAGTGACCACACCTAGAGGATCAGCTGTAGTGACCACACCTAGAGGATCAGCTGTAGTGACCACACCTTGAGGATCAGCAGTAGTGACCACACCTTGAGGATCAGCAGTAGTGACCACACATTGAGGAACAGCAGTAGTGACCACACCTTGAGGATCAGCAATAGTGAACACACCATGAGGATCAGCAGTAGTGACCACACCTTGAGGATCAGCAGTAGTGAACACACCATGAGGATCAGCAGTAGTGACCACACCTTGAGGATCGGCAGAACGGATTTGACCCAGAACCTAAAGATGTAAAAGTCTCTGCAGAATTCTCTTCGGCTTTACTTAAAGAGCTGGCTCTGTCTAATGCCAGGACTCGCTTCTCTTCCTCTGTAGTCTTTTCCTAGACTCTATTTCCAGAACTCTTTTCTCATCTCCTTACTTACATTTTTTCCAAATAAACAAAAATATTTTCCAATTCAATTGCAACTCTGACTTTCCATTGGTCCAGTTCAGTTGTTCTTTGCCCCAGATGAAGGGGGCATCAACCCCAGCCAGTAGGCATCAATTCTGGATAAAGATGCAGGTGGTGGGAGTTACGTCTGTGAGTAGGCACTTGTTTGGTATAAAGATGCAGGTGGTGGGAGTTACCCCTGTGAGTAGGCGCTGGTTTGGTATAAAGATGCAGGTGGTGGGAGTTATTCTGCAGAGTAGGCATGATTTGGTATTAAGATGCAGGAGTGGTGGTTACTGCACCGACCAGGTACTGATTTGGTGTGAAAGATACAGGTGGGGGAAGTTACTCTGGTGAGAATACACAGGTTTGGTATTAAGATGCAGGTAGTAGAAGTTACCCCTGTCAGTGGGCAATAGTTTAGTATGAAATATGCAGGTGGTATGAGTTGCCCACGTAAGTAGGCACTGGTTTGATGCAAGGATGCAGGTGGTAGGAGTTACCCCATCAAATAGACACTGGTTTGGTATAGAGGTACAGATGTTGGGGCTTACCCTGGTGCGTAGGCACTGGTCTTGTATAAAGATTTAGCTGGTAGGCGTTACAGTGGTGAGTAGGCACTGGCTTGGTATAAAGAAGGAGGTGGTGGGATTACTCTGGTGAGTAGGCACTGGTTTGATGTAAAGAGGCAGGTGGTGGGAGTTACCCCGTCAAATAAACACTGGTTTGGTACAGAGGTACAGATGTTGGGGCTTACCCTGGCGAGTGGGCACTGGTTTGCTTTATTGTGATATGAAAGACGTAGGTGCTATGAGCTACTCTAGTGATGCTGATATGGTATAAAGGCGTAGGTCGTGGGACTTACCTTGGCGAGTAGGCACTGGTCTTGTATAAAGATTTAGCTGGTAGGCGTTACAGTGGTGAGTAGGCACTGGCTTGGTGTAAAGATGGAGGTGGTGGGGTTACTCTGGTGAGTAGGCACTGGTTTGATGTAAAGACGCAGGTCGTGGGAGTTAGCCCATAAAATAGGCACTGATTTGGCATGGAGATTGAAGTGCTGGGAGTTATCCTGGTTTCGTTTGAAATGAATGCATCCATCTCACTGCCACTGATCACTTTCTCTGCTTCTTCTGCAGGATTCGTTGGAGTTTCTGGACACAATGACTCCTGAAGAGGTGAGTAGCAATGAAAAGAGAACAGGAAAATAATCCTCTTTCCATTGCTAGCATCAGTGGGTCAGAGAATTACAGCTCTCCAACTGCAAGAGGAGCTGAGACCCTCTGTAGCTGCAGTTCCACATCTCACCACCAGAGGCAGAGCATGACCTCTCTGCAGCTGAAGCTTTGAACCCCTCTGCTGCAGTTCTTCCGGCCACAGCCAGAGGTCAAGCATAACCTCTCTCCAGCTGAAGAAGGCTTTGAACCCCTCTGCTGCTGCGGTTCCACATCTCACCACCAGAGGCAGAGCATGCAGAGACGTTTTAAGGCATGGGCAAAGTGGGCTCTGGCCCAGGGCCCCAGCCTTTCAGGGGGCCCCAGATAGAGCCACCTCTGTTCTGCAGAGAGTCTTGCCCCGAGGACCTTTAATAATTCCTAGACAGATTGTTTTAAATACCGTATTCCTTTCATCAATTTTTAATGTTGGTTATGAGTGAGTCCATTACAGACATATTGCTGAGAAATGTTGAGTTTGTTTCATGCAACATCCATAAAAAAAAGTTTCTTTTAGATCAAAACAGGACCTCACATATGAGAAATAGGAGGATGTCAAAGAGATTATTAGCAGTAATGTTAGTGAGCTGCTGCTGTGTTAAAATATTGACAACGCACATCACTATCCCTGGATACTAGATGTAAATGCATTTAGAATTTGGATGAGTGGGCCCGTGTACTCTCAGTGACCTGGCCAAAGACAAAGACGGCATGAAAGAGCTGAAATTGGATCATAAATTCAAAGTTGTTCCGAAGAGGGGCCCCTAAAATACGTTTGGCCCAGGGCCCCGAAAGTCCTTAAGATGTCGCTAAGAGCATGACCTCTCTCCAGCTGAAGAAGGCTTTGAACCCCTCTGCTGCAGTTCTTCAGGCCACCGCCAGAGGTCAGAGCATGACCTCTCTCCAGCTGAAGCTTTGAACCCCTCTGCTGCAGTTCTTCAGGCCACCGCCAGGGGTCAGAGCATGACCTCTCTCCAGCTGAAGAAGGCTTTGAACCCCTCTGCTGCTGCAGTTCCACATCTCACCATTAGAGGCCAGAGCATGACCTCTCTCCAGCTGAAGAAGGCTTTGAACCCCTCTGCTGCTGCAGATCCACATCTCACCACCAGAGGCAGAGCATGACCTCTCTCCAGCTGAAGCTTTGAACCCCTCTGCTGCAGTTCATCAGGCCACCACCAGAGGTCAGAGCATGACCTCTCTCCAGCTGAAGAAGGCTTTGAACCCCTCTGCTGCAGTTCATCAGGCCACCGCCAGGGGTCAGAGCATGACCTCTCTCCAGCTGAAGCTTTGAACCCCTCTGCTGCTGCAGTTCTTCAGGTCAGAGGTCAGAGCATGACCTCTCTCCAGCTGAAGAAGGCTTTGAACCCCTCTGCTGCAGTTCTTCAGGCCACCGCCAGGGGTCAGAGCATGACCTCTCTCCAGATGAAGCTTTGAACCCCTCTGCTGCAGTTCTTCAGGCCACCGCCAGGGGTCAGAGCATGGTTCCCTCTAAACCTGGAGCTGTGACACCCTTCATAGCTGCAGTTTCACCTCTTTACTAGAGAGGGGCACCTGGAAGGAGCTTTGAGACGTGCTATACCCACATTTGTACTTCCCCCCACCCCCCCACCAGGGTGTCACATGTCTCCTCTTCCCTGAGCTGTGAGGCACCACATTAGCAGTCCCACCGCTCATCATAAGAGAGCCAGATTCATTGCTTCTCCTTCCAGTCGAAGGAGCTATAAAACCTTCTACATTTATTCATTCATTTCAGTATTTATTAACACCTTCACTTCCGGTGAGTCTCTGCTCTGCAGCACCAGATCCTGTCTCCAATGATTGTACAAATCTTCTGCAGATTTTGGAGGAGCCTTGTGGTAACCCCAGGACTGACCATCGAGGTGATACCTCTCCCAGCTGACACCAGCGGTGAGGCTCTGTAGCCTCAGTCCCACCAGTCACCCCGAGAGGAGAGGTGTTGATGCTTCAACTGCAAGAACATGGGAGACCCGCTGTCTGCATGTTCCCTCACAGGCCTGGTGTAAAACCTCTCTCCACTGTGAGGAGCCGGGCCAGACTCTGTGGGGCTATACCATGAGGGTGTAAAACCTTTCTCCACTGTGAGGAGCCGTGCCAGACTCTGTGGGGCTATACCACGAGGGTGTAAAACTTCTCTCCACTGTGAGGAGCCGGGCCAGACTCTGTGGGGCTATACCATGAGGGTGTAAAACCTCTCTCCACTGTGAGGAGCCATGCCAGGCTCTGTGGGGCTATACCACGAGGGTGTAAAACCTCTCTCCACTGTGAGGAGCCGTGCCAGGCTCTGTGGGGCTATACCACGAGGGTGTAAAACCTCTCTCCACTGTGAGGAGCCGGGCCAGACTCTGTGGGGCTATACCACGAGGGTGTAAAACCTCTCTCCACTGTGAGGAGCCGTGCCAGACTCTGTGGGGCTATACCACGAGGGTGTAAAACCTCTCTCCACTGTGAGGAGCCGTGCCAGGCTCTGTGGGGCTATACCACGAGGGTGTAAAACCTCTCTCCACTGTGAGGAGCCGTGCCAGACTCTGTGTGGCTATACCACGAGGGTGTAAAACCTTTCTCCACTGTAAGGAGCCGGGCCAGACTCTGTGGGGCTATTAAACGAGGGTGTAAAACCTCTCTCCACTGTGAGGAGCCGTGCCAGACTCTGTGGGGCTATACAACGAGGGTGTAAAACCTCTCTCCACTGTGAGGAGCCGGGCCAGACTCTGTGGGGCTATACAACGAGGGTGTAAAACCTCTCTCCACTGTGAGGAGCCGGGCCAGACTCTGTGGGGCTATACAACGAGGGTGTAAAACCTCTCTCCACTGTGAGGAGCCGTGCCAGACTCTGTGGGGCTATACCCCGAGGGTGTAAAACCTCTCTCCACTGTACGGAGCCGTGCCAGACTCTGTGGGGCTATACCATGAGGGTGTAAAACCTTTCTCCACTATGAGGAACCGTGCCAGACTCTGTGGGGCCAGACCACGAGGGTGTAAAACCTCTCTCCACTGTGAGGAGCCGTGCCAGACTCTGTGGGGTTGTACCACGAGGGTGTAAAACCTCTCTCCACTGTGAGGAGCCGGGCCAGACTCTGTGGGGCTATACACTGAGGGTGTAAAACCTCTCTCCACTGTGAGGAGCCGTGCCAGACTCTGTGGGGCTATACCACGAGGGTGTAAAACCTCTCTCCACTGTGAGGAGCCGGGCCAGACTCTGTGGGGCTATACCACGAGGGTGTAAAACCTTTCTCCACTGTGAGGAGCCGGGCCAGACTCTATGGGGCTATACCACGAGGGTGTAAAACCTCTCTCCACTGTGAGGAGCCGTGCCAGACTCTGTGGGGCTATACCACGAGGGTGTAAAACCTCTCTCCACTGTGAGGAGCCGTGCCAGACTCTGTGGGGCTATACCACGAGGGTGTAAAACCTCTCTCCACTGTGAGGAGCCGGGCCAGACTCTGTGGGGCTATACACCGAGGGTGTAAAACCTCTCTCCACTGTAAGGAGCCGTGCCAGACTCTGTGGGGCTATACCACGAGGGTGTAAAACCTCTCTCCACTGTGAGGAGCCAAGCCAGACTCTGTGGGGCTATACCACGAGGGTGTAAAACCTTTCTCCACTGTGAGGAGCCGGGCCAGACTCTATGGGGCTATACCACGAGGGTGTAAAACCTCTCTCCACTGTGGGGAGCCGTGCCAGACTCTGTGGGGCTATACCACGAGGGTGTAAAACCTCTCTCCACTGTGAGGAGCCGGGCCAGACTCTGTGGGGCTATACCACGAGGGTGTAAAAACTCTCTCCACTGTAAGGAGCCGGGCCAGACTCTATGGGGCTATACCACGAGGGTGTAAAACCTCTCTCCACTGTAAGGAGCCAGGCCAGACTCTGTGGGGCTGTACCCAGCGGGTGTAAATCCACTCTCCACTGTGAGGAGCCGTGCCAGACTCTGTCTAGCTATACCACGAGGGTGTAAAACCTTTCTCCACTGTGAGGAGCCGAGCCAGACTCTGTGGGGCTATACCACAAGGGTGTAAAACCTTTCTCCACTGTGAGGAGCGGTGCCAGACTCTGTGGGGCTATACCACGAGGGTGTAAAACCTCTCTCCACTATAAGGAGCCGAGCCAGACTCTGTGGGGCTATACCCAGCGGGTGTAAAACCGTTCTCCACGGTGAGGAGCCGTGCCAGACTCTGTGTAGCTATACCACAAGGGTGAAAAACCTTTCTCCACTGTGCGGAGCCGGGCCAGACTCTGTGGGGTTATACCACGAGGGTGTAAAACCTTTCTCCACTGTGAGGAGCCGGGCCAGACTCTGTGGGGCTATACCACGAGGGTGTAAAACCTCTCTCCACTGTGAGGAGCCGTGTCAGACTCCGTGGGGCTATACCACGAGGGTGTAAAACCTCTCTCCACTGTAAGGAGCCGTGCAGACTCTGTGTAGCTATACCACGAGGGTGTAAAACCTCTCTCCACTGTAAGGAGCCGTGCAGACTCTGTGTAGCTATACCACGAGGGTGTAAAACCTCTCTCCACTGTAAGGAGCCGTGCCAGACTCTGTGTGGCTATACCACGAGGGTGTAAACCCTTTCTCCACTGTGAGGAGCCGGGCCAGACTCTGTGTAGCACCAGTTTCCACTTCAAAGAGTTAAAACGATTAGTAACTGCATGTTCCCTTCCCTCACTTGGAAGGCATTATGTAATAGTACCATCCCCACAGTAACTTCAGGGTCCCTTCCCTCACTTGTAAGGTAGTGTGTAATATTTCCGTCCCCACAGTAACTTCAGGGTCCCTTCCCTCACTTGTAAGGTAGTGTGTAATATTTCCGTCCCCACAGTAACTTCGGGGTCCCTTCCCTCACTTGTAAGGTAGTGTGTAATATTTCCATCCCCACAGTAACTTCGGGGTCCCTTCCCTCACTTGTAAGGTAGTGTGTAATATTTCCATCCCCACAGTAACTTCGGGGTCCCTTCCCTCACTTGTAAGGTAGTGTGTAATATTTCCATCCCCACAGTAACTTCGGGGTCCCTTCCCTCACTTGTAAGGTAGTGTGTAATAGTCCCATCCCCACAGTAACTTCGGGATCCCTTCCCTCACGTGTAAGGTAGTGTGTAATATTTCCATCCCCACAGTAACTTCGGGGTCCCTTCCCTCACGTGTAAGGTAGTGTGTAATATTTCCATCCCCACAGTAACTTCGGGGTCCCTTCCCTCACTTGTAAGGTAGTGTGTAATATTTCCATCCCCACAGTAACTTCGGGGTCCCTTCCCTCACTTGTAAGGTAGTGTGTAATATTTCCATCCCCACAGTAACTTCGGGGTCCCTTCCCTCACTTGTAAGGTAGTGTGTAATAGTCCCATCCCCACAGTAACTTCGGGATCCCTTCCCTCACGTGTAAGGTAGTGTGTAATATTTCCGTCCCCACAGTAACTTCAGGGTCCCTTCCCTCACTTGTAAGGTAGTGTGTAATATTTCCGTCCCCACAGTAACTTCGGGGTCCCTTCCCTCACTTGTAAGGTAGTGTGTAATATTTCCATCCCCACAGTAACTTCGGGGTCCCTTCCCTCACTTGTAAGGTAGTGTGTAATATTTCCATCCCCACAGTAACTTCGGGGTCCCTTCCCTCACTTGTAAGGTAGTGTGTAATATTTCCATCCCCACAGTAACTTCGGGGTCCCTTCCCTCACTTGTAAGGTAGTGTGTAATAGTCCCATCCCCACAGTAACTTCGGGATCCCTTCCCTCACGTGTAAGGTAGTGTGTAATATTTCCATCCCCACAGTAACTTCGGGGTCCCTTCCCTCACGTGTAAGGTAGTGTGTAATATTTCCATCCCCACAGTAACTTCGGGGTCCCTTCCCTCACTTGTAAGGTAGTGTGTAATATTTCCATCCCCACAGTAACTTCGGGGTCCCTTCCCTCACTTGTAAGGTAGTGTGTAATATTTCCGTCCCCACAGTAACTTCGGGGTCCCTTCCCTCACTTGTAAGGTAGTGTGTAATATTTCCATCCCCACAGTAACTTCAGGGTCCCTTCCCTCACTTGTAAGGTAGTGTGTAATATTATCATTCCAGCTGCTGCATGAGGATGTCAGACGGTGGGGTGGAGGGTGGCGGGGGGGGCGGTGCTGGTGTCAGATTACCCCAGATGTTGATCTCCCCCATGTCTGTCTCCCCATAGGTCAGAGACTGGGAGGAACAGGAGCTGGACCGCCCTGCCTGCTTCGATACCTGTCGCATCGACCCTTCACCCTTCCAGCTGGTGGAGAGGACGTCTCTGCATAAGGTGAGGGTGCCTCACTCCCCGTCCTGTCAGTGATGTACTATGTTGGTTCATTCCATGCACACTCACACCCCAGCACACTATAGCTAGGAACCCCTCACATGTGATTTCACTAATACTGCCTGCGCTTTCCATGCACACTCTCATCCCAGCACACTACAGCTAGGAACCCCTCACATGTGTTTTCACTAATACTGCCTGCGCTTTCCATGCACACTCTCATCCCAGCACACTACAGTTAGGAACCCCTCACATGTGTTTTCACTAATACTGCCTTTGCTTTCCATGCACACTCTCATCCCAGCACACTACAGCTAGGATACCCCCTAATATGTGTTTTCACTAATACTGCTTGTGCGTTTCATGCACACTCTCATCCCAGCACACTACAGCTAGGATACCCCTCACATGTGTTTTCACTAATACTGCCTGCGCTTTCCATGCACACTCTCATCCCAGCACACTACAGTTAGGAACCCCTCACATGTGTTTTCACTAATACTGCCTTTGCTTTCCATGCACACTCTCATCCCAGCACACTACAGCTAGGATACCCCCTAATATGTGTTTTCACTAATACTGCTTGTGCGTTTCATGCACACTCTCATCCCAGCACACTACAGCTAGGATACCCCTCACATGTGTTTTCACTAATACTGCCTGCGCTTTCCATGCACACTCTCATCCCAGCACACTACAGCTAGGATACCCCCTAATATGTGTTTTCACTAATACTGCTTGTGCTTTTCATGCACACTCTCATCCCAGCACACTACAGCTAGGATACCCTTGCATGTGTTTTCACTAATACTGCTTGTGCTTTTCTTGCACATTCACATCCCAGCAAACTACAGCTATGATACCCCTCACATGTGTTTTCACTAATACTGCCTGTGCTTTCCATGCACACTCTCATCCCAGCACACTACAGCTAGGATACCCCCTAATATGTGTTTTCACTAATACTGCTTGTGCTTTTCATGCACACTCTCATCCCAGCACACTATAGCTAGGATACCCTTGCATGTGTTTTCACTAATACTGCCTGCGCTTTCCATGCACAATCACACCCCATCACATTACAGCTAGGATACCCCTCACATATGTTTTCACTAATACTGCTTGTGCTTTCCATTCACACTCTCATCCCAGCACACTACAGCTAGGATACCCCTCACATGTGTTTTCACTAATACTGCTTGTGCTTTCCATTCACACTCTCATCCCAGCACACTACAGCTAGGATACCCCTCGCATGTGTTTTCACTAATACTGCTTGTGCTTTTCATGCACACTCTCATCCCAGCACACTACAGCTAGGATACCCCTCGCATGTGTTTTCACTAATACTGCTTGTGCTTTTCTTGCACATTCACATCCCAGCAAACTACAGCTATGATACCCCTCACATGTGTTTTCACTAATACTGCCTGTGCTTTCCATGCACACTCTCATCCCAGCACACTACAGCTAGGATACCCCCTAATATGTGTTTTCACTAATACTGCTTGTGCTTTTCATGCACACTCTCATCCCAGCACACTACAGCTAGGATACCCCTTGCATGTGTTTTCACTAATACTGCCTGCGCTTTCCATGCACAATCACACCCCATCACATTACAGCTAGGATACCCCTCACATGTGTTTTCACTAATACTGCTTGTGCTTTCCCTTCACACTCTCATCCCAGCACACTACAGCTAGGATACCCCTCGCATGTGTTTTCACTAATACTGCTTGTGCTTTTCTTGCACATTCACATCCCAGCACATTACAGTCAGGATAGTCCTTCCTTTTGTTTTATCACTAATACTGCCTGTGTTTTCCATGCACACTTTCATACTAGCACATTACTACCAGGGTATCCCCTCATTTGTGTTTGCAATGATACTCGCTTGTGCTTTCCATACACACTCACATTCCAATACATTACAACTAGGATTCCCCCCTCTCCTGTGTTTCACTAATACCTCATATGCTTTCCATGCACATCTCAGCACTTTAGTGAAATCATTTAGCATGCCCAGTGTTTCACCAACACTGTGGTGTCTCTCCTGCCCAAGCACATTCTGACTGAAGCACACTAGTGAAATAATCTACACTCTCTTGTTTCACCAACACTGGATTTCCTTTCCTGCAAAACACATCCTAGCTCACTAGTGAAATAATTTACTCCCTCTCTTGTGTTTTACACACAGTCACATCACTATTAGGAAAACACTATCATCTCTTTTCCATACACCCTGTCTCTTATTTCATTAACATTGCACATCTCAGTGCCACAGACAATCACACCCCAGCACACTGCCACTAGGGACCACTTTCACCTGTATTTTCACTAACACCCAACCTGTGCTTGACATACTTACTCATAAGCCCGCTCAAGGGGCGTAGCTTGGTCAGTGAGATTAGGGGGAAGAGGCGGAGCTTCAAATTTTCCAACAAACACGATGGTAGATCGTGTTAACATACATTATAGGAGAAGCAGGGTGCCTGAGAGGGGTCTAGGGGGCAGGGGAAAAGGAGAGGAGTCTGGATTTGTGGGAGTACTAAGTAAGAGAAAACATATTTAGTAAAATCTCTAACATTTGCCAGGACTTTGAAAACAGAGAGGGGGGAGAGTGTGTGCGTGTGTACGTAAAATGTCCTGGTGAAATCTGGCAGACACCTCACCATACCTGACTGAAAGCCCCTGCACCCAACTATTTATCAGAAACTACATTAATTAGGGGGTGTAACACCCCAAACACCCCCCTGAAGCTACGCCCCTGGCCAGCTCATTAAATAATGTAGATTTTCCTATTTTAATGAGGGAACGTCCTGCTTTTACTAAAGACTTCTCTTGCTTCTTTCTTGCTTTGTATTCTTAATGGAATCCAGAATATTATAAGAAATACAATTCCCAGCATGCCCGGGAAAAGAACAACAAAGAGAAAGAACCAGTCAGTAACAGGCTTTAAGGATACAGTTTCTGACTGGAACACACAAGTCCTCTTTTTTAGGTCGACCCTCGACAGCGCTCGCAAGACCTGGTGTATCTCTTCTATTGGCTTTTGGCACACCCACCACTGCCATTGGTTCTTTCTTGTGCCATTCCAAAATGATGGCTTTCTATTGGTGCATTCCACTCAATTGTCCCGCCTTTGGGTGCTTGTTTCAGCTTAGGCATTTCACTAAGTGATTGCTTTTGTTGGCCATCCCACGCTGTCTCTTCACACAGCGCGCGACGGACCCACCCCCCTCCCTACCCCTAGAACACTGCTTGCCTGACCCTGTCACAACACTGGAGCCCACCCCACAAGCACCTCTCGCTCCGAGGTCTCTGCTCGCAGTTACAAATTTAAGGCAGGTTTGTTTACTCTGTGCACCGTTCGCGCCCTTGACTTAATGTCCGAAAGCACGGGGAGAGCTGCATTTGTTGTCAGAAAGGATTAGAGCGCCTTCATTTTTTCTGGGGCGGGCTGGTTACCTTCTGTGAGGGTCTCTATAGTTATTTTTACTAAATATTGTTTTTACTTAGCATTTTGTAGACTTGTCATATTTGTTTTAAACAATAAATGTTGTGAGGCGGCGTTCATCACCTTGCCCCGGCAGGCGCCCCTTGCAACATGGCCGTTATATTCGCCTAGGCCCCTCCTCTTTCAGTATTCGCCATTGGAGGAGGCCGAAGGACAGGACAAAGCACTACTGTGCGATTGGCTGGGCTAATTACGTATGTTGGTGCACGCGGCCATGACGCAAATAGATCGGGACGTCTGAAAACCTGGAGTGTGTGAGAGGCCAGGGAAGGGGCACCTGGCCAGACTGAGGCCGCCGGCCAGTGCCAGTGGGCAGGACAAGGTCAGCTGGGAGAGGTGTGGAGTATAGGGTAATACCCCCTGTATACTGCGCACACGTGCCTGTCAGAGGACGTCAGCACAGAGCATAACAGTTGTTACAGGTCTTTAGACTGAGTAAGGGGAACAGTAGGTCACAGTGTAGTGCCATATTTAACTTTCAGTCTGAACACAAATGTATCACAGGCCGGCGTGCAATCAATCATGCACATAGCATTGGCCGGGTGAATCTTTATACGGAAACGGAAGTGCCTGCAGACACATACATGACATGCCCAAGTACAGCCTCTGCATCAGTGTTTGAAATGTAAATGTGCGCACAGGAGTTCAAGATAACTCTGTCGCCATCTATCACTCTCCCAGCCGCTGAGAATGACTCATAGTGCCAATATCGGCAACACTCATCACCCCTCATGCAGCATCATACCCCCCATAAATAAACAGACAAGACACTGTTTTCGTGGAGAAAATTGCTGCAGGTTTATTAGCATACCAACTATGCCAACATGGTGGGTTATCTTACAGGCGATCCAAAGGCAAGCCTCTCCTCGCGGCCTACCACCTGATGGGCCAACTTGCATCGTGGCCTTAGCCAATCGGTGCTTAGCGGTTATGGTGAGGGGATAGCAACCGTCGGTCCACCCCATTACTCACGCCCCCCCCCCTACGAGGGGCGGAGCGTTCAAGCGACCCCCAGTTGTACAGGTTTCCAACCGCCCATAGGACAAACGGGGCGCCGTCGCACCTCAGGGTCCATCGCGAAGACTTCCTGGGGATATTAGGCCTCAGCACCCTTTGTGCTCCTGAAGAGGGTACCCCTGAGTACCTTTCCGCCTCGGGATCGCCCTGTAACTCCACCTGCAACACAAATAACAGATTAGAAATTCCTCCCCCCCCCACCCTGATTACGCCGGGTAAGCGGTAGGGAGGGAAACGGCGTCAGTGGTGAGGAACAAAGAGGCCGCTAGGTGGGCGGGGGAGGCACTTATACCTCTCCCGTTCCCCCACCTGGGCTGGAAATGATGAGCGGGAGCCCAAAGGGGTCTCGCGACGCTGGGCTGTCCCGTGTGCCATCCTGTGGCACTAAAGGGGCCGCCCTCTTAGGAGGTCCCCTTCGTGGACGTCGGGCAGCCCACAGATCAGTGACTGATGTTGTATCTCCAAAATTCAAATAACACGCATATGTTAGAGTCCATAGAATGAACTACGCCTAAACAGTGCCACAGCCCTCTAAATCATGTGGCGTGAATAGAGATTTCTTTTTCTAAAAGACATTGGCTATATATGTATTTGATTACACGTTACACATCATCATATGCTGCAGAAGGCTCTGCTTCAAGCCCCTTTAATGGCCCTTGGGCTCCTTTTCTAGGTGTACATGGGTGCCGTATATGGTTTGCAGTTTATTTGCGTAGTACCATGTACCTTTCTATAATTTATTCTATCCTATACATTGGCACTGTATTTTCCGGAATGGCCTAGAATCCCACTGTCCTGCCAGTCTCATGTTTTCCCAAAAAATCAAAAGTGTAAATACTTTCAGTTCAGTGTCCTTCACATGTTGCTTCAGCTCACCAGAGCGTGCGACATGGGACAGCGGCTGGGCTCACCCCAGGCGCTGTGTGTCTCGTACTGTTAATGGCAGCACTGACCACATGTGGACTGCAGCCGGAAAACGAGGCAGGCGTGTCTGCGCTGCTGAACAACTCCTCTACTTGTCAAACTTGTTAGCCTATTGCATATGTTTGCTAAAAATAAATAAATAACACTGCCCAAGGCCAAAATGACGAGCTTTCCTTGGACCCGCTTATCCCTGGTCGAGTAGAAAAGAAACAACTGGAATGCAAAGGGCCCATCGCACTACTAGGCCACGGTGCCACTGCACCTGTTGAACTACTTGCAGCTGTTTACGGTTCTCTCTCCTCTTCCAGTCTGTCCCGCTGACACCCCCTCCGAGGCTCTGCTTGTGCGGCTGCGAACCCACAGGACATACCTGCCACCTCCCCATCACCCCAGCCCCACCGGCCCCAGCTCACGAGGCATTCCATGCAGCGTGAGAATGTATTCCTGAAAGGGAAGGAGCGCACAGCTTCTCGCGCTGTCTGTCGCTGGACGCCGCATATCACCTTGTACAAAGAATGGCAGCTTCGTTAATACTTATAAGGTCCCAGGCGCGACCGATTGCATTGCAAATGCTTGTTATTATGAAGATATTATTTGTAGCGAAAAATAACCGAAAGGAAGAACCAGACCAGGAAGAGAGCACTAGATATGGAGGATGTCAGACTCTGCAAAGGTCAACAACGTCATCATCGCGTCATCATCACGCAGGTGGAAACGTTTGTGTACCTGGAAATGGGAGGAAATATTGGTAAAAGCATGGAATGCAAATCTGAGGAGGCAACACCACAGACAGTGGAACTGGAATTATGTGGCAGAGGAGGACCAAATTATGCGACTGGGTTGACTCAATTATGTGGCAAGAATAGACAAATATATGCAGCATAATATGGCACATTTTGTGATAGATTTACTTCCTTATATTGTCATTTCTACACCTGGTAGCAGTGTCTGAGAAAAGAGTTCACCTTCATTTCTACCAATGTGACGCCCAAGTACAGCAGTCGACTAGTTACACTTTACGAAAAGCCTTCAGGTGTGCCGGAACCTGAGTCGGCATAGTTTTTGTAACTTTTTATCCGTTTGAGCTAGAAACCTTTTTTTTGGGAGGGTAAGAATAAGCAAATTATGGCTTATGTGGCAAATGCAGCAAATTCATATCTATGCGAAAATCGCTGCGCCACAGAATCGCATAATTCCAGTGGCCCTGGGACAATAAGTCATTAAAACTGAGGTCTGGAGGTCCTATTATGTTCTTAAAGCATGTGCATCGTATTTGTAGAGACACAAGGAACAGGCTTGTAGTAGAACTAGTTAAACGTAGTTACCCTGGAGCAGGCAGCACCTATGGGAATGCTTCACGGCTGGAACCAGGCCAGCATGCTTTAGAGGCCAGAGCTCCTCTGGCTGGCAGAGCCCCAAAACAGGTAGTGCCAATGGTGCTGCTACATGAGAAGCCTAATCAATCCATCAATCAGGAGTTTGTAAAGCACAACTACTCACCCATGAGGGTCTCAAGGCGCTGGGGGGGGGGCTGCTGATCCATCTGGGCATGGAGGTTCAGTCGAAGAGCCAGGTCTTGAGATCCTTCCTGAATTGGGTCAGCGACGGAGATTGCCTGAGGTGGAGGGCAGGAGATGAAACCGTCCTGCGGGGTCTTCTAAAAGAGACGAGCAGGGGGCAGAGAATCCTCTCAAGGCAGACCTCCAAGTGTTCTTCAGAAGACTGACTACACAGAACTTTTGGCGAGAAGACTGAATGAAGTTTTTAGGTCTCCGGCCCTTAGGACACCGAGGTTAGACACAGAGGACGTCAGCTTTGTGGAAAGTAGCTTAAGGGAGAAGACCTCATTGGCACCCACAGGCAACTGGAAAACCAAGCCGACATCCCAGGATGTAGAATATTTAGAACATATTTAGGACATATATGGATATATATCGATTATTTAGCACCGGGATGTGTTTTTGGCTGCTGTGTGCTTTATAGAACTCATTTATTCATTCATGAGGACGTTTCGAAAGGCTGATTCCTTTCCAAAGATGACAGAGTAGGGTGGGCTCCCAATAGACTAACCATTAACCAGCTTATGATTAAAAGGAATAGCCAACCTGTGGCTTTTAAAAGAAACCTTAAGACTTTCCTTCAGAAGTCACAGAAGTGAAATAATTGACAACTTGGGTGACATCTTCCGCAACAGAACTGGTGTTGGCATCCACACACCAGAGAGACCAGGAAGACCATGTTGGTTGGTAAGCTTTAGTGGCAACAGGTGCGCAAGCTTCCTTGGTGAATGAGATGGCATCTGATGAGATCCCAGGGACATCCCACTGAGCCCTGAAACCTTCTGTGCCTGATAACGAGGGACTGTGAGAGAATTATCCTGTGAGAGTGGCCCGAGGAATCTGCTCCAAGGAAGGAAAGACACAAAAGAATTGTGGTGTCCGGAAGCATCATTTGATAGCTTGTGTGTATGGAGGACATCACGACCAACCAGGATCAGCCTGCCACTACCATGAGGGCGTCAAGCTGCCCATAAAACTGGAACCAGCATGCCCATCTTCTGAGGCATACTTCTACCTGCAGATTCCTCACCTGTAGAATTATCCTGTGATCAGACTGGATCCAGACGCTTCAAATCTCTCAAGTTTCCGGTACGTGCTCTGGCTTCTTATTGATGCCAGAAGTGACGTCAGATAAACTCGCCCACCCCAGCGTAACAACATCAGTTTCCTTTTTTCTGCACCTTCGATGTTGCAGCCGTCCTCGTCGTGGCCTGCTCTGCTACAGAAGCCATGATACCCCGCACCGCTGCCTCCTCTGGCACCGGACACAGATTTGTTGACACCACCATCCGCCTCTGTTCCGCAGAACGGGTCTGGAAGAGAGGCTCAGAGACGTCTGTTGCATGAAGGATATAGGCAGAAGATACGTGACCTTTTTAGATCGGATTCGGATCCTCTGAATTTTCATTCTTATGGTGATGATGATGGTGGTGGGGAATTAACAGGCCTATCAGTGGCCAGTGGATTGGACACCTCAGGACCTCTGACCGCAGAAGTGATGCCTTTCAACTCAGTGGTCGAAAAAACTGTGGAGATACTGAAGTTTCAGCATTCAATGGTGGAAGTGAAGAAGAATGCCTTCACTGAGGTACTCATTCCTGTCGTACCCACATAAGAACCCCTTCCGGCCTTCACAAAGCAGGTCTTGCTGGATCCAGTGATGGGAGCCTGGGAGAAGCCCACCTCAGCACCGATGGTCAACAGACAGGTGGCAAGCCGCTACCGCCCAGCACCAGGAGCTCCTTCCTTATCGACACAAACATCACCAGAGAGCCTCGTCATACAAGCATCCTGTTCCTCTATGCATTTGGCAGACATCTTTCCTTTTGCTCCCTCTATCAGGGAGTCAAAACAGCTGGAAGCTTGGGGGAAGAAAACTTTTTCGGCAGGCAGTATGGTGCTCAAGTCTCTGAATGCCAATATACCCATGCCTTATGGAACAAGGCCCAACTGGTTATCCCCCAGGTTCAAGAAGATATGAGAGCCCACTTCCAGGAGGTTGTGACAGATGGTCAAAACGCATCCCATCACATTAAAAAATCCAGCCTGGACACCGCCGACTTGTTAGCACATGCAATGGGTACCTCTATCTCTATAAGGCAACACGCTTGGCTTCGAACCTCCGGCTTCTCCATGAAATGCAGGCCAACTTGATGGATCTCCCCTTCAATGGAGTATGCCTGTTTGGAAAAAAGGCCGATTCCTCGTGAGAACGCTTCAAGACGATCAAGGCCACAACCCGATCCTTGGTTCTCCAACAACCTCTGCCAACCAGGGACTACCATCAGTTTCGGAACTTTCAAGGATTCTCGAGGGGGATTTTCCATTTGTTAGCACCAGTTCTTAGCGGCCCAGCAGCTCCAAAATCCACTGGTCAAGAACTACAGAGGCAAAGTTAGGTAAGGGCCCCGGATCCTCCAAGCAAGCCTCCTCCTCTTCCTCCCCCTCACCAGGAGGTAAGCAGATCTAGTTTGTTTCTCCACACCCTTGTGGACCCTTTGGGTGGGGAATGGGGGTTATCCTCCTTTCTGGGGGCCTGGAAGGCTGTCAGTTCAGACCAGTGGGTCCTTCAGCTCATATGAAGGGAGTGCACCCTCCCCTTCCTTTTGGTGTCAACCCCCATGCCCCCGCCATCCTCCTTTCCACCAGACCATCCCTCTCTGTTGCAGAATGGAGTGGTGGTACTCTGCTCGAAGAGAGCTGTGGCGTTAGTGCCGGAGCAGGAAATGGGACAAGGATTTTACTTTCGTTGTTTCCCTGTTCCTAAGAAGGATGGCGGTCTTTGTCAGATCATAGACAGTGGGGACTTGAATTACTTCCTCAGGAAGGAGAAGTTCAAGATGTTGACCCTAGCTCAGGTTTTACTGGTATTAGAAGCGGGGACTCGATGGTGTCACTTGAGCGCCACAACACATATTCCTACATTTCAGTTGTGTAGACCCAGTGGCAGTACTTGCATTTTGTTGTGGGTTCTAACCACTACCAATTTACAGTACCCCTCTTTGGTTTTACATTGGCACCTCAAGTCTTCAGCAAGGTGATGGCGGTGGTTGCGGCCCATGTCAAAGTCAGGCATCCCAATCTTCCCGTACTTGGATGACAGGCTGATCAGACCTGGTTCCCTGGAGGTGGTGATGCTACATCTGCAGCCGGCAGAGTTGTCACTGTTCGACCTTGACTTTTTTTATCAACGAGCCCAAATCTCACCTGGAGCCCTCCCAGGACTTCCAGTTCATAGAGTCAGTTCTGGACAGTACCCTTCTCCATGCTCCCCCCTCCTCTGAGAATTGTAGATATCCAGGAAATAGTCCCATCTTTTCCAGAAGGAGCGAGGTCCAGGCCTGAAAGTCAGTATGCCTGTTAGGTCTTCTGGTACCTGCATCTCCTGGTCATGCATGCACGAAGTGGTACCCCTACAGGCAGTGGGATGGCCTTCATTCCCCATCCAGCCGTGGCCACGGTAGTGATGGATGCCTACACCCTGGGGGGTGGGGGACTCATCTAGAGGACCTGGAAATTAAAGGCTTTTGGCCACCAGAGGAGCCGGTGCTTCACATCAACCTGCTCGAACTGCTGGCACTATGGCTGGCGCACAGGGCCTTCCTCACCTCCATCCAAGGTCAGTCCATCCAGATATTGAGGAACAATACAACAGCAGTGTGATAAGTGATCAAACCACAGGGTTAGGATCTCAACTCTTTTGCCTAATTGTGTTGAGGCTTTGGTCTTGGGCACACCACCAAGGGATTATGGTTGACTGCCAATCAGCTAGTGGGGTCTCTGAATGTCAGAGCGGACAGCCTTACCCACTGCAATCTTGCAGAACCCGAGGGGCATCTCCTGCCAGAGGTAGTCCTGGACATCTTCATCGGGTTGGGTACTCCTCAAGTGGACTTGTTCATCTTCTCAGAAAATGCTCAATGCCGGCAGTTGTGTGCCTTCCAGCATCCATTGAGTGGAGCCTCAGGCGACGAGTTTCAGTTGACGTGGACCTTTGAGATGCATTACGCATTTCCCCCATAACCTTGATTCCTCGAGTTCTTAGGAAAATTTGCCATGACTGGACCCAAGCCATTCTTATTGCCCCAGATTGGCGAAGGAGGGTGTGGTATGTAGACCTTCTGCCCTTCTCTCTAAGTCCCCCGCCTAAGCTGCCATTCAGACCGGACCTTCTGCTCCTCTCAGGGAGAATGGTGCTGCACCCCAATTCCGAGGCCTCCACCTCCATACCTGGAGATTGAGGGAGGGCATTCTGACTCGTTTCATCAGCCACTGGAGATGGTCAGCGTAATTCTACCAGCTTATCACGCACCAGTAAATCTGTCTATTCTGGGAGTTGGAACAGATTTATTTCATGGTGCGCATACAACAGCATCGCCCCTCTTCAGGCTCGTTTGTTGCGAATCCCACAGCTTGCATTCTCCCTAGATCAGAGGGTGTGTTTAATAGGCACCCTAAAGGGGAATTTGGCTGTTTTCTTGGCGTTCCTCTGTCTCTCAGACCAGCCTTCCGTGTTCAAATCCCTATTGTGAGGCATTTTCTGATGGGGTTGACTAATTTGTATCCATCAACTCACTTTGTTGCGCCCCAGTGGGACCTTAATCTTGTGTTAACGTTTTGATGGGGTCTATTTGTGAGCCGATTCACAGTTGCCAGTTACGCATGTTAACTTTTAAGACCGTGTTTTCAGTGGCACTCACCTTGACAAGAAGGGTCAGTGAATTACAAGCCTTGAGTTCCCATTAGTCATTCACCTCATATTTCCCTGACAAGTTGGTGTTGCGACCCGGGGCTGCTTTCCATCCTAAAGTGTTGACTCACCTTCACTTAAGCCAGTCCAAACTCAACCCACCTTCTATACCCGCCCCACACCTCGAGGGAGGATGAGCGCTTGATAGGTTGACTCCTTGACGAGCGATACATTGCAACCTGAACCGTATCAAGGATATACGGCTGAATGACCATCTCTTCTATGGGTACTGCGGTTCCAAGAAAGGTAACGATGTTCAGAAGCGAACACTGTCCAAATGGGTCCTCATCTTCATCAAGACCTGCTACGCTTTGGCCAAGAAACAGCCATTGGAAGGGATCAGGGCTCATGCTACCAGGCCAAATCTTCAAACTCTGCTTTCCCCACTGGTGCTCCTACTGCAGAGATCTGCTGGGCGGCTAAGTGAGCATCCCTACACACTTTAGCTAAGCCTTACTGCCTGGATTCTGAAGTGCGTAGGGATGGCCATTTCGTCAGATCGGCTCTCTAGGCATTCCTCATTTGACGTCTGTAACGCAACTGGTGCTCATGGCACTCTGATACCTTTGGTTCAAGTTCGCGCTATATAAAACTCCCCCCCAAAAAAACCATCTTTCAAACCTCCTGGTTCGGGTACTGCTTTGGAAGCTATTCTACGGGAGAGGAATCTGCATTTAGAAGCAGCCATCGAAGTATAGAGTTATTTACTACAGTGATCTATCTTGGCGATTCTCCTTTCCATCTCCCTTGTTGATGTCTGTGTTACAGAGTAAGTTAATGAGACCCCAATTCAAGGTTCATATAGCACCACTGAATGTGGCGACTTGAGAGCCTTGAAGCGCCCAGATCCAGTCTGACGCCGGAGATGATTCTACAGGTGAGGAATCTGTAGGCAGATAGAGGATTCATCAGAAAGATTGGTACCGCAGGTAAGTGACTTTTTCTTCATCCACACTTAGGGGCAGATTTATTATGGATTTGCGTTGGTGTTACTTTTGTGGGCAGAGTACAAAGTAACGCAACGCATAGCGCTTCCTTGCGTTGGGAAGGCGTTCCTTGGGTGGCGCATGGGTGCTTCCATGCATTGACCCATGAATCTTGGCGCATTCCTAGAATTACTAAAGCTAGTAAACCTGGGAATGCGTCAATATGCTCTGCCTTCCCCAATGAGATGTAACAAGGAGAAATGTTTATTTCTCCTCGTTACTTCCTCTTTCCGTGTGTGCTGCGTTCTGCAGCGCACATAGAAAGAGGAATATGCATCCAACAATTGTTTTTGTGCAGGAAGGTGTCCATTCCATGGTGCAAGGGTGCCTGCGTTGGCGCTAGGCAGCTTCAAGTGCGCCAGTGCAGGGAGAGAGCTGAAGGGCACCACATCTCAACACCTACGGCGCTCTTCAGCAGTCTCCCATTCACGCAACCCAACAACTTGCCGCGCTGTGCTGCACTGCGTTGCATGAATTCAAAGTAAATCTACCCTTTAAGGTCTATCCATTCTCAAATGAGCTTCAGGAAGGCTATCAAAACTTCTTCATTCTGTAGGTTAGTTTTATGTTCATTTTGATGATGTTATTTCATTTATTGTTTTTAGCATACTTGATTGAACGTTCTCTGGCACCAAGACGTGCTATTTAAGAATTTCAAATCTGTCTCTCTCACATGGTAAGCAGTTTTCCCCAGGCAGATTTCCACAGGTCCCACCTGGGGAAGTGTGCTGGGCATCACCGCATGTGGTATTTGCTCAACACTTGCAACCCTGATTTGGGATGAAAGATGAGTTTCCACCACTCTGTTGAACTAAAAACATGAGGTGCTTTAGTCCCACCTCAGCCAGTCCAGGCCTTTGATGTCTCAGGGGGGATGCTTTTTTTGTTTTACAAGAGACCAGCAGGTGAATAATGGTGGTGGTGGGGGGAGGGGGGAGTTCTAGGGGGAAAAAATAAAAAAATACTCCGTTGGGAATGACTTGCACCTCTAACTTCACACTGGCACCAGGAACCCCTCTCCTGCACCCTTTATTTATTTATTAATTCATTATGTAATGGTCTCATTTTTACTTATAACCACGTGCTTTCCTTCCAGACCCACACTCTCTTCTCCCTGCTGAGCCTCAGCCATGCCTACGTGACGAACATCGGGAAGCTTCGAGGGGTGCTGGCGCTGCCAGAGGTGAGTGAAAAACCAGGGGTGCCCCCTCATCTGGGGCCTTTATTCCATTATGAAAGGGAGTGTGAGTTTGAGTGAGACTTTTGCAGGGTGGGGACGGTGAGGGATATTGACAGGCAGGGGAGTGAGGCTCATACAAAGTGAGAGATGTGATGAAAGAGGGAGCGAAAGGGTGTAGAAGTGTTCGGAGGGGGAGTCATGAGAGAGGTGATGAAAAAGAGAGGGGGCCTCATAGTGGGCGAAGTCTCATTACAATCCCTCTCCCCCTCACACCGGACTGATCCAACTCAAGACTCTACACCTAGGCTTACTCATATGAGAGGATCATAGAAAGGTCCCATACCCTACTCAGGCAGCAGGGATTCTGGGCAGGATTCTTCCCCCCTATCAGAGTTTTTTCCTGTTTGAGTATGTCAGAATCCTTCTAAGAGGTTGCCTGTTGCTCTCAGAGTTCAGAGCTATTGTAAGTGGTTGTCTGATGCTCTTGGAATCCCTGTTAGAGTTGCTGTACCTCAAGAGGTGCTTTATTGATGTTGCAGTCCTTGTGGGCGTCTTTGTAAGAGGTAACCCGTTGTGCTGTGAGTCCATGTCAGAGTTCTTGTAAGAGATAGCCTGTACATCAATGGTCCATGGCAGAGTTGTTGTTAGAGACACTCTGTACTCTAATGGTCCATGGCAGAGTTCTTGTAAGAGATAGCCTGTACATCAATGGTCCATGGCAGAGTTCTTGTAAGAGATAGCCTGTACATCAATGGTCCATGGCAGAGTTCTTGTTAGAGACACTCTGTACTCTAATGGTCCATGGCAGAGTTCTTGTGAGAGATAGCCTGTACAACAATGGTCCATGGCAGAGGTCTTGTAAGAGATAGCCTGTACATCAATGGTCCATGGCAGAGTTCTTGTTAGAGACACTCTGTACTCTAATGGTCCATGGCAGAGTTCTTGTGAGAGATAGCCTGTACATCAATGGTCCATGGCAGAGTTCTTGTGAGAGATAGCCTGTACATCAATGGTCCATGGCAGAGTTCTTGTGAGAGATAGCCTGTACTCTAATGGTCCATGTCAGAGTTCTTGTAAGAGATAGCCTGTACTCTAATGGTCCATGTCAGAGTTCTTGTAAGAGATAGCCTGTACATCAATGGTCCATGGCAGAGTTATTGTAAGAGATAGCCTGTACATCAATGGTCCATGGCAGAGTTATTGTAAGAGATAGCCTGTACATCAATGGTCCATGGCAGAGTTCTTGTTAGAGACACTCTGTACTCTAATGGTCCATGGCAGAGTTCTTGTAAGAGATAGCCTGTACTCTAATGGCCCATTTCAGAGTTCTTGTGAGAGATAGCCTGTACATCAATGGTCCATGGCAGAGTTCTTGTGAGAGATAGCCTGTACTCTAATGGTCCATGTCAGAGTTCTTGTAAGAGATAGCCTGTACATCAATGGTCCATGGCAGAGTTCTTGTAAGAGATAGCCTGTACATCAATGGTCCATGGCAGAGTTATTGTAAGAGATAGCCTGTACATCAATGGTCCATGGCAGAGTTCTTGTAAGAGATAGCCTGTACATCAATGGTCCATGGCAGAGTTATTGTAAGAGATAGCCTGTACATCAATGGTCCATGGCAGAGTTCTTGTAAGAGATAGCCTGTACATCAATGGTCCATGGCAGAGTTATTGTAAGAGATAGCCTGTACATCAATGGTCCATGGCAGAGTTCTTGTAAGAGATAGCCTGTACATCAATGGTCCATGGCAGAGTTATTGTAAGAGATAGCCTGTACATCAATGGTCCATGGCAGAGTTCTTGTAAGAGATAGCCTGTACATCAATGGTCCATGGCAGAGTTATTGTAAGAGATAGCCTGTACATCAATGGTCCATGGCAGAGTTCTTGTGAGAGATAGCCTGTACATCAATGGTCCATGGCAGAGTTCTTGTGAGAGATAGCCTGTACTCTAATGGTCCATGGCAGAGTTCTTGTAAGAGATAGCCTGTACTCTAATGGTCCATGGCAGAGTTCTTGTAAGAGATAGCCTGTACATCAATGGTCCATGGCAGAGTTCTTGTAAGAGATAGCCTGTACATCAATGGTCCATGGCAGAGTTATTGTAAGAGATAGCCTGTACATCAATGGTCCATGGCAGAGTTCTTGTAAGAGATAGCCTGTACATCAATGGTCCATGGCAGAGTTATTGTAAGAGATAGCCTGTACATCAATGGTCCATGGCAGAGTTCTTGTAAGAGATAGCCTGTACATCAATGGTCCATGGCAGAGTTATTGTAAGAGATAGCCTGTACATCAATGGTCCATGGCAGAGTTCTTGTAAGAGATAGCCTGTACATCAATGGTCCATGGCAGAGTTATTGTAAGAGATAGCCTGTACATCAATGGTCCATGGCAGAGTTCTTGTGAGAGATAGCCTGTACATCAATGGTCCATGGCAGAGTTCTTGTGAGAGATAGCCTGTACATCAATGGTCCATGGCAGAGTTCTTGTAAGAGATAGCCTGTACATCAATGGTCCATGGCAGAGTTCTTGTGAGAGATAGCCTGTACATCAATGGTCCATGGCAGAGTTCTTGTGAGAGATAGCCTGTACTCTAATGGTCCATGGCAGAGTTCTTGTAAGAGATAGCCTGTACTCTAATGGTCCATGGCAGAGTTCTTGTGAGAGATAGCCTGAACATCAATGGTCCATGGCAGAGTTCTTGTGAGAGATAGCCTGTACTCTAATGGTCCATGGCAGAGTTCTTGTAAGAGATAGCCTGTACTCTAATGGTCCATGGCAGAGTTCTTGTGAGAGATAGCCTGTACATCAATGGTCCATGGCAGAGTTCTTGTGAGAGATAGCCTGTACTCTAATGGTCCATGGCAGAGTTCTTGTAAGAGATAGCCTGTACTCTAATGGTCCATGGCAGAGTTCTTTTGAGAGATAGCCTGTACATCAATGGTCCATGGCAGAGTTCTTGTGAGAGATAGCCTGTACTCTAATGGTCCATGGCAGAGTTCTTGTGAGAGATAGCCTGTACTCTAATGGTCCATGGCAGAGTTCTTGTGAGAGATAGCCTGTACATCAATGGTCCATGGCAGAGTTCTTGTGAGAGATAGCCTGTACTCTAATGGTCCATGGCAGAGTTCTTGTAAGAGATAGCCTGTACATCAATGGTCTATGGCACAGTTCTTGTAAGAGATAGCCTGTACTCTAATGGCCCATTTCAGAGTTCTTGTAAGAGACAGTCTGTGGTGCTGGGACTCAGTAGTACAGTTCTGGTAAGAAGTAGTCTGTTGATGCTGAAGTTCATGTCAGTTTTCTTGTAAGAGGTTGTTGCTCTCGGAGTACAAAGCTGAGGTCTTGTAAATGGTGGTCTGTTGCTTTCAAACTCCATGTTTTAACCTCCTCTCTTCCTTGCTGCTCATACTTTGCCATTCTTTCTTCTTCTCGCAGCTACAGAAAGCCATTGAGGGCTCCACCAAATCTGGTGTGAGGCTACGCCCACCATTAGCCAGCTTTCGAGATGGGAGTCGGAGCCTCTCCACAAAGGGACGCCCCTCGGATCAGAATCCTAATGTGTGGACCCGAACGAACAGCAGCTGCGTGGTGCACGTAGACCCATGTGTGCCAGAGGAGACCACACAAACTCCTGTGCCGGAGGAGGGCCCAGAGGTGCCAGCACCTGCAGACCTGGACATGGAGTTCGATGAGATGGAGTTGGCACACCCGACGGCAGAAGAGATCTCACAAATTCTTGAAGATCTGCAGTCCACAGTCTTGGACGAGGACTATGAGGAGGACGTGCAGCTCTAACGAGCTGGCCACACAAGTGACGTGGACAATCCTATGACCACACTCCCTCATGGTGTATCCCTCTTTGGTTCATCTGTATTTCATCTCTGCACTGCTTTCATCAAGGTGCAAATGTGTCAGTCGAGTAATGTGGGGCCATTCTGCCTCACCACCAGAGTGGCGGCTGCCTCCTTCAAGCCTGACCCACTGTTTTTGGTGTTTTCACTACAAGTTATTTCTGCCATCAGGGAACAGTCCAGCTTATGTGGATGAGACAGGGCGTAATTATGAAAAGAGGTGATCCCTTTAGCAGGGGCAACAGGCTTCAAATGTTGAACCAGAGCAGCATCTTCTGAGAGCCTTGTGGATTATTAACCACAACAGTTTCTTCTTTCAGAATATCCTACTTGAGAATGTCCAAACCAGTTGAACACGAGAAGGACATCCTCTGAGACAACAAGGTTGCTCTAAACTTAAAAACTTTCCATCAGAAGAACATGCTCTTGGATACAAAACATTGTTCACCAACTGTGGCCTTTTCTATGTGAGCAGAAAGAATCTCCATCCTACAATTAATCTTTCAGACTAGAATCTTCTCTAAAGATGTGTGAACTCGGGCTCCTCTGTAAGCAGATAGTGTCTGTCGGCCAAAGGAATCTTTATTCAGCCCGAGCAGCGTCTTCTGTGAAACTCAAGACCTCGCCTTCACAACTCAACGTTCAGCCTGAGCAGCGTCTTCTGTGAAACTCAAGACCTCGTCTTCACAACTCAACGTTCAGGCTGAGCAGCGTCTTTTGTGAAAACTCAAGACCTCGCCTTCACAACTCAACGTTCAGCCTGAGCAGCGTCTTCTGTGAAACTCAAGCCTCGCCTTCACAACTCAACGTTCAGCCTGAGCAGCGTCTTCTGTGAAACTCAAGACCTCGCCTTCACAACTCAACGTTCAGCCTGAGCAGCGTCTTTTGTGAAAACTCAAGACCTCGCCTTCACAACTCAACGTTCAGCCTGAGCAGCGTCTTTTGTGAAACTCAAGACCTCGCCTTCACAACTCAACATTCAGCCTGAGCAGCGTCTTCTGTGAAACTCAAGACCTTGCCTTCACAACTCAACGTTCAGCCTGAGCAGCGTCTTTTGTGAAAACTCAAGACCTCGCCTTCACAACTCAACGTTCAGCCTGAGCAGCGTCTTTTGTGAAAACTCAAGACCTCGCCTTAACAACTCAACGTTCAGCCTGAGCAGCGTCTTCTGTGAAACTCAAGACCTCGCCTTCACAACTCAACGTTCAGCCTGAGCAGCGTCTTCTGTGAAACTCAAGACCTCGCCTTCACAAATCAACGTACAGCCTGAGCAACGTCTTTTGTGAAACTCAAGACCTCGCCTTCACAACTCAACGTTCAGCCTGAGCAGCGTCTTCTGTGAAACTCAAGACCTCGCCTTCACAACTCAACGTTCAGCCTGAGCAGAATCTTTTGTGAAAATTTGAGGCCGTGACTTCTAACAACTTATCTGTCAATGTTAGATGCATATTTTGTAAGAATATGAGGGTTCTCCAACATACAACTGAAAAAAACCACAGGAATCACCAATGTACAAGAGAAAAAACAGCCAAAACAATTTCCTTTATAGTAATATAGTGATTGTGAGGCCAAAAGGTCATTGTTCACCTGAGCAGCGACCCCAATATACAACTCGTTGCTGTGCCAGAACAGTAGCCTCTGGAAGTAGTGGAGACTCTGCAACCTACAACTCTCGATTCTAAAACTTGCGATTCCAACTGACTACCATCTTCAGTAGGACTGAGGACTCCCCGGTGCACAACTCCTCATCCAGCCGCAGCAGCCTCACCTTTCAAATCAGGAAGACGCTTCGTTCTGCAACTCTTACTTCACCCCGAGGACCTTCTCCTGTAGGACCCTGAGGGCTCTCAATATTTACAACGCATCGCCTCACCTGAGCAATGTCTGAAAGAACAAAGGATGCACCAACCTGCAACTCATTGCCCAAACAGTGCAACATCTACTTTAAGAGCATAGCCGTCCTCAAGAATGCAACTTCACGTTAAACCGGAGTATCTTCTGTGAGATCAGAGCCCTTCTCTGGCTCCCGCTCACTGTCCACCCAGAGCTGCTCTTCCAGAAGAACTTGGTGACTTTAGGCCCAAAACACCTATGTTCAGACCGAGCGTTGGTACCTGTATGACCGCGGCGATTCTGATGTTGACGACTCAATCCTCAACCACAGCAGCTTCTTCAATATAAACTTTGAGCTCTCGGTCCAACAATCTATCAGTAACCCGGAGAATCTTCTGTAAGAATCGGGGGTATCAGGTCAAAGATGCAGTGTCCGACCAGAGCAGCTTGTCGCATGAACCACGGCAGCTGCAATGCAAGACTCAAGAGACAATTTAAGCCGGATATTCTCTCTAGGTCCAGCCTTTACCGAAGCATTTTAAACAACATTTGTGAAGAAAAGGGCAGAAGCCAAGACTGCTTGAAGTGTAGCCTAGGCTCTGCAGCCATTGACAGCCCAGAGAACCAAGGGACACCCCCATCCCATCCTGGGATACTGACACACCTGTGCCTGAAAGACCCTCACAGACTCTGGCACAGGGACCCCTTGATGGGGAGTGGGGATACGTGTGGTATTGTGGGTATTTCATTTTTTATGTTTACTCAGGTGTTTCTGCAACAAGAAACATGACTTATAGTATAAAATGGGCGTGTCTTGTCTTTCCAGAGAGTGCTCCACACGCCCACAGATGCAGTCTTAAAGGCAGAGCTAGGCCAGAGGACACAGGTATACGGGTGTTCTATGCATTTAAATAAACCACTGGTAGTCTTTGTCTCCTGCTGCAAATCTCTTAGCTCCTTTTCTCTGTGCTCTTACTTCACCTCTTACCATGGTGGCCCATGCAGCAATTCATTGTAAGTGTCAGTAATAAATGAGGCCCTGACCACATACAGGCCCAAACCACTGCAAATATAAAGGAAGGGAGACCACGGTCTCTCTTGTGACATGCTAGGCCTTGTGACAGGCTCACCAGCAGAGGGATACAGAGGGACGCCAAAGGGACGCAGAGGGACGCAGAGGGTTGCAGAGGGACGCAGAAGGTTGCAGAGGGTTGGAGAGGGATGCAAGGGATGCAGAGGGATGCAGAGGGATTACAGAGGGACGCAGAGGGATGCAGAGGTATACAGAGGGATGCAGAGGTATACAGAGGGATGCAGAGGGATGCAGAGGGATGCAGAGGGTTGCAGAGGGATGCAGAGGGATTACAGAGGGACGCAGAGGGACGCAGAGGGATTACAGAGGGACGCAGAGGGATACACAGGGATACAGAGGGATGCAGAGGGATGCAGAGGTATACAGAGGGATGCAGAGGGACGCAGAGGGTTGCAGAGGGACGCAGAGGGACGCAGAGGGACGCAGAGGGATGCAGAGGGACGCAGAGGGATACACAGGGATACAGAGGGATACACAGGGATACAGAGGGATGCAGAGGGTTGCAGAGGGATGCAGAGGGATACAGAGGGACGCAGAGGGACGCAGAGGGATTACAGAGGGACGCAGAGGGATACACAGGGATACAGAGGGATGCAGAGGGTTGCAGAGGGATGCAGAGGTATACAGAGGGATGCAGAGGGACGCAGAGGGACGCAGAGGGTTGCAGAGGGACGCAGAGGGACGCAGAGGGACGCAGAGGGACGCAGAGGCATGCAGAGGGACGCAGAGGGATACACAGGGATACAGAGGGATACACAGGGATACAGAGGGATGCAGAGGGTTGCAGAGGGATGCAGAGGGATACAGAGGGATACAGAGGGATGCAGAGGGACGCAGAGGGACGCAGAGGGACGCAAAGGGACGCAGAGGGACGCAGAGGGACGCAGAGGGATTACAGAGGGATGCAGAGGGACGCAGAGGTATACAGAGGGATACAGAGGGATGCAGAGGGTTGCAGAGGGATACAGAGGGATGCAGAGGGATGCATAGGGACGCAGAGGGTTGCAGAGGGACGCAGAAGGTTGCAGAGGGATGCAGAGGGATTACAGAGGGACGCAGAGGGATGCAGAGGTACACAGAGGGATGCAGAGGTATACAGAGGGATGCAGAGGTATACAGAGGGATGCAGAGGGATGCAGCGGGATTACAGAGGGACGCAGAGGGATGCAGAGGTATACAGAGGGATGCAGAGGTATACAGAGGGATGCAGAGGGACGCAGAGGGACGCAGAGGTATACAGAGGGATGCAGAGGGATGCAGAGGGACGCAGAGGGACGCAGAGGGATACAGAGGAATGCAGAGGTCATACATGTGGGGAGAACCCCTGTCTTCAAAGGATCATTGCCTCTCCTGGAAGTTGCTGAAAGTGCCTGTGTGCACTACACTGTGTGGCCTAACTGAAACAAGTTATCCATTTCAGACTGCTTCAGCAGGGCTTATCTCGCTCACGTCACATTACGATGATTCGTTCCAGGGGACCCTTGAAGTCTTCAGGGAGCTATAAACAGATGGTAATAAAGTGAGAGGCAAGCAAAGTAACTTGTAGAGGAGCAAGTTTGTTTGCTGATGCATGCCAAAAAGCACACATGCTAAGTTTGAAAGGATGTTTAAAAAAGAAGTGAAATTGCCAACATCATCAAATGCACCAGCTGTATCTTCATTTTTTACAAATCTAACACTTTCCATATTCACGCAACAACATAGGACAATGCCAATGTATACATTACAATTACATGGTCCATTTCTTATCATAATACAATTCGGGTACCAATAAGCCTGTGAAGTGTTTAGCATCAGGATACATGTATTGTGATGGGACATGTCTGCGTTCTTCGCATCACAGGCATGTGGAGTGATGCATAAGATGTCATGTTGTCCAAAAGCGTTATGCTACAGATCAACATAATGAGGACAAAGCTAGACGAAGGAGGGGGTAGGGGGTAACTGAGTGAAACACTGCTGCCTGCTCTCCGATGAGGACCAGTCCACACGTGTGATATGTAAAGGAGAGTTCTTACATGTATGTATCAGCCCATTAAGTGACCCAGGTAGGGAGTTGTCTTAGCTGTATCTCTGAAGGCGTGGTGTCCGATGAGTCATCCAAACTATACCACTGCGGCGACTATGTCCCCCTCCCCCTCTGAGGAACCCCCCCGTCGTCACATCCCTCTCCAGCAAATCTGATTAAATGGTCTCCCACTCAGCGGCTAGGGGGAATTTGCGGAGGCCTAATAGGTCCTCCTTGCGTAAGGCAACACTCTCAGCCCTGGCCCCGTTGAGTAAGGAGCGGCGCCACGCTACTGCGTGCGGAGCAGTCGGCGCTCTCCATCATTTTGTGATTAGGCGTTTAGCGGTGCCTAGGCCTAGAAAGTGGGAAGTGGCACTATGTTTCCTGCCCCTTTTGAACAGATGAAGGATCTAGACCTCCCATTGGAAAGGTATGTCCCGTCCAATGCCGAGGGTTAAGGTGGTAGCCACCTCGATCCAGTATGTGACGAGCTCAGGGCAGTGCCATAGCATGTGTAAGACATCCGCATCAGCCAAGTGGCATCTGGGGCAGGCAGAGTCCGTGCGGTGAAAGTATTTATTGGTTTTGTCTGGGGTGAGGTATGCTCGATGTAGAAAGAAGAACTGTATTTGACGGAAATATTGGTTGTGGGGGATGTGGGAGGGGCCCTCCAGGGGAGCTGTCCATTCGGACTCCGAGAAGGCTCGTCCCAAATCCCCTCCCAGTGTAGCTTTAAGGGGATCAGAGAGGCTGCAGCATGCTGGCGGAATGACGCTGCGACCCATCTAATCAGGTGACCCCCTTCACCGATGATGTGTAAGCATTGATTGTATGATGCACAGGAGGCTCTGTGGACAGACAGCCCCATCTGGATGATAGGGACACAATGAATGAATGATGTAGTAGGAAGCACCCTGGGTGAAGACCCTCCTCCTCTACAAGCTCGGTATATGGGATAAGGGTCCCATCCCGAAACAAATCACCGGTATCTTGGATTCCGGCTGCGTCCCAGCCCTGTAGTTCCTCTGCCGAGGTGATTCTTTGTTCCTTGGGAGTTCCCAGAAGAGGGATAGTGGGGGCGTATGGTTTTGTGGCGCGGGTGATGAACAGGCTTCTACGGAAGCATTTATAAGCCACTGAAAGTAATAAGGAGTCTATGCCTCTGGGCCGTGCACATAGGTGAAACAGATGTAGAAGAGTGAGATGCGAAACAGGAGGGTGTAGAGTGGCCGTTTCCGAAAGGTGACGGGACACCAGCAATCTGGCAATCCACTGTATCTGAGCGGCCAGGTATAAGTGCTCAAAATTGGGAGCGGCTAGGCCGCCCTGCCCCGTAGGCAGGTAGAGCTTTTTAATGGAGACTCTGTGCCCGGAGGCCCCCAAATAAAGTCTCTGATTGTTTTCTCTAATTTGCTGAAGAAGGCTGGAGGAAGTAAAGAGGCAGGTTTGTAAAATAATGAAGAAGCAGAGGCAGGATAACCATCTTAGCGAGGGCGATTCTGCCGGAGATGGACACTGGTAGAGTCCCCCAGAAGGCAATCTGGGATCGGATAGCAGTCACGGCTCTAGTAATGTTGCCATCAAAAAGTTCAGTTTTGCTTCGATAGACATGAATAGCTAGATAGCGGAATGTGTCAACACACCACAACACCGGGCCACCGCTCAGTGAGTAGCCCAGGTCTGGGGTGCTAACGGAGAAGGGAAAAGGGTGGATTTCAATGTGTTAACCCGCAGACCCGATGCCGTGGCAAATGCCGACAGTGTCATTTCCAATGACGGAGAAATATCATGGAGGTCTCTAATATACAACAGAATGTCATCTGCGTACAAAGAAATTGTGCGAGTGTCATCCCCTAGGGGAATCCCTGTGTCTACGCAGGCCCAGACGCATGCCGCCAGAGGTTCCACTGCCAATGAGAAAAGAAAGGGGGATAAGGGGCATCCCTGCCTGTCCCGCGGCCTACTGCTATGGCCTCAGAGATGTAAGGGCCCATTTTGACCCAGATGACTGGGCGTTTTATAGCATTCGAACCAACCCTATGAAGAAGGGCCTGATGACAAATCTAGATAAGGTAGCGAACAGGTAATCCCACTCAAGAGAGTCAAATGTTCTTTCAAGGTCTAAAACGAAGCAGCCCGAGCGTGGCCAGTCCAGTGGGGCATATTCAGCGACTCTAAAATAGCGGCAAAGATTGAGGGAAGTGTTACGGGCCGGGACGAACCCGTTTTGGTCAGGATGGACCAAGGTGGAGATGCCAGGCGCCAGTCTGTTAGCTAAAACATTTTGCTAGGATTTTATAATCAGTATTCAAGATCGCTAAGGGCCTATAGGAGGCCAGGGACATGGGGTGTTTCCCTGGTTTCAATAGGGAGACTACATTGGCCATGTATAAGGAAGGCGGAAGTGTGGAGGTGTCTATCTTGGAGCAAAAGAGGGCATGTAAGTGCGGTATGATAGTATCAGCATAAGTCTTGAAAAACTCGGCGGGTAGCCCGCCGGCCCCGGCGCCAGCCACATAAGTGCGTCCCACACCTAATCCAATGTGATGGGGGAATCCAACGTTAGGCGTTGGTCGAGGGCCATCGTGGGTAGCTCAATCGTGTCCAAAAAGGCGCTGATTAGCTGAGAAGTCCCGTGAGCTTGGGACGCATAAAGAGTAGAGTAGTGGCGAGTCACGGCCCTGTGAATATCTAACTGCATGCATCGCATGTGTCCCGAGTCCTCACGTATGATGTGGATTGGGCAGTGTGGGTGCTCCTGACATATGAGGTAAGCAAGCAATCTACCTGCCTTGTCCGATGCGGCAAGTGTATGCACAGAATGAGCTAAGAAGTTATGGCAGGCAACCTTTCCAAAAGTTTAAGCCGGTCTGCTTGCATGGCCTCAAGTTTTGTTTTAGCTTGAGGGTGAGTGACCGAAAGGGATTCATGTCATAGGAGATTTCGTTCGAGGGCATCCAGAGAGGTGTTGAGTTGTTTGCGAATGTTCCATGTCAGGCCCAAGCAGTGCCCACGTGTCACTACCTTGAAAGTCTCCCACTCAGAGGTCGGGGAGTCTGCAGAACTCATATTATGCTCAAAATAGTCTAGCAACGACACTCCTAGGGAACTGCGAAAGCTGGGTCTTCAAGTGCCTCTAGGTCGGGATCGGGGGGATCTCCTTTCCCAGCAAATTGTCATATACTGAGGGTTGTGGTCTGAATGTGTGCCACCAAGATACTCGGGTGAAGAGGGGCTGGTGAGGGAGAGAGCGGACTGGGCCTGACACTGCCCTCTTGCCGTCTCCTCGCTGTGGTGTTCACCTGAGCTCAACTGCCGTGAAGAACGCAAGGGGAAGGGGAAGGGGAAGGGAGGGAAGCCGCTGTCTAAGCTCCACGCGGGCTCCCCCCTCCAACTGGTGTGTGTATTGTCCCCGAGTGTTACTGGGACCTAGTCTATGGAGGCATCCCGTCTCTAGGGCAAACCGGAACTACACCATCTGCCCCAAATTCTCCCCGGTCTGGTGTTCGCCACGTTGTTGCCCGGGCTAGGCAGGGTCCGGAACACTCTGTTTGTTTCAGGGGGAGGGAGTACGTGCAGCAGCAGGATGAGGCCCAGGTTTAATTCCACCTCTGGGTTTCCCCCCGTTTCCTGACCTCTAAGAGGGACACCTGCTGCCGGCTTTGCTCAGTCCCAGGTCCCCTTCGGAGTGCAGGGAGATGGAGGGGAAGGCAGCCCGGGCCCAAAACGACCCTCTTGCTCGCTGCTTCCCCCTCGTATCGCAGGTCTTGGTCAGATCGGAGAGACTTCGCTATGCAGCCCACGAGCTGGCTGCGCTGCAGAACACCCTCCTCGGTGCTGTGGTGCTACATCACCGGAGGGGGCCTAGGCCCGATCGACCCCCGGGCCCCCACCCCGGTTCCTCGTGCGTGCTGCTGTATAATCCCTCTGACCGGCTCGCCTCCTCTGTTGTGTCAGCGCCGGGCACTGCAGGCCGGCAGGTATCTCTGGTGCCCTCTGGTTGTGAGGACCGCCCAGGTACTCCAGTCCAATCCGGGCCTGCTCCTCGCTGCAGGCCGCCCAGTGCCGCTCCCGCCCAGGGCCCGCAAGGCGTCTAGTCGAGTTGCTTCTTATGCAGGAATCGGACTGCGCAGGTCACAATCTCACAGCGCCCAACATAGTCCTGGCAACACCAGTCGCAGCCCGGGTTTTTCAATGGGCATGCCTCGCTTCTGGGAGTGTTGCAGCCGCGTAGGTCGGGCTGTAGGTTCCGGCGCTTAGCAGGCCATGCCTCGTGTATTGATGGTGTTAGAGCGCCCACGTTCTCTCGAAGACCACCGCTGGGATCAACCGGGGCTAGTCAGTGCCCGCTGTGCCCGTCTCCTCGAATCCGGGTGGATTGACGCAGTGATGGCAAGGATAATTAGGGGATAAGGCACGGAGCAGACTTAAAACACGTCCGCCATCTTAGGCATCTAGCCACGTCCCCCATGCACTAGCTGTATCTTCGTGTAGAAAAGTCACTTAGTATGTTAATTCATGTAGACTGTTCTGTCTCTAGGGTTGACAGTCCCCTTTGCGTACGTCAAGTGCAATTTTTGTAATCCTATGATTTTATTTAACAAATCAGTGCTTTCTTGGAATTGTAGTCTGTTTGATTTTATTGGATCAATTGAACTAGCACAGCTGATGACGCCAACATGTAAAAGGAAAGTCCAGCATTGCACACATGCAGCGATGCAGGAATTGTACATGTCTTATAGCATAGCCCAGTGGAGATGGCATATTGAGCTGCTGTTCAACCAGGGGACAAGTTTGAAGTGGGTAGGCAGAGACCAATGTGGTCTTACCTGCAGTACTAAAGATATGTAGATCACGCACACCAATTATTTGGCGATATGTGCTAAAAACGGAACTAGGAAAACGATCTGTGAGCTACACCTTCATGTGTCTGCCTTGCACGGGATATATATGTGAAGGAAGGCCAAGTACCAGTGGGCAACTTGGACAAAGGTGTGCAGTACCTCATATCAACACGCAGTAGAGGTCACAGTGGTGCTGCATGGGAATTTCTCCCGCATGTGGTGCTGCATCGGAAAAACAGGCACTGGAATGGCGGTGCGCTGATTTCGATGTTTTCTTGATGCTTTTTGCAGCAGGAACAACCTACAAGGGCCCAGAACTGGAATTAGCACCACCAGGCAGGTCAGAACTTCCGGCAGAGGAGTTCAGGGATGCTGTAGATCAAGTCTTTGATGGCCCTGAGACTTCTTAACAGGAGGCAAGCACACACAAGCCCAAGGAGAAACTTACCAAGCAGGATGCACAGCAAAGTCCAGTCTTTTTTCTCTCCAAAGCAGAAGCAGCAACTGCAGGCGAACCCAGCAAAGCAACACACAGCAAGGGCAGTGCTCCCCCCTCAGAGCTCTTCGGCTCTTCTCCTTGGCAGAGGATCCTTTTCATCCAGAAGTGTTCTGAAAGTCTTGGGTTTTCAGTCTAATACTTATACCCTTTTGGCCTCTGAAGTAGGCATACTTCAAAAGAAAGTTGTTTACAAGCTCTTGTATTGCCTGGCCTTGGCTCCAGACACACTCCAGGGGGTGGAGACAGCATTGTGAGAGGACCGGCACAGCCCTATTCAGGTGTCAGAGACAACTCCTGCCACCACTGTAGCTCAGGAAGGCCCATCAGCCTGGTGATGGCTCATCAGGGTATGCTGGACACACCTCAGCTCCCTTTGTGCGACTGTCTAAAGTGAATACACAAACATCCCCTGTCAGTCTAAACCAGACGTTGATTCCACAGTCAGGCAAATACACAGAATGGTAAAGCAAAGGAATGCCACTTTCTAAAAGTTACAACCAAAAAGGGTGCTTCAGTCACGCACCCATCTGTCGCACTGCGTAACGGAGAAACATTCCTTAGCGGTACACCACTTCATCTCAAATTCTCCATTTTATAACTGTGCCAATAGTTTTATCAATCCTATTTCATCCATATTCCTGTGTATTTAATCACTCCAGAGACAGCATGATTGCACCAGAATGCTTTATTCGACAGTTTCAAATGCCTCCTGCTGCCCATCCAGGCTTTTTACAGCGGCACGTGAGGTCAACCATATTTCAACGCAGACTCTTTTAATTACCCGATGCATTTGGAGTCATTACGACTCTTCTTCAGGGGTCACTGTAACAAATGAAAAAAAAAAGCTCAACTGACTGCTCAAAACAACCTAATTCTGTACCATATAGTGCTTGTATGCCCCAATGCCTCCACCCTCATTAACCCTACCCATCGCGTGTTCAACTAAATAAACATCCCTTCCCCAAAACCGTCCTCAACACCTTCAAAAAATGTTATATATAAACAATACGCATCTGATGTAAAAAACCAAAACTAAAACTAATGTTCAAAAACGCATATCCAGCCCTCTGCACTTCCTTACAACCCCTCTATCCATTGTGAATCTCCCGTGTTTCTTAAACACCTCAACCCCACCTTCCTTTCAAACCTGCAATCCCCACGTCCCAGAAAACTCAGCAATTTACCTCTTGAAATCCACGACCGTCAGCCTGACCTCCTTATGCTGCCCTTCATGTTCTACAATCCATAAGCACTCTTCCTGCTCGGGCCGTTATTTAAAATGTGCTTTCCCTCGTGTCCACAATCCCTCTTACTAATTTGCTGAGCACAAATTGGCTACAAGGATTGAAGAACATTTGGCGTTCCCACTGCTCAAGAACGGGCAGGTATTCGTACATGTTGTTCCCCCTATTATACGTCAGGTACACGAGGACACCCGTGCTTAATGTCACATATCCCATGGCAGGATAGTCACCAAGGGGGGGACAGGCTATTGGCATGCCTTGCCAGGACAGTGATAGACACTCACACTAACTGGAGCCTCTAGGGAGGATGTGAGAAGTTGGCCTGGTATATGCTGTTCACTAATTAAAGTGGGCACCTTGCACCAGAACAATTCGACTCTTATGGTAGATAGGTTTAAGACAACCTTTATTGAAAGCTATCCTAGTGGTAGCTGTGGAGAGCAGCCTTCAGGCTAAGTCTTGAAGGAATGTAAAGCAGCTTGTTTTACCACATAATCTCTTGAATCACCAAATGAAAAGACACCACACAGGTATATATATCAAATATATATGTATTTATTAATAAACACTCTCTACTAATCTCTTTATGAGATTAGAGGTCAGGAACATATGTACAAGTCAAATATTATCAGAATAAGTTTAGCACAGTCGAATATTACAATCTTAGTTTGCTAGACCTAGGTCTAGGGCAGCTAGAATCGAGGGACCCCCAAGAACCACCCCAGGTAGTTGTAGGAGACCCACAGGGGACGGACGCGGTGACCTGGCACCGGTGCGAATCCTGTACGAGTCTATGCGAACAGACGCGATTGAGATATCAATGTTAAAGGTCCCTTGCGTGTTCGAGGCGAACACACCGATCGGTCCTTGTACGAGTCGAAGGACGGGGTTACAGATGGAATTGCAAGGGAGTTGGACGCGGTGTGTCTAACACAGACGCGAACCATGTACGAGTCAGTGCGATAGTCGCACTTGGAAAGTAAGAGTTTTAGGACACTTCTAGGAAGCTACAAGCAAGTCACTTACAGGGTAAGTAGTTCTAGGGCCCACACCGACAGGAGCACCGTAGTGCTGAAGTTACCTCACCCAGGGGAGCCGGGTGCATAGGTGTTCTTTGGTGTCGGGTCGCGGCGTCGTTTTCAATGGGAGCCAGTGAAGACTTGCTGCTTGCGGCGACAGGAGAAGTGTCCGGAGGAGTCCAAGCCTGGATTCGGAAGATGGAAGACCTGAAAGCAGAGGGGACAGTGTTCAAAGTCACTTGGCAGTGACTCGGGGCAAGGAAGATGGATGCCCACCGTCGTCGCAAGATTCAGGTCGTTCGCAGTTGCCTTGACTCTTCAGCCACGAGGTCCAGGAGGCGTCAACGATGACCAGGAGCTGGATTCGGCATGTCCCACAATGTCTGCAGCTTACTGCGGTGTCGGCGACTCAATCGGAGCAAACAAGCCTTGGTAACAGCAAGTCTCGGGGAAAGTGTGAAGAGGCAATGGCGCAGACCAGCAAGGTCTGGGGGACTCACCCAGCAAGGGTAAGTCAGGGCAGGCCTGGAGCAACCAGGGGAGCCCTTCGGTTTCTTTAGGAAGTCTTCTGGGGACCCACAAGCCAGCTGGCAAGGGATCACAAAGACGCCTCAGGAGGATCCGCTCACAGGGGCTCACGGTCTCTCGGGACGTGGTAGGCCTCTGATCTTAGGAGTGATTCCTGCTGGAGGCTGGAACCACACGTGGTCCAAAGCACAAGTTCGTGGAACGTTGTGAAGGGGTTGCACTCGACAATAGTGCACGGTACCCCGGGGTCGCGGTTACTCGTTAATCTTGGGGTCCACTGGCCTCAGCTTCGCTGGGGACTCACGATGGCCTTTGAGAAGTCAGGAAATCCACTTCTTGGGCTGCAGGGACTTCGGACTCCGGCGGGAGCGGCGTAGTTTGCGACCGTCGTTTGTAGTTCTTGGTGCCTGCCAAGCAGGGGAGTCACTCCTTGACTCCAAGGGAGATTCTTCAGTCTTCCAAAGGTAGTGGAACGTCGAAGGTCCGGGATTCTTCTTGTAGAGCGTCGTCCAGGGAAATCTAGGGTGCAATGCACAGGTTCCCCCTCTTATACTAAAAGAAGGGGAGGGACTAGCTCTATGACCCTACCTATGGGAGGGTCAGGGGAGTGGGTGGCTACACCCACTTCCCTTTGTCCAGTTTCGCGCCAGAGCAGGGACAGGTAGCCCCTGAGCCGGTTTGAACTGGCATATGCACAGAGGAGCCTTCTGCTCCCCCAGTGCAGGACTTCAAAGCACTCTAGGAGTGCACCCACCCAGCCCCAATACACTAAACCCTGTCTGGGAGGTGGTCACACCCCCTTGGGACAGGATATCTATTGTTGGGCTTCCTCCACTGCGAGTGTTGGTCATCAGCAGGAGGGCAGCCCAGTGTCTGTGACTGGTGGCATCCATTTTGTGATGCCAGGGCTCTGCAGGATTCTACCGCGTTTCCACAGTAGGTACATGTCTATCCCTCTAGAAGGGTGGAATGCTACCCCCGCCGACAGGACTGGCGGGGGGGGGGGGTAGTATTCCAAGGTGTTTGACACCAAACACGACATGTTTCGGTGCAGCCATTCCAAAGTTAGCATTTTACCGCAAGGATATAATGCACTTAAAAGTATATGGTGTAACCGCATCCACAAACAGCACCAGAGAATGGACTCTGAGAGCTGCAGAGGGGCCCTGCTCAGGCAGAGGCACCCCCTCACATAGAAGCCAAGCACCCTGCCCTCAGGATTGATAGGGCTTGCCTTAGGGGTGACTGATAGGGTTATATGTGTGTGTAGGAGAGATATAGGGAACCTATATCTCAGTGAGGGGTGCTAGCACTTCCTCACTCAGGCTGCAGTAGCAGGCCTGTGGTGTCAGATTTAGTCTGCTTCCCAGGGGTGGCATAATACATGCTGTAGCCCCTGGTAGGCCTGTGAAGTACCTATGCCCTTGGTACCTAAGGTACCATATACTAGGGACTCATAAGGTGCCACAGTATCCAATCACTAGTGCACCTAGAGTGCATTCCAAATCGTTTAGAGAGAACAGAGAGGCTGGGGCCCTGATTAGCAGGGGCCCAGCCAGACTATAGCCAGAAACCAGTGTAAACATCAGAAAAAAAAGTGGGGGCAACATAAGAGGCAGATCCTACTCTCCTACAGAGGATAAATGTTGGAAACACAGACTGGGGTGCGCTGGGCCCAAACCCCCTCACCAAAGCTGCCAGGTGTCTTTGAGGGACGGGCAAGGGCATTAAAGGGCTGTATTTCGTGACAAGGCATTTGCAGGGATGCAGAAGGGTCCCAGCGGATCCACCAAAGGTTGTCTGCAGCGAAACATGTAACTGGGAATCATGTAGTCCGACACCATTACTGGTGTAAGTATCAAGGGCCACAGGTGGACAGTAGGGACAGTGCATCGGTGACCGGTTGAATGTTCAGCAAGCAGGGTGGACTGCGTAAGTTGTCACTCCATGAAAGGGTGCGGTGTCTCTAATAACGGGCACCATCCACTTATTCCCTCAAACCAGTTTTGACACCATTACTGTGTTCGCCAGGGTTGAGCAATCGAAAAGATCTGTGAAATGGTCTGGTCAATGTGGCGAAGTAAGTGTCCCCTAGAAGAAGACCATGAAGACCACAATGTGCAAATTAAGCAACCAGTTGGGGACAGGTGAACTTTAGTGGTCTGAGATCACCCCCCGGCTCCTGTGGCGTGGAGCTCGGTCGGGGAAGGCGATGGAGCCTGCGCGCAGGAGGGTCAACTGCGCTATGCGTAAATTCACCGAGCAGAGGGGATTTGGCTTCATTAGACATGGGTTGCTGCACGCCAAATCCACAGGGTGTTTCGAGGACGATGGGGTACATCTCTCCAAAATAGGCATGGACTTGTTCTTGCTGGATCTGGGGGAGGCCCTAGAAATAGCAGGATGTAAGTAGGAATGCCGGCCTTGGTGGGGGGCCCTGGCTGCGACGGTCGCCACACCCAGGGCTGTGGCGGAGTTACAGGGCGATCCAGAGGCGGAAAGGTACTCAGTGGTACCCTCTTCAGGAGCACAGAGGGTGCTGAGGCCTAATATCCCCAGGAAGTCTTCGCGGTGGACTCTGAGGTGCGACGGCGCCCCGTCTGTCCTATGGGCGGTTGGAAACCTGTACAACCGGGGGTCGCTTGAACGCTCCGCCCCTCGTAGGGGGGGGCGTGAGTAATGGGGTGGACCGATGGTTCACCGGAAGTGGGAGGGGCTATCCCCTCACCATAACCGCTAAGCACCGATTGGCTAAGGCCACGATGCAAGTTGGCCCATCAGGTGGTAGGCCGCGAGGGGCGGCTTGCCTTTGGATCGCCTGTAAGATAACCCACCATGTTGGCATAGTTGGTATGCTAATAAACCTGCAGCAATTTTCTCCACGAAAAGAGTGTCTTGTCTGTTTATTTATTCGGTATGATGCTGCATGAGGGGTGATGAGTGTTGCCGATATTGGCACTATGTGGGCTGCCCGACGTCCACGAAGGGGACCCTCCTAAGAGGGCGGCCCCTTTAGTGCCACAGGATGGCACACGGGACAGCCCAGCCTCGCGAGACCCCTCTGGGGTCCCGCTCGTCATTTCCGGCCCGGGTGGGGGGAGAGGTATAAGTGCCTCCCCCGCCCACCTAGCGGCCTCTTTCTCCTCACCCCTGACGCCGTTCCGTCCCTACCGCTTACCCGGTGTAATCAGGGTGGGGGGAGAAGGAAACTCTAATCTGTTATTTTGTGTTGCAGGCGGAGTTACAGGGCGATCCAGAGGCGGAAAGGTACTCAGTGGTACCCTCTTCAGGAGCACAAAGGGTGCTGAGTCCTAATATCCCCAGGAAGTCTTCGCGGTGGACCCTGAGGTGCGACGGCGCCCCGTCTGTCCTACGGGCGGTTGGAAACCTGTACAACCGGGGTCGCTTGAACGCTCCGCCCCTCGTAGGGGGGGCGTGAGTAATGGGGTGGACCGACGGTTCACCGGAAGTGGGAGGGGCTATCCCCTCACCATAACCGCTAAGCACCGATTGGCTAAGGCCACGATGCAAGTTGGCCCATCAGGTGGTAGGCCGCGAGGGGCGGCTTGCCTTTGGATCGCCTGTAAGATAACCCACCATGTTGGCATAGTTGGTATGCTAATAAACCTGCAGCAATTTTCTCCACGAAAACAGTGTCTTGTCTGTTTATTTATTCGGTATGATGCTGCATGAGGGGTGATGAGTGTTGCCGATATTGGCACTATGTGGGCTGCCCGACGTCCACGAAGGGGACCCTCCTAAGAGGGCGGCCCCTTTAGTGCCACAGGATGGCACACAGGACAGCCCAGCCTCGCGAGACCCCTCTGGGGTCCCGCTCGTCATTTCCGGCCCGGGTGGGGGAAGCGGAGAGGTATAAGTGCCTCCCCCGCCCACCTAGCGGCCTCTTTCTCCTCACCCCTGACGCCGTTCCGTCCCTACCGCTTACCCGGCGTAATCAGGGTGGGGGGGGAGAAGGAATCTCTAATCTGTTATTTTGTGTTGCAGGCGGAGTTACAGGGCGATCCAGAGGCGGAAAGGTACTCAGTGGTACCCTCTTCAGGAGCACAAAGGGTGCTGAGTCCTAATATCCCCAGGAAGTCTTCACGGTGGACCCTGAGGTGCGACTGCGCCCCGTCTGTCCTACGGGCGGTTGGAAACCTGTACAACCGGGGGTCGCTTGAACGCTCCGCCCCTCGTAGGGGGGGCGTGAGTAATGGGGTGGACCGACGGTTCACCGGAAGTGGGCGGGGCTATCCCCTCACCATAACCGCTAAGCACCGATTGGCTAAGGCCACGATGCAAGTTGGCCCATCAGGTGGTAGGCCGCGAGGGGCGGCTTGCCTTTGGATCGCCTGTAAGATAACCCACCATGTTGGCAAGTTGGTATGCTAATAAACCTGCAGCAATTTTCTCCACGAAAACAGTGTCTTGTCTGTTTATTTATTCGGTATGATGCTGCATGAGGGGTGATGAGTGTTGCCGATATTGGCACTATGACTGACACCGCAAAGACAACTGCTGCTGACGTATTACATTCAGAATCGCATGTGCGTTGTTAGTAAATACTGTTCTTTTTCAAAGAAAGGGCATTAACTGAACATTAAAGTATTCCTTGGTATTGGTAGGTAGTTGAGTTTTGAGCCTCTGACTCACAACACTTCCTGAGTTGTTTGCCACCTTATTCTGCTGGCGAGGTGGCCACCCGATCCCTGAGGAAGCCTTGGGCGGCTGGACTCTGCCACCCTGAGGGTCAGTTGCTCAGGGGTGTACTTGACGCTCAGTGTTGGGTCAGGAGTTGGGAGAAGTCCCAGGGCAGGAGTAGTTGGCACCAAACCAGTGACCGCTGAATGCCCTGGCACTCCTGAAGAAACCTGCTCTCCTTCACCGTCCCTTCCCTATGTGCCTCTTGGGGCACTGCCTCCTGCTCCGGGTGCAGAGACCATAACGCTCCCCCCCTCCCCCCCCAGCTTTAACCAGCTCCAGTTCTACTGGCGTCACGTGACAGGAAGTCACGTGGCCAAACTAACTGCTGCATTCTGGGACCTGTAGTGCTCTAACCAGAGGCGAGAAACGATCAGTAGCAGAATGCAAAGTGAACCCCAAGCCTGAGAGTTGCCCCCATGTCTCTCTCACTGTCCTCCCATCCCCCCGCCCCCCACCACACTGCTTCCGGCTCTGTCACAGTCGCCCTCCGTCCACGGCTGCTCAGTGTAGGTAACTCAGGCAAAGCTAGCCTTTTAGCCCCCCCACATTTTGCATGTTGACTGTTACGTTTTTGAGTGAATTTCACCAGGAAATTGCACCTTCAGGGCCCTTGGTGCAAACCCTGCTGCTAAAAGGCCTGGGCTGGACAAAGAATTCACACATGAGAGGGAGCGCCGAGAAGTCCGACACTCCCTGCCAGTGACTTCAGGTTGAGGGACATCGTCACATCGGGTATTGAGTATTTAGAGTAAGCGGGGAGATGTGGGCGGTGGAAATCTACACACTTTAATTTACATTATAAACATTTACAATTTCTAGCACAGACATTAGTGATTTGCTGAGAATCACACGTCTTCCATCGAGTGCCAGGGCCGGGATTTCAATCGCCTTTTCCAAGTTGCAAAGGCAGCAGAGCCCCGCACCTCCTGCTGTACAGACCCTCACCCAGGTCCGGAGCCGCACTGCATTCTGGTTCTTGTGGTCCTGGGTGTACACGCACGGGCCGGACGGAGAGGGCACAAGTTGAACTCTGCCTCCGTCCTAAATTCGGTGTCTGTGTTTCTGTCCCTGTCTGCCCCCCGTTCCCGTCAGGCGCTCTCACTCCACCTCCTCTCACCTCATTACCTCTGCCTCCTCCCCTCTCTGGCCCGGTGCAGTGTCTCTGGGCGCAGCTTCCTGCCCTGCCCAGGACCAGTGGGTGTGTCGGCGGCTTCACCTGGGACATGTGAGTCAGGAAATACCTGCGCTGAGGAGGACAGGCCCGCCTCACAGGGACAGGGCCCCGGGGAGCATCGGACCCACAGGACATACCTGGGACCGGGGAGGGGTCCACCGCAGGCCCCCCTGGAGCTACAAAGACATCGGAACCGAGGGGCGACCCAGGGCCACCGGGACAGAGGGTCCGGGGACCGTTTGCCCCCCAGAGCTAAGGAGGACAGGCCGGGCTTACAGGGTCGGCCCCCGAGAGCATCTGACCCCCAGGGCCACACCTGGGACGGGTCCACTGCAGGAACGAGGGGCGACCCAGGGTCACCGGGTCTGGGAACCATCTGACCCCCAGGAGCTGAGTAAGACAGACCGGGTTTACTGGGACCGGGCCCCGGGGAGCATCTAACCCCCAAGGACCCCACCCCCGATACTGCAGAACATCTGAACAGAGGAGCGACCCAGGGCCACACAGAGGCCCCCAAGAGCCCAGGACAAGCAGCTGCGGCTCACGGGCATAGCGCATACCTGAGCCACAAGGAGGAGGAGGCGCTTCTAAGCACCCAAGTCCAGACGGGCCTGGAGCCCAGGAAGAACAGCCTCTGCTTGCCAGGGCTCGGGCCCTAGGAGGTGTGGCCCCAAGAACAGCTGAGCTGAGGGAAAGGGGGGCACAGGAGGCCTCGGGGAATGGGGTCTCTCTCCCCCAGTGGGCACACCTGAGCACCTCTCGCCCACCGGGAAACAGCAAGGACCCAGGGCATGGGCCCCCAGCGGACACAGCGGGGCCCCAAGAGGAGCCGAACCTCCGGGGAGATGTGACCCCAGTGCTGGTAGGACAACCGGTCAAGTTGTGGGCGACTGTCTTTGAGCCCATCCCTCAGAAATACCTGTCTCTTTCCCCTCCACCACCTGTCTTTCCCCTCCACCACCTGTCTCTTCCCCCTCCACCACCTGTCTCTTCCCCCTCCACCACCTGTCTCTTCCCCCTCCACCACCTGTCTCTTCCCCCTCCACCACCTGTCTCTTCCCCCTCCACCACCTGTCTCTTTCCCCTCCACCACCTGTCCACCACCTGTCTCTTCCCCCTCCACCACCTGTCTCTTCCCCCTCCACCACCTGTCTCTTCCCCCTCCACCACCTGTCTCTTCCCCCTCCACCACCTGTCTCTTCCCCTCCACCACCTGTCTCTTCCCCCTCCACCAGCTGTCTCTTCCCCCACACCTACCTGTCTCTTCCCCCCACACCTACCTGTCTCTTCCCCCTCCACCACCTGTCTCTTCCCCCTCCACCACCTGTCTCTTCCCCCTCCACCACCTGTCTCTTCCCCCTCCACCACCTGTCTCTTCCCCCTCCACCACCTGTCTCTTCCCCCTCCACCAGCTGTCTCTTCCCCCCCACCTACCTGTCTCTTCCCCCCCACCTACCTGTCTCTTCCCCCCACCTACCTGTCTCTTCCCCCCACCTACCTGTCTCTTCCCCCCACCTACCTGTCTCTTCCCCCCACCTACCTGTCTCTTCCCCCCACCTACCTGTCTCTTCCCCCCACCTACCTGTCTCTTCCCCCCACCTACCTGTCTCTTCCCCCCACCTACCTGTCTCTTCCCCCCACCTACCTGTCTCTCCCCCCCACCTACCTGTCTCTCCCCCCACCTACCTGTCTCTCCCCCACCTACCTGTCTCTCCCCCCACCTACCTGTCTCTCCCCCACCTACCTGTCTCTCCCCCACCTACCTGTCTCTCCCCCCACCTACCTGTCTCTCCCCCACCTACCTGTCTCTCCCCCCACCTACCTGTCTCTCTCCCCCCACCTACCTGTCTCTTCCCCCCCACCTACCTGTCTCTTCCCCCCACCTACCTGTCTCTTCCCCCCACCTACCTGTCTCTTCCCCCCACCTACCTGTCTCTTCCCCCCACCTACCTGTCTCTTCCCCCCACCTACCTGTCTCTTCCCCCCACCTACCTGTCTCTTCCCCCCACCTACCTGTCTCTTCCCCCCACCTACCTGTCACCTACCTGTCTCTTCCCCCACCTACCTGTCTCTTCCCCCCACCTACCTGTCTCTTCCCCCCACCTACCTGTCTCTTCCCCCCACCTACCTGTCTCTTCCCCCCACCTACCTGTCTCTTCCCCCCCACCTACCTGTCTCTTCCCCCCCACCTACCTGTCTCTTCCCCCCCACCTACCTGTCTCTTCCCCCCCACCTACCTGTCTCTTCCCCCCCACCTACCTGTCTCTTCCCCCCACCTACCTGTCTCTTCCCCCCACCTACCTGTCTCTTCCCCCCACCTACCTGTCTCTTCCCCCCACCTACCTGTCTCTTCCCCCCACCTACCTGTCTCTTTCCCCCACCTACCTGTCTCTTTCCCCCACCTACCTGTCTCTTTCCCCCCACCTACCTGTCTCTTTCCCCCACCTACCTCTCTTTTCCACCTACCTCTCTTTTCCACCTACCTCTCTTTTCCCCCACCTACCTGTCTCTTTTCCCCCCACCTACCTGTCTTTCTTCCCCACCTACCTCTCTTCGCCCCCCCACCTGTCTCTTTGCCCCCCCCTTCTCTTTGCCCCCCCTTCTCTTTGCCCCCCCCTTCACTTTGCCCCCCCCTTCTCTTTGCCCCCCCTTCTCTTTGCCCCCCCCTTCTCTTTGCCCCCCCCTTCTCTTCGCCCCCCACCCGTCTCTTCGCCCCCCCACCCGTCTCTTGCCTCTCTTCCCTCCTTCATGCCTGGCTGTATCCCTCCGTCTCTCTTCTCTGCCCCTCCCTTGTCTGCCTCTCGTCTCTCTCTGACCCTCCCCTGCTTGTCTCTTCTCTCCATGCCCCCTCACTGATTGGCTCTGCCCTTCTCTGCTTGTCTCTTGCTTGTCTCTTGCCTGTCCCTTCTCTCTCTGCAAGCCCTGCTTTTCCTTGTAACCCCTGTCTGTGTCTTCTCTCCCCCCACGCTCCTTCCCCTCTCTCTTTGTGCCCCCTTCTTCGCTCCGCCCCTCCATTGCTTATCTCTTCTCCCTATCTGTCTGCCCCTCCCCTGTCTCTCTTCGCTCTCTCTTCCTGCCCCTCTGATCTACACTCTTGTTTCTCTTCTCCCTTTCTCTGCCTCTCTCTCTCTGATTCACACTCTCTCTCCCTCTCACACTCTCTCTCCCTCTCACACACTCTCTCCCTCTCACACACTCTCTCCCTCTCACACACTCTCTCCCTCTCACACACTCTCTCCCTCTCACACTCTCTCCCTCTCTCCCTCTCTCACTCTCTCCCTCTCTCCCTCTCACACTCTCACACTCTCTCTCCCTCTCCCACTCTCTCTCCCTCTCACACTCTCTCTCCCTCTCACACTCTCTCTCCCTCTCACACTCTCTCTCCCTCTCACACTCTCTCTCCCTCTCACACTCTCTCTCTCCCCCTCACACTCTCTCTCCCCCTCACACTCTCTCTCTCCCTCACACTCTCTCTCTCCCTCACACTCTCTCTCTCCCTCACACTCTCTCTCTCCCTCACACTCTCTCTCTCCCTCACACTCTCTCTCTCCCTCACACTCTCTCTCTCCCTCACACTCTCTCTCTCACACTCTCTCTCTCCCTCACACTCTCTCTCTCCCTCACACTCTCTCTCTCCCTCACACTCTCTCTCTCACACTCTCTCTCTCCCTCTCTCTCCCTCTCTCCCTCTCCCTCTCCCTCTCTCTCCCTCCTTCTCTCTCCCCCTCTCTCCCCCTCTCTCCCCCTCTCTTCCTCTCTCTTCCTCTCTTCCTCTCTTCCTCTCTTCCTCTCTTCTTCTCTTCCTCTCTCTCCCTCTCTCTCCCCCTCTCTCCCTCTCTCTCCCTCTCTCTCCCCCTCTCTCTCTCTCCCTCCCCTGGCATCTCACAGTTGTGTTCTCTATTTATGTTTGATTTTATAAAGTGCTTTGCGTCGCCTCTTGGACACTTCATGGCGCCAGGGACAGGGTGTAGACTGGCACAGGTATGTGCAGAAACGTGCACCTTTGTTGAGAATGCCCATTTGGGTCTGGCCAGAAAGCGGGCTCTCGAGAGACGTATTGTTGCCAGATTTGTGAAACCCAAAGTGGGCTTTGGCTCCACCCAGAGAAGTAACACCATATCCTATTGGCTGCTTGGCGTATCATTCCACCTTCCAGGAAGTGCTTCTGTAGGAATGCACAGGGGAACTATTTTACATATGAAAAGTACACTCATCAGGCCGTTTATCACATATTCTTTCTCCTGTTTGTATCCTGTTCAGAAATCAGTCCTTTGATCCCAGCACTGTCAGTCAGAAGGTCAGTCTTTACTGTCGCAAGCAGCGCTTGTGCACGTCAGTGGTGAACGCAGGATTTACTTGTGGTGGGCAGTAAAGTCCCTCACGTGGTGATGGACGTGTATCCCTTCCCTGAGTCAGACGCGGCCCGTGCAGGTAAGAGCGGTGAGGCCGGTGGTGGGGGGATTTCGACGGACAAGACGAGGGAAAATTATTTATTTAATTTTCCCTCGTCATCGTCCGTCGAAATACCCCCCACCGAGCCTCACCGCTCTTACCTGCACGGGCCGCGACTGCCCTGAGTGCCCCATCTGTAATGATGTCTGGATTGTTGGTGTCATGGGTGAACACGCATCATGCGTGTGCACCATGACATGGGTCTGTCTCATGGATTGCGCTCTTAGTCGGCCAGGAGGGACATCCGTTGTGCTACCCTCATAGTGTTGGAAGGCTACAACCTTTGCCAGCAGTTAAGCCGCACGAGCGAGGTGGCGACAGCGTACCTTGTGGTGATCAGTAGGAGTGAACGGGTCCTTGTCACCTGTGTCACTGGAGTGAGGCCACAGGCTCACTCCTTTATAGTTCCGCTGCTGTGTTTAACTCACCCTTGGCCTACATCGGTTTAGTGGAGTGCTGCGCAGTGCGTGTGGGTTATACGTGTGCTGGGTCTATGCATACCTGTGAATGGTACAGCACGAGAAGGGTGCAGTGCTGTGGGGGCGTGTGTATGCTATATGCATAGACTGGGTCTATGTATACCTGTGAATGGTACAGTGCAGGAAGGGTGCAGTGCTGTGCAGCGCGTGTATGCTATATGCATAGACTGGGTCTATGTATACCTGTGAATGGTACAGCACGGGAAGGGTGCAGTGCTGTGGGGCGTGTGTATGCTATATGCATACACTGAATCTATGTATACCTGTGAAAGGTACAGTACGGGAAGGGTGCTGTGCAGCGCGTGTATGCTATATGCATACACTGGGTCTACGTATACCTGTGAATGGTACGGGGAAGGGTGCAGTGCTGTGCAGCAGGTGTATGCTATATACATACACTGGGTCTACGTATACCTGTGAATGGTACGGGGAAGGGTGCAGTGGTGTGCAGCACGTGTATGCTATATGCATACACTGGGTGGGTGTGTGCATGTGAATGGTAAAGTACGGGAAGGGTGCAGTGCTGTGGGGCGTGCAAGCTATATATTTTACACTGGGTCTACGTATACCTGTGAATGGTACAGTATGGGAAGGGTGGAGTGCTGTGCAGTGCGTGTATGGTAGAAGCACACACTGAGTCTACGTATACCTGTGAATGGTACAGGAAGGGTGCAGTGATGTGCAGCGCATGTATGCTATATGCATACACTGGGTCTATGTATACCTGTGAATGGTACAGGAAGGGTGCAGTGATGTGCAGCGCATGTATGCTATATGCATACACTGGGTCTATGTATACCTGTGAATGGTACAGGAAGGGTGCAGTGATGTGCAGCGCATGTATGCTATATGCATACACTGGGTCTATGTATACCTGTGAATGGTACAGGAAGGGTGCTGTGGGGTGCGTGTATGCTATATGCATATACTGGGTCTACGTATACCTGTGAATGGTACAGTACGGGAATGGTGCAGTGCTGTGCAGCGCATGAATGGTATATGCATACACTGGGTCTACGTATACCTCTGAATGGTACAGTACGGGGATGGTGCAGTGCTGTGGGGCGTGCATGCTATATGCATACACTGGGTCTACGTATACCTGTGAATGGTACAGGAAGGGTGCAGTGGTGTGCAGCACATGTATGCTATATGCATACACTGGGTGTGTGTGTGCATGTGAAAGGTACAGTACGGGAAGGGTGCAGTGCTGTGGGGCGTTCAAGCTATACACATACACTGGGGCTACGTATACCTGTGAATGGTAAAGTACGGGAAAGGTGCAGTGATGTGCAGCACGTGAATGCTATATACATAACCTGGGTGTGTGTGTGCGCGCCTGTGAATGGTACAGTATGGGAAGGGTGCGGTGCTGTGCAGCGCGTGTATGCTATATGCCTACTCTGGGTCTATGTAAACCTGTGAATGGTACAGTACAGGAAGGGTGCAGTGCTGTGCAGCGCGTGGATGCTGTATGCATACACTGGGTCTATGTATACCTGTGAATGGTACAGTACTGGAAGGGTCCAGTGCTGTGCAGCGTGTGTATGCTATATGCCTACTCTGGGTCTATGTAAACCTGTGAATGGTACACTACAGGAAGGGTCCAGTGCTGTGCAGCGTGTGTATGCTATATGCCTACTCTGGGTCTATGTAAACCTGTGAATGGTACAGTGCTGTGCAGCGCGTGTATGCTATATGCATACACTGGGTCTATGTATACCTGTGAATGGTACAGTACGGGAAGGGTGCAGTGCTGTGCAGCGCGTGTATGCTGTATGCATACACTGGGTCTATGTATACCTGTGAATGGTACAGTACGGGAAGGGTGCAGTGCTGTGGGGCGTGCATGCTATATACATACACTGGGTCTATGTATACCTGTGAATGGTAGAGTACGGTGAGGGTGCAGTGGTGTGCAGCACATGTATGCTATATGCATACACTGGGTCTATAGATACCTGTGAATGGTACAGTACACGAAGGGTGCAGTGGTGTGCAGCACATGTATGCTATATACATACACTGGGTCTATAGATACCTGTGAATGGTACAGTACACGAAGGGTGCAGTGGTGTGCAGCACATGTATGCTATATGCCTACACTGGGTCTATGTATACCTGTGAATGGTACAGGAAGGGTCCAGTGCTGTGGGGTGCGTGTATGCTATATGCATACACTGGGTCTACTTATACCTGTGAATGGTACAGTACGGGAAGGGTGCAGTGGTGTGCAGCGCGTGTATGCTATATGCATTCACTGGGTCTATAGATACCTGTGAATGGTACAGTACGGGAAGGGTGCAGTGCTGTGCAGCGCGTGTATGCTATATGCATTCACTGGGTCTACGTATACCTGTGAATGGTACAGTACGGGAAGGGTGCAGTGCTGTGCAGCGCGTGTATGGTATATGCATACACTGGGTCTACGCATACCTGTGAATGGTACAGTACGGGAAGGGTGCAGTGCTGTGCAGCTCGTGTATGCTATATGCATACACTGGGTCTACGCATACCTGTGAATGGTACAGCACGGGAAGGGTGCAGTGCTGTGCAGCGCATTCATGCCATATGCATACACTGCGTCTATGTATACCTGTGAACGGTACAGTATGGGAAAGGTACAGTGCTGTGAGACTCGTGTATGCTATATGCATCCACATGGTCTATGTATACCTGTGAACGGTACAGTACAGGAAGGGTGCTGTGCAGCATGGGTATGCTACATGCATACACTAAGTCTATGTATACCTGTGAATGGTACAGTACGGGAAGGGTGCAGTGCTGTGGGGCTTGCATGCTATATACATACACTGGGTCTATGTATACCTGTGAATGGTACAGGAAGGGTCCAGTGCTGTGCAGCGTGTGTTTGCTGTATGCATACACAGCGTCTATGTATACCTGTGAATGGTACAGTACGGGAAGGGTGCAGTGCTGTGGGGCGCGTGTATCCTATATGCATACACTGGGTCTACGTATACCTGTGAATAGTACAGTACGGGAAGGGTGCAGTGATGTACAGCATGTGTATGCTATATGCATACACTGGGTCTACGTAAACCTGTGAATGGTACAGTATATGGGAAGGCTGCAATGCTGTGCAGCGCGTGTATGCTATATGCATAAAATGGCTGGGTGTGTGCCTGTGAATGGTACAGTACAGGAAGGGTGCAGTGCTGTGCAGCGCATGGATGCTATATGCATACACTGGGTCTACGTATACCTGTGAATGGTACAGTACGGGAAGGGTGCAGTGGTGTGCAGCACGTGTATGCTATATGCATACACTGGGTCTACGTATACCTGTGAATGGTACAGTACGGGAAGGGTTCAGTGCTGTGCAGCGTGTGTATGCTATATGCATACACTGGGTCTATGTATACCTGTGAATAGTAGAGGAAGGGTGCTGTGCAGCGCGTGGATGCTATATACATACACTGGGACTATGTATACCTGTGAATGGTACAGGAAGGGTCCAGTACTGTGCAGCGCGTGTATGCTATATACATACACTGAGTCTATGTATACCTGTGAATGGTACAGTACGGGAAGGGTGCAGTGCTGTGGGCGTGTGTATGCTATATGCCTAAACTGGGTCTATGAATACCTGTGAATGGTACAGCACAGGAAGGGTGCAGTGCTGTGCAGCGCGTGTATGCTATATGCATACACTGGGTCTACGTATACCTGTGAATGGTACAGGAAGGGTGCAGTTCTATGCAGCATGTGTATGCCATATGCATACATTGGATCTACGTATACCTGTGAATGGTACAGGAAGGGTGCAGTGCTGTGCAGCGCGTGGATGCTATATACATACACTGGGTCTATGTATACCTGTGAATGGTACAAGAAGGGCCCAGTACTGTGCAGCGCGTGGATGCTATATGCATACACTGAGTCTATGTATACCTGTGAAAGGTACAGTACGGGAAGGGTGCAGTGATGTGCAGCGCATGTATGCTATATGCATACACTGGGTCTATGTATACCTGTGAATGATACAGGAAGGGTGCAGTGCTGTGCAGCGCGTGTATGCTATATGCATACACTGGGTCTATGTATACCTGTGAATGGTACAGGAAGGGCCCAGTACTGTGCAGCGCGTGGATGCTATAAGCATACACTGAGTCTATGTATACCTGTGAAAGGTACAGTACGGGAAGGGTGCAGTGATGTGCAGCGCATGTATGCTATATGCATACACTGGCTCTATGTATACCTGAGAATGGTACATGAAGGGTGCAGTGCTGTGCAGCATGTGTATGCTATATGCATACACTGGGCCCGATTCACAAAAGTAATCTGAGACAAAATCCTAACTTTACGACTTTCGGTGTTCACAAAAGGCTTGTAGTAAAGTTCGGATTCCTAACTTTACTACTGCTAAAAGCCTTTTGTGAATACCGAAAGTCGTAAAGTTAGGATTTTGTCTCAGATTACTTTTGTGAATCGGGCCCACTGGGTCTATGTATACTTGTGAATGGTAGAGTACGGGAAGGGTGCAGTGCTGTGTTGCGTGTGTATGACATATGCATACACCCCTAGTGGGTGTGTGCCTGGGAATGGTACAATACATCTAAGATTCTGAGTTCCATTTTGTGAGGTCCAGGGCTGACTGGAGGAGCATGAGGTGGTAGAGGGACCCCCCCCCCCCCTCATCCCCCACTAATTTGTGGATTGCTGCGTCCAAGTGCCCTGCCGTGGGACACCCAGGAGGAAGGTACAGACAGGATCCTAAGGGTGCTCTCTGATTCAGAACTAGGTCACTGGGAAGGGGCCTGGGCCCACTCAGAAGGAGATGGGGCTGATAAGAGTAGATAGAGTAGGGTTGGGGCCCTAGGGGAACCTTTTGAAACACACATCACTGTGGGTGACATCCAGGTGTGAACCTCTAGTCACTCCCATGGCCTGTGATGTGGGGCTGGCAGATTTGGAGTCACTCCTTGCTGGAGGAAGAGAGGGCAGAGGAGAGGCCTCCTCAAAAAGAAGCAGACCCCTACAAAAACTTCAAAGACTCAGCCTCTAAATCACATTTGGTTTCTGGAAATGGACTATAAGAAGGGGAGCTTGAGGCCCCCAAAATTGCCATCTCTCAAGCAGCCAGTCCGATTGTGTGAGGAGAGGAAGCTCTGCAAGAGTTTGCCTTTGAGCAGGACTGGGTGCCAAGGCCTGCCAGTCTCCCAGCTGGGTGAGGGGGCATCACCCCGAGACTTCAAGACCACCTGCCTCTAGAGCCAGGAATGCAAGTCCTGCCTGCTCCCAAGAGCAGCATGTCCTGGGAGGGCCAGGAGAGTGCTGGCGGGAGCGAGGTCCAGTGGCAGATCCTGGCGATTGGATCCCTGAAGCAAGGTGTGAGGAGAACGTCTTTTGCACAGAGCGGGTCGTAGCCTGCGTGCAAAAGGAAGTCAGCGACTCGGTATGCCAGGTGGGGCAGCCATGAAGATTACTGCTGTGCCGATCGGGCAATAGCTGGTGTGTGGGATGAAGTCAGCAATCCCGTATGCTAAGTAGGTCCCCAGTGAAAATTGCTGCCCTGTGATTGGGCTGCAACCCATGTGCGGTGTGAAGTAGGCGACCCCATATACCAACTGTTGTCACTGGGAAGAGGCAACGAGCATCGTCTGATAGAGACTGTCGAGAGGAAGACCCTGCTGTGGTGACCCGTGCAGTCCCAAGCCCCGACTGAGTACCAGCACCAGGAGCATTCAGTCTATCCCGCCCGCCCCGCCTACCTATAGGGAGGATCCAAGGAAACATGCCTTCATATGTGGAGAATCGAGGCCCACACCGACTGCTGCCTGCGTGTGAGGAACCCGAGGATACCCGACTGCTGCCACTGCAGGGCCCCGTGTGAGGAACTCACCAGAGACGGCCGCTACAGCTTCAGCGCCCGTGAAAGCAGCCGCGCTTGGAGACTCGGGTTGTGCAGGTCTTGCTGGTGAGTATAAGAATGATTTATGGGCCAGGCAGCCCCGGGGAACTTGCCTGCCATATAGCCCTTCAGTGCTGGAACACTTTTGACTTAATAAGAGCTGGAGTGGGACTTCTGAGACTCGGACTACTAGTCTGAATGTCGCCTATAGTGCATGGGGAATAACCACTGTTGGAAATGGGTAGCGTGGTGCGGAGCGGGAAGGCTAAACCAGGAGCATTGTGTAAAGCATCCGCGCAGCACACACAGGCGACACACCAGGCACACCACAAAAAGGAGACCACACCAGTTTGAGTAAGAAAAATAACATTTGTATTATGCAACAGCATAGCAGGTGGTAACCACAGTAGTCAACACGGCGCCAACCGGCACCCAGTAGATATAAACAGTGGGGACTATTTACAGTGCAGCGCCAATCGGGCCGCTGCCAGAACCAACATAAGCACAGGAATAAATGAAAGTCCATAAGCAACAATATTAGGCGCACAATCCTCCTTAACATGAAGGCATAAACCTGGGGCATCTAAACAACGTTTTATGCATCACATCAGGCCCCCACTCAAGTTTAGCATCAGGCGTAACCTACGCCTAAAGTATCATTGGTGCATAACCATCAGCAATGTACACCCTAGGAAAAAGCATTGGGCACATTAGCCCAAATCATGTGAGCATTAGACATCCGAATACAGCACCAGTGCCGTAGCCTGCAAGCATGAGCCTGAACCACGTTGGCATGAAAGCATTAAACATGCACAATAGGCATAATCACATGCATTAGGCATCCTTGTGGGCATGAACATTAGGCGGATCGCCAACAGCATCGGGCATACACATGAAGCCTAGAATGAAAACATCCGGCCAGGCATATAAACACACTATGCGCATGAAGGCATACATCAGCAGTGGGCATCACCCTCAGTGTAGGAGCGTTAGGCGTTATCATTAGGCATCACTCCCATTAGCATAAACCCAGGGGCATCTCAATAGCACCTTATGCATAACCATACTACCAGGGGGCATAAGCCACATTAGCCGCATGAGGTATGGCACATGAGGCCTTCCCATAACCTTAGCAGGGCGCCCCCTTAGAACACAATAGGCCTAAAATCAGCACTGCAAACTTGAGGGAAAAGCATTAGGTATCATCCTAGGTACAAATGCATCGTACAACCCTATTCTGCAACAAATCACTTGGGGCAATAGGCCTCGCCAGCATAAACCCCGGTCGCCCCAATCGGGGGCACAACACTCTGAAACTGGGCCCAGGCCAACTGGCCTCTCTCAGGGGCTCAGAAGCCCTATGTCCCGCAAAGTCAGGGCAGCGAAAACAAAGGTGCGCAAAGCGCTAGGGCAGGAGGGTCTCTCACTCCTCTCTCTGTTCTCCTGGGTAATCCAATGCCCCCAAAAGAATACTGGCACCGGGGGCGGGCACCGGCAATGTGCCCCGACACACCCCCCAACCACGGGATGACTGAGCCCCACTCACCACCGTGGGGTAATTGAAATATAGCGCTTAGACCGCACAGCGCTGCAGGCTACAGCTCCTCTTCTCCTGGCACCTTGAATATAGCGCTTAGACAGCACAGCGCTGCAGGCGTCCGCTCCTCTTCCCCGGGCACCTTGAATATAGCGCTTAGACAGCACAGCGCTGCAGGCATCAGCTCCTCACTCCTGGCACTTTAGATGTAGCGCTTGCGATGGGTTCGGTCCCACCAGCTTCAGGGACAGCAGATAGCGCACCTCTTCTGGTAATCACGCAAATAGTCCCACTAGGCGCTAGAGTGCAGGCAGAGCAGCACAGGCACTTCAACTCTAGAAATATAGCGCTCTCTCAGCGCAGCGCTGCAGGTGTCAGCTCTTTACCTCCTGGGCAGTAAGATATAGCGCTCACCAGGTGCTGGGCTTAGGACAGCAGGAGAGCAGGCAGGCAATACTGGGCAAGATCAGCAGGCAGTGGGTACTCATCAGAACAGGACAGCAGCTCCTAGAAGCAGTCATCTCCCATAAAGTGGCACTCCTCCTGACACAGCAGTCTTCACTCCAGTAAAGGGCTCTCACTGGCCCTGTGGACAGCGGAGGGGTGCAGATGGGCACAGGGGCCAGCACACAGGCCCAATGTGGCGGTACCTCCTGGCAGAGTGTCCCCTCTCCTTCAGGTCCACGCTCAGTCTGAGCACATGGAGGCACAGCCCCCTCACCCCACCTACCAGAAAGGGCTGGAAGCTTCTGGAAGGTTCCCTGGGAAACCGGTCCCAACTGGTTTAGGGGAGGTGTAGAGCACCCTGTCTGCCAGACTTCCCTCCAAAAGCTGGGGCTGGGTGACAGACAACTAAACCGGCAACCCACCTCAGGCAGGCGGCACAAGCAGACAGAAATGGCGTCCATTTTAAAAGTAACATTGCTTTACAACAGTACAAATAAATCTGCGCACGCCATTGTGCAGCAGGTATTATTTCACACATGGTAAAAAGGCTAGGGGGGAAAAGCGAAAGATTTTAGGACAATAAGGGCCAAGTCCAACACAACCCCCTCCCAGCCAAAAGCCAGGGTAGACCGATCAATGCCTTGATGAGCTTCCCTGCTTAGGGCGAGAAAACATGGACGCGGGCCCGCAACTGCAGGGGCACCCGCAGGTTCTTCTCCACTCTGGAACCCGATGGTTCCCTCTCTCAACTCCTCCTGACCCAACTAGGCCACCCCACTGGTGCTCCCTAGTTGGCTGCAGCCAGGACCGGGCCCTAGGCCATCCAGATGTCTCTGGCTGTCTCACAGAGTGGGGGGCAGTAGCCCCAGGCCCGTAGTACCCTTTGACCACTCTCCCTCTCCTCCGTGCAGTCCCAAACTGCCAATGGTCTTCCCACCTAGGGACCACACTCTCACACTGTCCACCAGGTAGGGGCGAGGCTCTCCTCCCCCTTCCTCTCCTTCTGGGGTTCCGCCCTCTCCTCCTATGTGGGGCACCCTCAGAACACCACTCTCTCACTCTTCCAGGGCTGTGACCCTGCATCCGATCCACCAACCCAGGGTCTAAACCCTTAGGTTGCCCCGGTGCCAGAGGCGAGTCCTCCCTCCCTCTGCACCCCCTCCCAGAGTTCCGCACCCTCCCACCTGGAGAAGCACCCCTGGGAGACAACTCCGGGGGACACTGCTTGCAGACGTCCCTCCCGCCAGGTCAGGCAGTACCTGTCCCTGGCCTCCCAACCCAGGATCTAAGCCCTGTGGCTGAGCCGGTGCCAGAGGCGAGTCCTTCCTCCCTCTGCACCCCCTTCCAGAGTTCCGCACCCTCCCACCTGGAGAAGTACCCCTGGAAGTCAAACCGGTAGGGACCCTGATTACAGGTGTCCCACCCTCCAGGTCAGGCAGTCCCTGAACCTGACATCCCAGCCCAGGATCTAAACCCTGTGACTGAGCAGACCCCAGAACCCCTGGAGCTCTGATTACAGACGCCCCGGGTTCTCCCGACACTGGGGGATCCCCTTCCATGGACGGCCCATCGGGACAGCCTAGGCTCCCAACCTGGGGTTCCCTTATGGAACTCTCCAGGCCCTGAGACTGCGGTTGGGGCACCTCGGGACACCTCCCCGTCTCACTCCTTCCTGTAGATAGGACGTGAGGCCCTGCAACCCTCTCACTACCCTGGGACCTAGTTGGGCAATTCTCCACCTCTCCCACCTCGCTGGGTTGGGAGATCCCTGCACCACTCCCTTCAGGATCACTCCCCAATGCCCTCTCAGACTCTCTGGCACTCACCCAAAGGTCTGCCTCCCGTGCAAGCTCCCTGGGGTCGGAGAGCCCACACTGCAACAGGTGGTGGCGCAACCTGGGAAAACAACTCTTGAGCACATGCTCCCTGATGATCAGGCGGAACAGCCCTTCCCCATCTGTCACGGCGCCACCCACCATCCACTCCTCCAGTGCAGTCCAACACACGTCCACATACTTCCCCCCCCCCCCCCAAGACTGCTGGGACAGTTTCTTGCCGCCCCTAAATTCCAACCTGCCCCCCTCCTCCTGGGGATCAGGCACCATCTTCCGGGCTCTGGGAGTGGGACTTCCCGCACTGGCTTCACTCTCGCTGCCACCACTGGATCCCACCCTCACTGGTGAGTCCAGACCACAGACACCACTCTCAGGCGACAACCTACCCCCCTGAGCTAGTCTCTCCCTGGCGAAGGCCCTTTCAGCCTCAGCCATTCTCTTCTGTGCTAGGACCCTCTCGGTCTCTAGCCTCTTCTCTTCCACTCTCAGCTGCGCTAGCTCCACTCTGAGCCTTTCCAGTGCCAACTGATACTCCCTTTCTTCCCTCCTATCTACCCACTCTTCTGGGGACAGGGAAAGGGGTGGGGCAGTGCCCCTGGGGCTGGACCCAGCACGGGACTCCCTGTCTATGGTGTCCTCATTCGCTACCGGTGTCTCTGCCCTAACATCCTCTTCCTCCTCAAAGTCACCACCCTCCAGGGTTATGGACCGGGACCCCTCACTCTCAGAGTCCTCCTCACGGTCTCTACCAAATCCATCCCTTAAATATGCAGAGGGGTAATCGGAAGGGTCCCCGTGGGGCTCTAAGGGTTCCCCCCTTCTCAGGGCCTCATAGAGGAACAACTTCCTGCGGGTGTTGCCTACTGTGGGTATCCCTCTCTCTCGGCAGAGGTCTATCACCTCCTGCTCAGTGTACTCCCCCAGGCAATTCTCGTCGTAGGTTAGCCCCATCCTGGTGAGATACCCTCGGGATACACCACCCACAGTGCAACAGGGGAACACAATTCAAACACAACACTTTTAGGAGGAAAGTACAATCAGGAAAACAGTCCCCAAATCTGTGGTTACTCTCAAGTGCACCCTTTGTAGTGCAACCAGTTGTCGCTGTGGTACTGCGCAAACACAAGTCCTATCCCACCGCTGAGCACCAATGTTAGAAACGGGGTAGCGTGGTGCGGAGCGGGAAGGCTAAACTCGGAGCATTGTGTGAAGCATCCGCGCAGCACACACAGGCGACCCACCAGGCACACTACAAAAAGGAGACCACATCGGGCTGTTATGTAAAAACAAAACGCTTTATCTAATTCAAGTCAGCCGTAGATGGGGCAGATGATCTTAGGATGACATTCAATTCATTGCATTGTAAAACTTGAGTAATTCATTCAAGTGCATAACAGCATTAAACCTTCATATAGGTGAAGAGACATTGGCAACATGCGTCTGAAAGCAGGAAATACTGTAGGTAATGCAGGGCAGTAACGAGCATAAACAACAGCCTATTCAGGCACATTCAGTTAATCAGAAAGCAGATGCAGGTAGGCATAAAACACTAGCGGTAATGAGGAACCTGTGTCAGCCTAGGCGTAACCACATTCAGCACAGTGGGTGCCCTAGTGCAAGTAGCATTTAACATAGGTACAGTTAGCTCAGAGCAAGTACTTCAATGAGGCTCAATGCATGTAGGTACATTCAATCCTATAGCGACCTTTAAAGCAGGTAGGCCTTCAACCCTGTAGATAATGCAGAGCAGGTTAACACTGAGGCTCAATACATTTAGGCGGATTCAATTCAGTATAGACCTGGCTACAGGAAAGCAATGAGCAGGGGAAACATTTCTTATTTCCTTTCATTAGGGCAACATCCCTGGTGGGCATTCAACATCAAGGTAAACTAGTTTGCATAAACCCACGTTTCTCCACACCCCAGGATTAACAATTAGGGGCAGGAACCAGATTAGCATAGGAGCATGAGTATTCGTCAGAACACCAACAGCCTAACCACAACAGATTGGGGCGTAAAACATCTGAGAATGGAGACCTAAACACATTGGCATAACACAGGGGATATACCCCCGGAACATCATGGTCTTCCCATAACCTTAGCAGGGTGCCCCCTTAGAACACAATAGGCCTAAAATCAGCACTGCAAACTTGAGGGAAAAGCATTAGGTATCATCCTAGGTACAAATGCATCGTACAACCCTATTCTGCAATAAATCATATGGTGCAATAGGCCTCGCCAGCATAAACCCCGGTCGCCCCAATCGGGGGCACAACACTCTGAAACTGGGCCCAGGCCAACTGGCCTCTCTCAGGGGCTCAGAAGCCCTATGTCCCGCAAAGTCAGGGCAGCGAAAACAAAGGTGCGCAAAGCGCTAGGGCAGGAGGGTCTCTCACTCCTCTCTCTGTTCTCCTGGGTAATCCAATGCCCCCAAAGAATACTGGCACCGGGGGCGGGCACCGGCAATGTGCCCCGACACACCCCCAACCACGGGATGACTGAGCCCCACTCACCACCGCGGGGTAATTGAAATATAGCGCTTAGACAGCACAGCGCTGCAGGCGCCAGCTCCTCTTCCCCTGGCACCTTGAATATAGCGCTTAGACCTCACAGCGCTGCAGGCGTCAGCTCCTCTTCCCCGAGCACCTTGAATATAGCGCTTAGACAGCACAGCACAGCGCTGCAGGTGCCAGCTCCTCTTCTCCTGGCACCTTGAATATAGCGCTTAGACAGCACAGCGCTGCAGGCGTCCGCTCCTCTTCCCCGGGCACCTTGAATATAGCGCTTAGACAGCACAGCGCTGCAGGCATCAGCTCCTCACTCCTGGCACTTTAGATGTAGCGCTTGCGATGGGTTCGGTCCCACCAGCTTCAGGGACAGCAGATAGCGCACCTCTTCTGGTAATCACGCAAATAGTCCCACTAGGCGCTAGAGTGCAGGCAGAGCAGCACAGGCACTTCAACTCTAGAAATATAGCGCTCTCTCAGCGCAGCGCTGCAGGTGTCAGCTCCTTACCTCCTGGGCAGTAAGATATAGCGCTCACCAGGTGCTGGGCTTAGGACAGCAGGAGAGCAGGCAGGCAATACTGGGCAAGATCAGCAGGCAGTGGGTACTCATCAGGACAGCAGCTCCTAGAAGCAGTCATCTCCCATAAAGTGGCACTCCTCCTGACACAGCAGTCTTCACTCCAGTAAAGGGCTCTCACTGGCCCTGTGGACAGCGGAGGGGTGCAGATGGGCACAGGGGCCAGCACACAGGCCCAATGTGGCGGTACCTCCTGGCAGAGTGTCCCCTCTCCTTCAGGTCCACGCTCAGTCTGAGCACATGGAGGCACAGCCCCCTCACCCCACCTACCAGAAAGGGCTGGAAGCTTCTGGAAGGTTCCCTGGGAAACCGGTCCCAACTGGTTTAGGGGAGGTGTAGAGCACCCTGTCTGCCAGACTTCCCTCCAAAAGCTGGGGCTGGGTGACAGACAACTAAACCGGCAACCCACCTCAGGCAGGCGGCACAAGCAGACAGAAATGGCGTCCATTTTAAAAGTAACATTGCTTTACAACAGTACAAATAAATCTGCGCACGCCATTGTGCAGCAGGTATTATTTCACACATGGTAAAAAGGCTAGGGGGGAAAAGCAAAAGATTTTAGGACAATAAGGGCCAAGTCCAACAACCACTAACGCAAGTGAGGGGGAGTTGGACTTAGGAACCCGCCCGTTAAAGCACAAGAGCCCTGACCTCAGGGGGCTGGGGCTGGGACTGGCTCGTGTGCCCGGGTCACTGACTGGCCTCTGTGCCCGGGTCACTGACTGGCCTCTGTGCACGGGTCACTGACTGGCCTCTGTGCCCGGCTGAGACTGGCCTCTGTGCCCGGCTGAGACTGGCCTCTGTGCCCGGGTCACTGACTGGCCTCTGTGCCCGGGTCACTGACTGGCCTCTGTGCCCGGCTGAGACTGGCCTTGCTTTACCACACTCAGACTGGCTTGTGTGCCTGGTGCTCTGCCCAGCCTGTGTGCCTGCTGCTCTGCCCAGCCTGTGTGCCTGGTGCTGTGACTGGCCTCTGTGCTGTGACTGGCCTCTGGTTGCCCTCTGTGCCCGAGTCTCTGACTGGCCTGAGTGACTGGGGATCTGACTGGCCTGTGTGCCTGGTGCTGTGAGTGGCCTCTGTGCTGTGACTCGTGCTTCACCTGGCATGCCTGCTCTGGGCTTCTAGCTCTGTGGGAAGGTGTTCAGAGGGGCCCGCCTGCCATCTTTCCTGCGCACTTGATGCTCCGAGTGCCCTGGGCAGCGGTCTGTGGTGGGCGCTGTTAGTGCAGGTGCCCATTCTTGAGGTCCGGGTGCCAGCTGCGAATCTTGACGAGCTTGGGATTGATGCAGCCCTCATGGGCAGGGCTCTGATGCCAGGGCCTGGGGTTGGTGCTGCCCTCATGGGCACAGCTCTGATGCCAAGGCCTGGGGTTGGTTCTGCCCTCATGGGCACAGCTTTGAAGCCAGGGCCTGGGGTCGGTGGTGCCCTCATGGGCACAGCTCTAATGCCAGGGCCTGGGGTTGGTTCTGCCCTCATGGGCACAGCTCTGATGCCAAGTCCTGGGGTTGGTTCTGCCCTCATGGGCACAGCTCTGAAGCCAGGGCCTGGGGTCAGTGGTGCTCTCATGGGCACAGCTCTGAAGCCAGGGCTTGGGGTCTGTGCTGCCCTCATGGGCACGGCTCTGATGCCAGGGTTGGTGAGGCCCTCATGGGCACAGCTCTGATGCCAGGGCCTGGGGTTGGTACTGCTCTCATGGGCACGGCTCTGATGCCAGGGCCTGGGGTCTGTGCTGCCCTCAGGGGCACAGCTCTGATGCCAGGGACCGGTTGGGTGCGGTCCTTACGGGCACTGCTCTGATGCCAGGGCCTGGGGTCTCTGGTGCTCTCCTGGGCACGGCTCTGATGCCAGGACCTGGGGTTGGTTCTGCTCTCATGGGCACAGCTCTGATGCCAGGGCCTGGGGTATGTGCTGCCCTCAGGAGCACGGCTCTGATGCCAGTGCCTGGGGTCTGTGCTGCCCTAATGGGCACAGCTCTGATGCCAGGGCCTGGGGTCTGTGCTGCCCTCATGGGCACGGCTCTGATGCCAGGCCATGAGTCGGTGCTGCTCTCCTGGGCATGGTTCTGATGCCAGGGCCTGGGGTCTGTGCTGCTCTCCTGGGCACGGGTCTGATGCCAGGGCCTGGGGTCTGTGCTGCTCTCCTGGGCACGGCTCTGATGCCAGGGCCCGGTTGGGTGCTGGCCTCTTCTCGTTGAATCTCTGGCTGGCACAGCGACAGCTCTCTGGGTCTCAAAGTTCACCCCCTGCCCCTCCCCGCATGAGGCAGCAGCTAAAGTCACCCGGAGTGAATGTCTGTGCCACATGGTGGACTTCACCCCCGGAGTCTATCCTCACGCGGCGGAAACCGCCGGAGACGGATTGGGGCGTGACTTGTCTGTCCCCCCTCCCCCGTTGACCAGTTGCTGCTGGGGGCGCGAGCCCGGGTTCCTGCAGTCGACACCCCCCCACCTCCCTCCCCATCCTGCTTGCTGCTTATGTTCAAAGGGGGCCGTCACTCCTGTGGTGGGCGAGCCAACAGACTAACAGGGAGGGCCGAGTGCAGGCCGAGCCAAGGTCGGCTCTGACTCTAAGAGCCCATGCGTGAGCTGAGCCCTGGATATATTTCAGCATGTAAATCATGCGACGAACATCATGCTAGAATGTGATAGAAGGGTGTGTCCAGAATTCAATAAAGTGTATTTTCTGAACACGTGAAAGTACGTCATATTATTTTTATTGTGAGCGCTTTTAAAGATGAACTGACAACCCCCCTGCCCCCCTCCCCCACTCCTCCTCCGTGATGACGATGGTAATAGTCCCATTATTGGCAACACACCCCCACCCACCACACAGAGTCTGCATGCATAAATAAATACACAACACAACTTTTGTTTGGGAAAAATATTGCTGCAGGTTTATTCCATACAAAAGTATGCAAATATGGTGGGTTATCTTGCGGGCGATCCAAGGGCAGGCAGCTGTACCACTCTATCTTGCCCTGCCCGCCTGATGACCCAAGCACTGTGGAGAACCCAATCCGCGCTACCCTTATGGGGGTGATCCCCTTACTGGATCACGTGACACATTGGTCCCTTATTACTCACGCCCCTTTCAGGGCGGAGCGTAGCAAGGCAAGCCCCCGGTTGTTCAGGCCCACAACCGCCCAAAGGACTAACGGGGCGCCGACGTAATTGTTCCAGGACCCTCCCATGAGGCTCCTGGGATTTGGCTCTGGCATCCCTATTGTGCCCACGCAGAGGAAACCTTCTGTACCCATCTGCCTTCAGATCGCCCTGTAACTCCGCCAAAGCTCTGGAGGCGGCCCCCGTCGCCTAAAGAGCTCCCCACCAAAACAGTTCCTTTCTCATTGCAACCTGCAATTTCCTGGGCCTCATTCATGTCCAGTAGGAACAGATCCAAGCCCACCTGTGCCAAGTGCACCCCAACTTTGTCAAAACACCGTTGGTGTTCGCCCGGCTTAGCCCATGCCTTATGAAGCCAAAGTCCCTTGCTCTGCGACTTGCGCATGGAGCGGTTTATCCTTCTCTGGGAATGTACCACTGCCTCACATGACCTGCAAGAATGTGATGGCCTCCCGGGAGAGAGCTCCACTCCTAACCCTCGCTATATTACCCTTCAAGCTGATGTAGGCTCCCACCTCCTGCAACCAGTAGTTGCAATCCTTCTAGCATTTCGTGTTCCCCAACACTCGTTTCCCGCACTTATGGAACAGCAGCACACTTGCTTAGAGGACCGCTTCCACCCAGCCTAATACTATGGCTATGCGGGCGGGGCATTTCATGCATAACTTGAAGCAACCCGTTACCTGGCCTGGGAGCAGAGTGCACCTACTTTGACGTTGACCAGACATGTGCCAGACCTTTGTGATACTAAACCATGGCGAACTGTGCTGTTCGCATTGCGCACCCTATTGCAGTCACAGCAAACATTTGGAGTGACAACTTACGCCACCTACCAGGCTTGCTTAATTAAAGCTCGATCACAGATACACACATACCTGCTAACCAGCTATGACCCTTGATACTCCATACAGCTCTCGACCTAATACCTTGTAATCCCAGGACCTAGGTCAGCCTTCATTGCTTGCAACAATGCCCCCTTACCCATGTCAGTGAGGTCAGGGCCCCCTAAGTGGATCACCAAGCTGTTAGGGAAACCTCCCCCCCCAGCCAGTCTCTGCTCCGATCTGTTCGGAGCTGCTCCATCGCATTCCGGGGCACCCCATCCAGACAGACTGCGTCTGGGAAACCGCATGGAGCTATTTATCCTTCTCTGGGAGGTACAGCTGCCTCACCTTATCCGTAGGACTTTGATGGCCTCCCAGGAGGGAGCTCTACTCTTATCATAGCTATACTATGGGACAGCAGCACCCTTGTTAGATGACAGCTTCCACAACCAGCCTATCTACTGAGGCTATCAGGGCAAAGACTATTGTGCTTAACTGAAGCAACCCGAAACCTGCCCCTAGAGCAGGCACATAGTCCGCTGCAGTTGACCAGACATTTGCACCGGACCTTTTTGATTGCTAAACCATGGTGACCAGGAATGCTCGTATTGCGCACCCCAATGCAGTCAGAGCACCCTGTTCGGAGTGACAACTTCCTCCGTCTGCCAGGCTTGCTTAACTAAAGCTCAATCACGTGACCATTGGAGCTCAATCCAGCTATAGCCCTAGTTCACTCTGTTATCCCTGGAATGATTGCCCTTGCCATGCATCCCTTATTCCTTATGGGGATGTCGCCAGCTCAGCTCCCTCTGTGGTGAAACCCCCTAGGCATACCAGCTTAGAGAATTTGTCTGATTTAATACAGTGCGCACTGAGCGATATGGTGCCTAACATTAAGGATTGACTAAATCCTACTTTACCCCCATCCTAGAATATTCCCAAATAGGGGGGTGGGGGGGGGGTTCACACTGCCCACCCTGGGCAGCCCCAGCGGTGGAAAGTTACCTGCTCCGTTAAATTATTATTATTATTATTTTTTTTTTTTTTTTTTAACCCTGGACGTGCCAAATGCGCTCTTACATAGTAGCCTTTTGTGCTCGACACCTTGTTTCTCCATTTCCTGGGACAGCAGCACACTATGTTGGCTGACAGCGTCCCCACCCAGCGAGGCTATTCTAGCTAACCCAGTGGGGCATTTGCTTAACTGCAGGAACATGTCACCTACCCTTGGTTCTGGGGTGCACTCACTTCACCCCGTTGACCAGACGCTTGCACAAACCCCTTTGATTGCTAAACCCTGGTGAACACCTTAATGGTGTCAAATCTGGTTTGAAACAATATATGTCTTGTGCCCACTATTGGAGACACCTCACCCTTTCGTGCAGTGACAACTTACGCAGCGCACCCCGCTTGCTTAACTGCCGTCGGATCACAGGTGCACAGTACCTACTGTCCATCTCTGACCCTGGATGCTTCACACCCCCAAAAGTGTCGGAATCCCAGATCCCCAGTTTACTGTTTAGCTGCAGTACACCTTCAGTGGATCCGCTAGGAGATGCCACAAACCGCATTGGTCATGCGAACATTACGAAGTACACAATTTTCACCTGGGCGCACCTCTAAATGAGACTGGCTCCACACAGCTGTAAAGCCAGAGACACACATATGTGTAATGAGCCTTTGCCTGATAAGTCGCCCACCGACAAGTCGGCCCTGACTAACCTAGTGTTCTGGTGCCAGATTTGGGAAGGCGTTTCCTGATCAACTATAATGAACAAATAATGTGTTGACCAGTTCCAGTGAATGTTTGTCTTAAGTGTATCTGGGAGTGCAATCGCGTAGGTGTGGATGGGTCATCAATGTTGCCAGGCAGTGTGCAATACCTTAGCCCAAGCAACTCTTGACACGATGTGCCAGAGCGCCGGTAGAAGACCAGGGATGTCCGACCCACCTTACTTCCACTCTTACAGTTTCCTCGGTATATTGCTTGATGGACCATAACCTAATTGTATATTCGCGAAGCGCGCGTGCCCCGGAGGCATGATGGCGCTGAATGACCGGTGTATGATACCCACTCGCTGGTAATTATGTAGAGATAACTACCCTTACTTAGATTGGGGGAACGCTGAATGCTTCCTAAGGACTGTAGTCTTACTGCTCCAACCCAGATTGATCCCAGGACTTTGGGACGATCTTTAGTAGTAGCATGCCCTTAATGGTACGTGACATCCTACAAGCACTGCGCAGGAATCCCCCTTTGACCTGCTCGAGCCTGTGGCCATTCTGCTGAAAGCCCTGTGGGCCTGGGGGAGGGGAGTGCTACTAAACCTCAAGTCCTAGGCACTCAGGGAGCATCCCTCACTGCTGCAGATGCCCCAAAGCATTTATTATAAAACATTTAATGGGTAGCAACCCGGTTTGCGCCCACCTTAATGTGCCATGCTGTGAGCAATTAGATACCCCACATATCTCTTCCCTATGAAAAGATGAAACAAACCGGCCAAAGCACAATGCACGGGCAGTGTGTGTGCCCACTGAGACACCCCCAGCTATGTGTGGTACAAACCCTAACGCACCGCGTGCCAGTTTGTACATATCATTCTGGGGTGACTAAGCCTTAATGTGCCCCTTTCCCTGGACGAGGGTACAGACTGATGACCAAGTGCTGCGCCAGCCAATAAACAGGTAGACGTGTGTAAAACCCAGCCGCAGCAAACGAAACCACTAGAAGCAGTTTATTAGGGAAATGTAGAGACCACCGGAGTCCCTCCGCGCCCTCCGTACTTCTGCAACAGCCAGACATGTCACCTGCACGTATGCCAGGTGCCGAAACCAGAAAGCGGCAGCCCTTTTGAAAATGGAATGGTGGCGCACAATCCCCGCGTTGGAGACAAAATTGACCTCGTTATACTGCGAAAGAGGCACGTGAGGAGACAAAATAACTATTCTTTGCAAAACAGAGCCTGTCCGTAACTATTGTTTATATTGGGCCAAAAGATGAATGTTAGACCTGGCACCATTGGCGTGGGTCTCCCCTCCATTTCTCGCTTTTTGTCTCCTCTGTGTTTGCTGGTGTTAGATGCTCTGGGCGCTGTGCCACGGCCATTCCGTGCCACAGCGCGAATGCTCCCTATGGTAAATTGACTGTATGAATTGGTGTTCCCATAATTGGCTCATTTGGTTTACCTGTTAGTCTCTAGTATAGTGCACCGTGCGTGCCCAGGGCTGGTAGACCGAATGCTGCTGGTGGGCCTGCAGCGCTGATTGCGCCACCCACAGAAGCAGCTTGTAAAGTGGAAAGTCGAATTTAGTATGCCTGAGCTCAGAATATTAAAGTACATCGTTTAGTGAGGGTTATTTCTATATTCTGTGTCTGAAAATACCACTTTGGGAAAGTGGGTATTTTCTTGCCTAACTCTTCCAGTGTGCTCAGCTGTTATGTGTATTGGCTGTCTGGTTTTGGAGGGACAGGGTAGGCTGAACCCGACCTGGGCCGAGTAGAGGGATCTGCAGCTGGAGTATGGGGAGGGGTGACCCTTTGATCTGAGCAGGGCTGCACCTGGCAAGGTGAATGATGGCTCCCCCTCCCACGGTGCGTCTGATGGCAGACCCCCTCTCCAAAAGGGCAGGATGCCGCCTCGTAAACAACGTGCCCCCAGGACCTCACCAAACTGGTTCTGACTGGGTTCAGTGACTTGTGACTTTTGAGAGAACAAAGGCGAGGGGGGTATAAAGATGTGCGCGAAACCCCCCACGAATGTGTTACTTCTGGATGTCAAGACGAACCTCTGTCCGTGTACCTAGAAGGAAAGGACTTTGAAACTTTCATCCATCTTGCTGAAGCAACTACCCAAGGGCCTGATTGGAGCTCGCCTCCTGCTGAAGTCTCAGGGACATTAGACTTCACCCATCAGCCGTCTGGATTCCTATTTGAGGGGGATTCTACCCGCAGGTGAGGCCTCTGTTAAGAATTCCAGAGCCTCTGGTTCTACTGCGGGGAACACGGGCTGAAAGTCTTTATCGCTATTGTGGGCCTCTGCAGCTGAGGAGCTGTGCCGCTGAGTGCCCTCATTTGCCATCCTACGGAAATCATCGCTATCGCTATTGTGGGCCGCTGCAGCTGAGGAGCTGTGCCGCTGAGTGCCCGCATTTGCCATCCTACGAAAATCATCGCTATCGCTATTGTGGGCCGCTGCAGCTGAGGAGCTGTGCCGCTGAGTGCCCGCATTTGCCATCCTACGAAAATCATCGCTATCGCTGTTGTGGGCCGCTGCAGCTGAGGAGCTGTGCCGCTGAGTGCCCGCATTTGCCATCCTACGAAAATCATCGCTATCGCTATTGTGGGCCGCTGCAGCTGAGGAGCTGTGCCGCTGAGTGCCCGCACTAGTCACCACTTCCAGGATCTTGTTACCACCTACGGGTACCGCTGGGTGCCCGCCTTTAAGCCCCGTCCCAGGATTATCGTGAGTGCATGCCGCGGACCGCTACAGCCGGGAGCTGTGGCCGCTGCGAGTCCGCCTGTCATCACCGCGGCTTCCTTGTGAGGCTGCGTGCCGTGCCCCTTTACATCTCAGGTAAATAATAATAATAAACAAATTTATAAAGCGCATGGCTACACTCACTAGTGTGTCCCCGCGCTGCGGCATCAGAAAGACTCGTCCGGAGCAGTACTGTGAAGCAGCTAGAAGGGAAGGCCTAAGGACGGAAAAAGCCAAGTCTTGAGTTTTTTCCGAAAGATTGTCTCCGAAGGCTCCATCCGGAGACCAAGGGGAGGTTATTCCAATGCTTTGCTGCCAGGAAACGGAAAGATCGGCCACCCATTCTCGCTCTTTTGATGGTCGGAGTTCTGACCTTTCCCATCCCACATGATCTCAGAAGGCGGGTCGGGATATACATTGTGCATCACCGGGTCGCGTGGACCCCGGCCCCGAACTAAGTCCGTTCCACCCCCGTTTCGAGTGCCTTTATTGCTTTTGAAGTGAATCTGTAATTGTGTGCATTGTGGCTCCTTGAGTGCTTTTAGCCTCGTGTTCAGTCTATATAAAGATAACTATTTTTCTATAACTAATTGTGGTGTCCGTTTGTAGCGTCTCTCCTGTGTTATTGTGTATGGTCATAAATGCTTCACACACTGCCTCTGAGAAAGGCCTGTCTGCTCGTGCTACATTACCACAGGGTTGAGCAGGGGTTATCAAAGGGTGTAGCCCCCTTACTCTGACTTAGGAAGAAGGATCCCTATTTGGACCTCGGCGCCAGCCGCGGCCAACTGGAGATCCCCATTTCTAACAATGAACCATGATATTATCACTGATCAAGTCTGTGATGTCATATTCGCTACCTGTGGCATATTTCTCATAAATCGCCATATATGACTGACATCGCACTCTCATCCTATGCTTTGTGTGATCTTGGCCCACTTTGGTGTGAGCAGAGCCCCGCGAAGTATACTTGGCTTCATGGTCGATAATGCACAAGTTGCCTGAAACACAAACACCACCCCACAACACCCGACGAGGACCAGGGAGGCAGAGCACCATCCTCCCAACCGCTACTGTCCAAAACCAATGAGGACAATCTGTCCCTCCCTGCCGCGGGGGCTCCGTGCACTCGATGCCATCACTGCGAACGGGCAGGCCGCGACGACCAGGTGCACGCCCCACCCAAGCCTGCGGGACGCCCTGACCAACAGCCTGTGGGGAGGGATGCCAAATTTTCCAAAGCCGAAGAATTGCGCCCAGTGCCTCTGCGCTAGCTCGAGATGCATACACCAACCGGTGGAATCGGCATCCTGCCGATGCGCAGCGAATCTTCGGACCAAGACTCTCTGTTCCCCCATCTTACGCCAGACCAGGCGAGCCCCGAGGCGGCAGGGACAGGACCACTAGTCTTGACATGAAGCACCACCAGGGAAGCTGCTGTGACGACACCGCCACACTCTACCCTCTCTGCCTGGCAACACACGGACACACAGACCCTTCTGCAATTACAATTACAACCTCGTGTGCCTAGCAACGCCCGGACGCCTCACGCAGTCCCGCCAATAGAAATGCCGGTGTTGACTGGAGACTAAACCAGAAACAGACAAGCGTCGCTGACACTAGGGCCGTCACAAATACAGTAGCTAGACAATGCGCCAGTAGAAATAGGCTAATATTTCCCACCTCCGGTCCAAAGGACCAGAAAACGTTAATTTTGTTGGACAAAACCGTAGCGCCACCGCTTAAACGTTGCCAAACATGTGAACAGGCTTTGGTATCCGAACAAGAAAGCCATAATTGTCTCATTGTCGAATCACCGCATCACTGGCCTATTTTAAAACCACGGCAAGCCGGGCAGCCCCTGGTACTGTACAATACCCGTGTATGGTATTCTGTAGGCCATGCAATTCATAGCTCTGACTAGTTGGAGCATAGTGACCGTTACTGGTAGTCCCGGCTAATAGTAACCCCAAGGAAGGCGCGACTTGCCACATCCCCGGCTCTTGGACCCCGCCCATAAACCAACACATGCAAACGAAAGGACAAACCGGCTGTAAATTGCTCCTTTACGTGGCAATCCATCATAAAATCGTGCTCAGATAGTGGCCAACATATGCACATAGGAGGGGCAGAGTTGAAGTTTTAGAGCAAACCTCTTTGGGACTGTGGGCAGCGTTCCAGGTTTGATCTTGGGCCCCTGTGCGAGCGATGGAGGGAGAGTGCTTTATCCCGGATTAAGGGGGGTAAATTGTACACGTGACCCCCGCAGTATTCGGACCTTTTAAGTACCGCATTATTGGCCAAATCAATGATTCTTCCCTACTCCATCAGGCTGGGATAATAGAATTATCACACCCTCTAGCCTGTCTAGGCCCCCAGCATTAATAAACAACAGCTTCCAATACAATAATGATGCTTGAAGATGCTGTGGCAATGTGTCAAAGCCACCCGCAGGTCCAAAGAAGGCTGTGCATCGCCAAACAGCGAGCCGGATTAGCTAGTACTGGTGAGCCCAGGCAAGACCGGGTGCCCTTTGTACCCCAAAAGCAGTAACCCATTTATTTATTTTTCTAGCCCATACTGGAGCCAAGGGTATTGGAGCACTTGTGACCCCCAGTAGAAATTATTCGACGACACATACCCTTTTGGTTGGCACAAGGAGTTAAGTGATTTGCGCAGTGTCACCGGCTAAAATGTTTGCTGTGCCAACTAGGTGGACTTTCCATTGTCGCCAATACAATAAGCCAGCCTCACGACAAACATGGCAGCCTTCACCCGAGGAACATTTCCTGAGGCCATAAGGATGAGAAACCTGTTGTCGCGGGGGTCCATCCCGCCTAATCCTGGTCGGTGGGACTGCGTATGCCCCATGGTGTCCCATTGTTACATGAAGTATGGGCGATTTCCCTAGCCAAGGATGAACACCGGCGCTCCTCTGTCACCCGGACAGCGTGACCCGGAGGGGCAGAATTGGCCCCTGACCACCCCCTCTGAATCTGGGCAGGGCCACCCACAAGATAATTCCGGCCTCGGCTACATGGCTCGTGCGTCTGAGCTCGGCCATCCCAGTGATTCAGGCCCGGGCTGGAGCCCGGGCAGGCAGCAGCCGTGAGGTAACACAGAAAAAGAAATATAACGGTCACTCTAACCTAGACCTATAATGGCAATTCCAAGCCCGCCATCTTAAAGGAATCACGCTAGTTCAGCCTTAAACCACACCTCCTCCCCTACATTTTTACTCCCGGCCCTGCACCAGTAATGCAGCTGTAGTGTAAGTTGCATAGGGGATATTACTGTGAGCAGCCATTACCAAAGCATCCCCAGCTCCGAGGCACTGCAAGAAAGCGTAACGAGCACCATAGATTCCCTTATTTCTTTGAGCCCCGAGGGCTTCCTATGATGAGCTGCTCGGCGGGAGCGGTGCCGTTCTCCTCAATGCGTTTTAGGCCCAGCCGGGAGCGCCGCACCACGTGCTCAGGCCGCATTAACTACTCTTGGCACCTTTGCCTTTCCCAGGTCTTCCGAACTTACCATGGAACGACTCAGGGGAAAACCCTTATGGAGATATATTAACCCATAAACCACGCCCCACCAAATCGGCCTCTGAACCCACAGCCCTTAGGTGGATACCGCTACCCAATGCCCATTCAACATCTAGCACCAACAAGGACAATCCACCTGTTTGTTGGTAGGCTCGGTCTTAAGTGATCTGGCCAGAAACGCAGGATGTTGAGCCCACGCTGAGACAGGGGCCCGCGTACACAGCACCGCAGTTGTCGGCGTAGCCATTGAGTCACAGTATCGCTTGGCACCTAGGGGCCATACATGAAGCAGAGGAGAACACTGGCACGGCATATTGAAAATGCCCCCACTGCGAGGTAAACACCACTTGTTTTCCCACATCGACATACGCGATCTGTTTATTCACACCAGGAGGATGCGGGCATCGATCCCGCTACCTCGTGCATGATAAGCGATGACGCCCTCCCCATTGGGCTAATTCCCCCCACTGCCGAGCGCCCGATTCAGGAGCAGACTACCGATTTCAAGGTTAGTCTACCGCCTCCCGATTCCTTGGCGGGCTACAGCTGACCTGGACTCGGAGTATGCTCCTGCAAGCGAGTCTACATTTGTCACGCTCTCTCTGCCTGCCATAGCGCGCCGCTTCCAACAAGCTCGCCGGTGCACCCAGGGGTGAAGAAGGCAGAGGCAGCAGGGGGGTGGGGGTGGGGAGGGGCCACTGCGGCGACTCCCCGTGAAGGCCCTGGCCCGACGTGCTGGTCCACCGGTAATGTGGAACTCCGGGAACACAACCTTTGCAAAAAAGGTTCCCCTGGGGGTGGGGAAAGTAAAACCAGGGCCTCCGGCCAACGAAATAAAGTTACCACCTCATTGAAAATGCGCCGCCGCAGCGAGGCTACAGGCGTTAGCCCCAGGACCGCTGCGAGAGGATCGATCAGCGAAGCCACAGAGCAGCCCAGGAAAGTCCGGGTGCCGGCTGCCGGCCCACTCGCGCACGCCGCTGAGGGCAGGGGGGGGCCACACCCCCAGGGCAAAGTCACGCCGGCTCTCCGCAGTCAGCTGTGGCCGACCCCTTTGTGCGGTTCATCCCCCCCAAGGATTGGGCCCGATGCGCAGCTACCTGCCCCTCGCTTCTCTGCCACCGGGCATTCCAGGGGGCAGAACCCGGAAAAGGGGGGGTGGGGGCCGTGTGATAAAAGGTAAGAGGAGCCGAACAAGCTCCTATTGAATGCTGCTTTGTTTAAAGTGGTCACCTGCACGGCGTGAGGCCGAGGAGTTAGTGCCCCCTTGCTCTGCCCCAATCCCACACCACAACCCCACCCGCAGGTACCAATGGACATCCTGCGGGGGGCCGGACTAGGGAAAATGCAGTTTGGACGGGGTCCCACACGGGTATAGCCTAACTTGGTGGGATGGGGAGGGGGGGACTTCTTCCCCCAATGCCGCACTCACCTCGCCTCATGCGTGACCGATCGCACGACCACAGAACAGCGTGTCCAGCAGCAGGTATCAGCACGACCCCCAAGGACGGCGTGTCTGGCGCAAAAGAGGACCCAAGATGGGGGGGAGGAGGCTTAAATACCCTCCCCTTCTCCCGGCGCGCCGGAAATGACGCGCCTAGTGCGCCTATGCAGGGGGACTCCACCCTGAGTCCCGCAAAAAGTGGGGGGGTGAGGAAGTGCCCAAATGGCACTAAAAGGGCCGCCCTTTTAGGGTGGCCCCCTGCGGGGCCCGCGGGCAGCCGCATAGTCAGTGCTTTAAATTGGAAGAAAATAGTGCAGGTACTCATTTAAATGTGGCGAGTGGGCGGGGCTAGGGGCGGGGCCCAAGGCCAGACATGACATACTTATTGACTTGGATACTACTTGTAGCACATACCAAAACACATGAGAAATGGTTTCTATGAACAAAATAGGTTAAATCGTTACAGAAAACAAAAGAAAAAGGCAGCGATATTTTAATATTTCCTTATTTTGTAATATTTGCAGCTTGAATACTGTTATTTGCTGTTACTTGGCACAATACTATATCTTCAGGAGTATGCAGACACACACAAAGAAACAAGTAGGTGTGCACACACACAAAGAAACAAGTAGGTGTGCACACACAAAGAAACAAGCAGGTGTGCAGACACACAAAGAAACAAGCAGGTGTGCAGACACACACAAAGAAACAAGCAGGTGTGCAGACACACACAAAGAAACAAGCAGGTGTGCAGACACACAAAGAAACCAGCAGGTGTGCAGACACACACAAAGAAACAAGCAGGTGTGCAGACACACACAAAGAAACAAGCAGGTGTGCAGACACACACAAAGAAACAAGCAGGTGTGCACACACACAAAGAAACCAGCAGGTGTGCAGACACACACAAAGAAACAAGCAGGTGTGCAGACACACACAAAGAAACAAGCAGGTGTGCACACACAGAGCATTCCACACATTTCCTCTAATATTCGCGCACGAGTGCCTCGATTTCCTCCCTCTTTTCTCTCACACGAAAACACGCACAGGTAAACAGACAAACTTAAGCAGACACTCGCACAAAAGAATCGGGTGGGATTAAAGCCATTTAACCTCCTTACCTTTCTTAATTGCACGGTCACCGAGCTGCCTCGATTCCTTACAACACGGCATGATGGTGAACACCCGGATATCGTGCAAATGAACCCACACTGAATAGTTCAGCAGGGGCTCGGCTCAGGCCTGTAGAAGTGTTTTGACTGTCAGACAGGTTACCAGCCCTAGCAGCCAATGCGCCTATCCTTTCATAAGTACCGGTACTCTCCTCGGCAGTAGAGAAGTGCTGGTACTCAGAGTGATAAAAATAAGAAGTGCCGGTACTCCGTACCTGTGAGCACCGGCCCATTTAGAGCCCTGGCAATAGTGAACTAAGAGGCAGGTCTGTGCATTGTACGTGGCCTCGATTCTTATTACAGATGGAGCTACGTCATAGTCTGTTAGATCAGACAGTTTTTGTACATGCGTATCCACGACTCCTGTCCTGTACCGGAAGGTGTTCTCAGATGTGAAAATGAAGAAATAGTTGCAGTTTTTTATAGCGGGAACTTGACCCGAAGGTGTCGGGCGCTTTACATGAGCACCAGTTGCATTAGACCACACATTCATTTTGTTAGGCACGGGGAGATTAAGAGACTTGCCCAGGATCACAGGATGTTGAGCGTCCCTGCCGAGACTCGAACCCGGTTCCCCAGCTTCGGGTCGACCGCTCTAGCCGTTAGGCCTCATCCTCTGTCCATAGGTGGCTGGCCCCAGATTGTCCTGTTTCACACAGTGAATTCAGCCGCTATATGGCATCTCTTTCAGGTATAAAAGTTTAATGCGTTTCCTTTTCATTGCTGGCTCATGGGATCGGACTGTGGGTGACCGAGGGGGAGCCATCTTACATCCGAAACCTCACATAGGACATAGGAGCTCTTCACAACAGAGTCAGACTATGTTACATACATGTTTTCTGCACAGGGAGATTTGGCGGGTCACGGATGCTGAGCCGAGGTTGGGACTCGAGCCTGGTTCACCTTGTCACCAGGCACACTGACTCACCAAAATGGTGCGGATAGCAGAAGTGACATCACACATCCTTTGACCTTAATATGACCCCTGAATCTTCCCAGAAAGTGATTTTACATTACCTTTACCCCGAGGACATCGAAATAATTGACATTCTTGAAGTTCCATGATTAATATAACAACATCGACACATGTCTATTTTACATACCACAGATGTCACTGTGCTGACGTGATCTTTGAAAGTGATGACGCATAATGCCTGGTGTGAATTGTGGCATGTGAGCACAGCAAATGACACCTATCCCTTCTAGGGGTGCTTGTTATGATGGCTGTAGGGCATGTAGGGCTGCAGCTAAGGACCCCTACTGCTGTTTGTCTGGAGCAAGTTACTGAGCAGGGCCCAGCTGTAGTTCAGGGCCCTTCACCTCCCAGGGTTCTCTGGCCTCATCTTGGATGTTACTCATGCCAGCTTTCCTGTGCCACGCATCGTCCGTACATTCCAGAATCTGACTCTGGGTTTGCACTTGTCACTCAGCACTTCCGTCATTCTGTCAGTAGTTTCCTTGCGGCATTGACCACTGTCCAGCATGCTTGTCTCCTGCAGAGGCTCCGGAAGCCTCTCATGCCCGCAAGACCTAGTGGTGCTTGCTGCTGTTTCCGTAAGAGATGCTTTTTTTATGGGAAAAGGTTATTAGCCCTGTGCCCATTCTCCAAGCTGGAGGACCAGTGGAGGGCACTTTGTCTGGTCTCGGCACTTTGTCTGGTCTCGGCACTTTGTCTGGTCTCGGCACTTTGTCTGGTCTCGGCACTGAGACCCTGCCAGGAGACGAAGCCCCTGCTGGCGTAGCTGACCGGGTCGCCAAGACACACAAGCCCCATGACCACTTCAAGATGGCGACTCCGAGGGGATAGGCTACAAAATGGCACTCATTAAATATTCAAGTCTTGTTCTGGTGTGGCGAGCCAATGAAACCTGTTCTCCAGGAATTGATCCTATTCGATTGTTTTCAAAATATGCTATGGCGACCCCCCCCCCTCCCCCCATGCCAAAATTACCTCCATGGTGCCTTAGCCAACCTTTTTATCATTTGTGCTCCTTGTAGGCCTTGGGGGCCTCTCATTCCCACTCACACTCTCTAAGACTCCCTCCCATTCCTTCTTATTCATTCTCTCACCTGCTATCACTCACTTGTAGTCATCCTACTCTCACTGCCTCATTCTCACTCACTCTCTCATTCTAACTTCCTGACACCCAGTCTCACTCATTCTCCGTTACTACCTGTCACTGACTCTCACTTACATTCACTCCTGCGCATGCCCATGCTGTCACTCGTGCGCATGCCCATGCTGTCACTCGTGCGCATGCCCATGCTGTCACTCGTGCGCATGCCCATGCTGTCACTCCTGCGCATGCCCATGCTGTCACTCCTGCGCATGCACATGCTGTCACTCCTGCGCATGCCCATGCTGTCACTCCTGCGCATGCCCATGCTGTCACTCCTGCCCATGCTGTCACTCCTGCGCATGCCCATGCTGTCACTCCTGCCCATGCTGTCACTCCTGCGCATGCCCATGCTGTCAGTCCTGCGCATGCCCATGCTGTCACTCCCGCGCATGCCCACGCTGTCACTCCCGCGCATGCCCACGCTGTCACTCCCGCGCATGCCCAGGCTGTCACTCCCGCGCATGCCCAGGCTGTCACTCCCGCGCATGCCCAGGCTGTCACTCCCGCGCATGCCCAGGCTGTCACTCCCGCGCATGCCCGCGCATGTCACTCCCGCGCATGCCCGCGCATGTCACTCCCGCGTATGCCCGCGCATGTCACTCCCACGTATGCCCGCGCATGTCACTCCCGCGTATGCCCGCGCATGTCACTCCCGCGCATGCCCGCGCATGTCACTCCCGCGCATGTCACTCCCGCGCATGCCCGCGCAGTCACTCCCGCGCATGCCCACGCTGTCACTCCCGCGCATGCCCACGCTGTCACTCCCGCGCATGCCCACGCTGTCACTCCCGCGCATGCCCACGCTGTCACTCCCGCGCATGCCCACGCTGTCACTCCCGCGCATGCCCACGCTGTCACTCCCGCGCATGCCCACGCTGTCCCTCTCGCGCCACTCTGTGCTGTCCCTCTCGCGCCACTCTGTGCTGTCACTCCCGCGCATGCCCACACTGTCACACATACAAGTTTCTGGGTCACACTCTGGGTAATATTCCCTCTCTACCACCTGTACTGACCTCCCATGATCTGGTGGATCCACTGGATTCCAATTTTGCTAACACACCCCCTGCTACCACCTGCAGTGACCTCCCATCAGTTGATGAATCCACTGGATCCCACAGTGAGTAATATATCTTCCTTGACTACTGTACTGACCTCACATGATCTGGCGGATCCTCTGGATCCCAATCTGAATAACACACCCTCATGGTCACCTGTGCTGATCTCTCAGGATCCACTGGATGCTACTGTGAGGTACATGCCCTTTCTGCCGCCTGCAGTTTTCGTGTGGTTTGTGGACTCATAGACTGCTTTGCTAAGTTAGCTTGGGCCTGGCTGCCATGATGCCTCTTTGCGCACGTTACTTCGTGCCCTTGTTTTCCAGACTTTGCTATTTTCGAACTGCGTGCCTTTTTGTCCTTCTTCCTGATAACTCTGGGTCATGTCTGCACATCATGTACAAGGTCGGAAGGCGATGTCACTTGTTCTTGCTGATCTGGTCAGTCCCTCGAGCTTAGACATAACACTGATTGCAGCTGCACTGGGAAAATTTGTGTGCATTTAATATTGTGATTTCGGTGTCAGGGGCACTTGGAGAAAAACCTTTCCAGAGAGAAGAGCTGTGCTTGTCTGATGATGTAAACACTGCATCTAGATACTGAGGTATGGGGGTCTGCCTGATAATGCCCAGAGGTCTTCTGTTTTTATAATAAACTAGTTATTAGCACGGGGAGGGTGGACAGGTCATTTAGCCCTATATCCACTGTCTTTATATAATGCTATCCCCGTTTGTATTCTATGGAATTGTAACTATGCTGATTATATTATTCTTATGCATTATGCTGATAGTACTGACACGTGTACTGTATCTTAGAGCACGATAGTTGAAATAAACATTTTAAACTATACAGTGTCTCTTATTACGCAAGTTGTGGACAGGTATGAGTGAGTAACGAAAGGGTGTCCTTGCTCCTGCGAGTCCTGAGAGAGAGATACCGTGTTCTGGGTTGTCTAATCATTGGTAGCTACGCTGCTAATGAGACACTAATGCTAGCCGGATTAGGGTTGTAGGTACTACGGTTTATGGTTGGCTCACCACTATACTCCGAGGTCCTATTATCCTGTGCATAGCTCTGTATATGTGCAGAATCCCTACGACATGGCGCCACCAACGAAGTGGGCTGCTTATCTGCGAGACGCTTGAGTAGTACTTGTGCTTGTCCACAGCACCCTTCACATACGTTTCCGGAAACGGGTGTGAAGGTGATACCTCCTATATTGATGTTTTTATAGGTTCTTTCAAGCTTGAAGTTATTAAAAGGTGCTAATATAGACCCATTATTGTACTGCCTTGTATTAGGTTGTCGGTTATTCTTAGCCCTAATGGCTGTAGAAATTGCGGCACATAGCCGCGCGGCGCTCAAAGCTCAAAGCTCATTTGACAGCATATGGAGTGCCAGACGCGGGTGTCGATCTGATCTTCGTGGTACAAGCAGATCCTGCTTACCATTTTGAAGTATTTTACTCGTGGATCACCTTTGAAGCGGTGGATGGGACTGACCATACGTTCCATGAATATACAGTCACCGCACCTCCAAATAATTACATTCCTTATCGGAATGTTGAAGTACCGCTCATGGCATGGCAACACCGTGTTTGTTTGATGGCGCCCTCCCCCAACCGGTCACCACGGTTAGATTAGGCCCCTTATCGATAGACGGGGCCACTTGGCCTGTTTTGGCCGGGTATAGTCCACATCCACGTTACATGACGCTTCCGGTTTTAGACCTGCGTCTTTTGCATTCGTCGTTGATACGTGTGCATAGAGCTTTAGTACAGTATGTTACGGGCAACATCCAGGCAGCCCCGCCTGGAGTTGCGGCACATGCAGCTGGGCCTGGCGGCGTAACCATAAGTCCCGTCATGGTTAATTCGGTGATGGGCAAGCGCCCACAAAATAAGGATGATTTACCTTATTGGCTTGCAGAAAAATTTGACCAGCTGGAGGCGGATTTTCCGAATACTTCTCCTGTAGAAAAACACAGGATTTTGACGATTAGTTTGCCAAAGATTTAGTTCCCGAGTTGACAGATTGTAACAACTGGGGTAGGGTATTCGCAGCAGTATATGCGAAGTGTTTCGGCACTCCTTCCATGACAGTTCTCCCTCTGTAATCAAACGAGTACAGGATGAACATGGCCCTGAAGCGGCTGTGGAATTAGGGATGAGACTGGTGGGAGTGTTCGATGTAGTGGCTGAACTAATCCTTGCAATGTCAAGGGTGATGCAGTTAACTTTCAAGTAGCTAATGCTTTGGCTTTAGTCCCAGAATTGGACAAGCCACGCGAATTACCGAAAATTATTGCACAAGCTTATAAAACTATAGGCCGCAATAGCCTGGGAGTTAAACCTTTTGCTAAAACACAAGCTCCTACGCAACCCCCACCAAAAACTCAATCTGACAAAGATGAGAAACCGTTCTTTACTAAAAAGAACTGGCGATTGAAAAAACAGGGTAAGCAACAGAAGAAGCCAGGATCACGAAGTACATCCCCGGTTTCGGAATCTTCTGAACGCACTTATGATTTGCGCGATAGAGCGAGAATAAAATCTCCCGAGAGATTCCATGTTCCTGACTCGCGCTCTCCTCATTCTTTACAGGCACCAACGTCGTTACAGACTGGTGGAGGAGATCGCCCGGATAGAGGTAGGGGTCGTGAGGCCCCGCCAGGACGAGACCAACCTCGGCAACAAGTCAGAGGGACACAAGAAGAATTTCCACGTTCTCGCCCACAGTTTCAGAAGAAAAAAGTTGCTGCTGTAACAGCAAAGTATGCCACAGACGGTGAGAACGAGACTCCTGAATTGGACGTGGGCAGTGACGCTCCTATACAGCGCCGCGGAAGTTACCATAGTGCGAGAGGCACTCCTTCCTCATGTGGAGGCGACAGCAACTGAAACATTCATTACTGTCGAGACAGCTGACACTCGAGTGGCACCCCTGACAGACTATATAATATTGTCATCCAAATTGAGGGTGACATACAGCATGTAATTAAAGGGATTTTTGGGAAAATCTAACCTCTTCATATGACATTTTGTTAGCGGAGGCGGATTGGCCGCCCCCATTTGTACTTGCTGCTCGTACAGGGGAGGAGGTAATTCTTCCCAGCTTTTCTCGCCATGTCCCCAAGGACAAAGCGGAGGAACTTGCAGTGGAATGGGCTGTAGCCTTGGCTCCGGCGTTATACCGAAATCACGTGGGTTGGGATGAGGATTCGCCCTCCCATGAAATACCTTTACGGTCGCTGCCGCAGCCACAACCCCAATATCCCATCAAACGGGAAGCCAAAGGTCCCGTTTCCTAAATTCTGACTCAGTTGGAATATCAGGGAGTGATTGAAACATGCGAGTCACAAATGAATAATCCCCTTTTCGCTGTTTCTAAACCTGATGGATCGTACCGCTTAGTTTTGGATTACCGGCATTTGAACTCTCATTGTCGGAACTTTGCGGTACAAAACACACACAGTTCTGCGCTAGTAGACAGTCTTGTTCGTAAAAAATATAAAACGACACTTGACCTATCCAATGGATTCTACACGCACAACTTAGCCCCGGAGAGTAGCCAATGGAGCGCTTTTACCTCCGGTGGTAAATTATTCAAATTCCGGCGTCTCCCTATGGGCTACAAAAAACAGTCCAGGTGTATTCGCTGCCCGTGTTGTCTCTTTGTTAGACGGCATAGACCCGGATGCATGTTCGTACGTCGATGATATTTATCTGACAGACGACTAATTGTTCCAGCATCGTTCTCGAGTGGACCGCATTATTCTAGAATTTGCGGTTCTAGGCTACAAGTTTAACTTTGCCAAATCTCACATTGCTGAATTTACCGTTTTGTTTTTGGGCTATGAGCTCAACAATGAAGGTAAGGGTTTAGCTCCCCATTTCTTGGAGAAATGTGCACTCCTGTGCCCTCCTACTACTCTGAAGAAACTTCAGTCTTTGCTGGGTTTTCTGAACTTCGGGCGTACTTACATTCCCGAATATGCCCAGCGTATCAAGCCACTGTATTCCTTGATACAACCTAACTTTTCGAAGTCATGCTGGCTTCCGGAGCATACCTCCATTCTGCGGTCTTTGCAGACAGTCTTACTTGAGTCTAAATACTTGTTGACTCGTGACAACCACACCAACCTGGTGATTAGAATCATTCCAGGGGCAGTGGGTTTCACGTACTTAACCTTTAACGAAGGTGACACAGTACACATCGCATACAAGTTACATCTTTACACTTCCGCAGAAATGCGTTTCTCATCTGTGGAGAAAGTTTTAACTGCAGTGCAAATGGCGATTCTGAAGGAACGCGCTGGCACAGGAAAGCGCATTTTGGTGGTAACACCCTATCCTGCCCTAGAGGCAGTGACGAAAGCAAGTGTTCTGAACTCTAAAGCTTTGCACCCCCATTGGATACAATGGGCAACATCTTTGACGTCTCCGGATGTCACTTTTATCTTTGATTCATCACTTCAGACTCAGGAGTTTTTGCAGTATGAATTCGTTCATCCTCCTCCTCTGTCATTGCTACCGCTTGAGGAATACGAATGTATTATCTATACCGATGGTTCGGCCCAGCCGGCCACGGGTTCCAAGCATGCTTATTCAGCAGCGTGTGCTATTGTTGCAGGTTCTTTTGTGAGCGGACAATTTAGATCAACTGTGGTGCATACTCGAGCACTGGGAGACAGTACTGCACAATTGGCCGAGCTGCGCGCATTGGTGCTCGCACTTGAGTTCGCTAATCCGAATGTGACCACTCTTATTGTATGCGATTCCTATTACTGTGTTCAGTCTTACAATGACAATCTCTTCTTTTGGTCCCAAAATGACTACAGAGACGCAAAAGGCAGTACAATAAAGCATAAAATGCTTTGGGTTAGAGTGGCAGAATTACAACAAAATTGCCTCTCACACAGGTGGTTCACACACTTGGCCACCAGCGTGTGGGCGCACATGCTGTCGATAACGGTTTGGCAGATGAAGCTGCCAAATCAGCAGTAGCAACGTGTACAGTAGCAGCAGTTACAAGATCCATGACTAAAATAGATAAATATATTTTGGCAGCAATTGTTGCAACAAAGGAAGGTGCTAATTACCCAAGGGTTTCCCTTCCAAATACTCTTATCTCATAAGTCCCGATCAGACTCCTTATGTAAGTATTCCGGGTGTTGGGGATCGGCTGATTCCCAACGCGGACCGCAGACTTTCCTTGATAACTGCCGCACACGAAGGTATGGCTTCGGCTCATGCTGGTGTGTCTGCGACGGGTTCCATCTTGCAGCAGCGTTACTGGTGGCGGGGTTTATATAAACAAACCCGTATTTATGTGCTTTCTTGTGACATTTGTCAACAAATTAAGCCTTCCACGGTTACCCGGCCACCGCAAACACCGCTCTGCATTTCAAACAGACCTTTTGGGTGTGTTTACCTGGATCACTGCGGTCCATTTTCGTCTGACACTGCATACAAATACATCTTAGTAGCAGTAGACTCGTGCACACGTTTCATATGGGTCTGGCCACAACGGAGTGCTGATGCTCGAAATGTCATCAGGGATTTGCGTGTCTTTGTGGGAATTTTCGCATGTGGCACCTTCCATTCTGACCAAGGTCCGGCGTTCGCCTCTAAGGCTTACAAGGACGCAATGGGTTCATTGGGGGTGCAGGTGAAATTTTCGTCTCCGTATCGGCCTGAGGGCAATTCGGTCGTTGAACGAATGAACCATGACTTAAAGCAATCCTTGACAGCTAGAGTCTTGGGTACTGGCAGGAACTGGCTGGCCCACTTGTATAGCGTACAACGTGCACTTAATAATCTCCCTAGAAGACCTCTGGGTGGGCGGACCCCATACGAAATGCTCTTTGGCATAAGAATGTTTGTGCCTGACCTTGATGGTCTAGACATGGCGGCGCAATCCGCAATCTTTGACGTAGATAATCATTCTACTATGTTACAGGACTTACAAGAAGCCCAAGACAAACTTGCAATTAAACATTTACCTTCAGCCACAGACGCTGCATTGCAGATTCCGGTTGCCGGCTGGCTTCCGAAAGTTGGAGACCTGGTCCGGGAAAAGGTGGCGAACAAAAAAGAATTTGGTCCCTCTTATCGTGCACCAGTTCCAGTCCTAGGTCTGAAGGGAACTCGTACAGTCATTTTACCACCGCTTCCTGGTCGCAAGGAAAACAGATACATCTCAGTGGAAAATGTCAAGCTACAACATCTGGACGATCCTGAATAGTGTAACACCAGCGGTCTCTTGTCCAGTCATTTCAAGGACAAATGTTTGTGGTTTTCCAGCCCGAACGGTCACTGATGTTGCCATTGAGATGGTTGATTTGCCTGACAGTTTACTCGACTACCCGGATTCCCCCTGCAACGAGGAGATCGAGTGTGCTGATCCCGCCACCGAGTCCGTGGCTCATCTACCAACAACGCCATTGAACCCAACACGTTGTTCTTTTGACTCGGATTCCCCTTCAGTACTTATCCCGTCCAGATTTAGTATTTTTGTATCCTGGTTCAGAGACAATTTGTTGGTTCCCCCATGGACATACATCTGGTTGGTACTGTTCCTGATTTTTCTGTTCATGTCCATTGGCTTTGTCACAGTCTTTTTTCTACTTATCAATGGTCACTATTTACCAGAACGCTCTGCTGTGAACTGTGTCGCTGGAACTTTGGCTCCACATTCTTCCTGTCACATCATGAAGCGAGACTACACATTTGTGAACATTACAGCGTTTCCAGTTGCTGATGGCATCGTATGGGATGCAGTAAATTTTCAAATTCATGGCCCGACTGAGATAATTAATGTACCAAATGTCCTCCGTGTTTCGATGGGTGATGTCGTGAAAAGTAATATTCATTCTGACGATTGGGATGTACATGCTGTTGAATCGTTATTTTCTGATCTGAAATATTATGCTGCTTTTAATGCTGAGGATTTGTATTTAAATTCTGCAAATTATGCCGACTTATATTGTTACCAGCATTGGGGCAATCATTTTCTCCATAAACCCAGTACCCTTCGGGGTCCTTTTAATTACACACAATGGGAACATTGTCCGACCCCTTTACCGGGTAGCTCCCAGACTCTTCAAAGTAAGTTTACTTATTTTACAGATTTTGATAGGTCAAACCCTGGGTCCTATTATTTTAAATTAAACACTTCATCTACTCAGAAAAAAATGTTGACCAATACCAAATGGCTTTATTCAGGTTCCTTTTGAATGCCTTAGCTGTGGGTGGTTATGAACATTGGCGGGATACTATTGACTTAAAATCTATCTGGGGCTCCAAAGCATGGCAGGTACAAGGCACAGAAGCCTTGCACCGTGCTTGCCTCATCCCAACCCAGATTCTATTTTTGAATCACACCATCTATCAAACAACGTGTTGGGGTTTGGCTACTTCCAAACAATTAAATGCACCCTCTATTCCTGTATTGTCTTCCACTCCCAATGAAAGCTTGCTTTAAATATTTCCATTGAAATTTTACAAGCTTTGTTCCAGAACAATTCATTCAACATGTCTACGGTTGTTCAGTCCCCCTGGTTGGCTTGGCCCATAGCATCTAATGCCTGCCAACTGCGTTTTCACGACGCGGATCCTGGTTATAGACAGGATAGGCCGGACCCCAGGTTTTCTGACTCTCGTACTGTTACAACATATTCTGTTGGTAAATTGTGTAAACAGTGGTTGCAGCACTCTTCCTTAGATTCTGTTAAACAACATTTATCCCTCCTATCGGGCAACATTGATCTGTCCGACTTTATTCTAGGGCCTCGTGGTCCTCGACCGAAGAGGTTCATATATGAGACTTACAATGAACTCTGGAAGCTTTCGCAAGTTGAAGCTGCTTCCGTCTTCGGGAAATAGATCAGGCAAATTTAGAAAAGGTGCTTGCTGTTGTTGATAATAGTATTAATACCCTGTCTTCTCGCATTTACACGTTAGAGAATATTGTTTCCTCTGTTGTTGATATTGTACAAGATGATGTTTCTGTGTTATATCATGGTCAAAATCAATTGCGTTCAGTAATGCAGTTTGCATGGACTATGCAAACCCTTAAATTGGGGAAAGTTCCTTGGCATTTTCTAAACACCTCTGCCTTATTCTTACCTTTTAATTTAACTGAAAAACAGCAGTTTATGTCCATGAAAGATGCAGCATACATTCTGTTACATATTGAGAGGATAGAGCCATTACCATTCTCGGTAGCAGAATTGGATTCTGCTGCGTGGCTAGTACACGGGGTTATAGCTTTGCCTTTTTCTTTATTTGAGTTTAGTTCCTGCATGAAACATTTTCCTGTCGGTCGTTTTCAGCCTTTGGGAAGTGCTTTCCTGCATGAACTGTGGTCCCTACCTTTCATGTATAGATGTCTTGGGGACGGGAAGGAAGTTTTTCTCACGGGGGAGTCATGCGATTCTACTGTGGGTCATTCCCTTGTTTGTAAATACATTACATTGCACGGAGCTTGTAATGTTTCAGCTCGAATTTGCTTGTGTTCTGAAGGGAATTCCTGCTCCTTCTATCGCTCCTACTTTCACTGTGCTTGCTAATGGCAGCTATCTCCTTCTAAATAATCAGGACTGTTGTGGCATGCTTGCCGGTATACCCTATATTGTAACAGTTTCCCACAGAGTTGTCTGCTGCAAAAATGTGCTGTTTCCTCCCCGCATGGCATTGTAGATACTTCAATTTGGCCTTCCATTCCAACTTTGAAGGCAGATTTCAATAAATTGAGCAGAATAAAGGCACTATTATTGAATCAGGAGGTTATGCTCAAATCCGCGCGGAGACATTTGTTCTCCAGGTGGCGAGTACTCACAGTGAAATACAGGCCCTGCTAAACACAAACCTCCCACAACATTTCGGTGAGTTAATTCACCGCGTTTTCAATGCATGTCGCACTGAAGGTCTTGTGCATTTTTTTAAAGTTGTGGGCTCTGGCCTTGTTACCTCCTTTCAAACTATATTTGGTGTAATACCGGCTTTTATTCATTCTATTTTTTCCAGTGTCTTTGGCGGCTTTCCATAGATCCTAGCGTTAGCTGCTGGAATACTACTTTTGATTTGTTTACTACGCAATGGCTGCACCTCATAGAGCTCGCCTCGACCGCAGACGCCTTCGGGTGCTCCGTGAACGTCTTCTCGCTGGCTTCGGCGTCCTGCCATTGGCGACACTTGGTGTATCTTACAAACTTTCTTTTCGCTTTGCGTATTTCACTTGCGTGCAACCTGTGATGTCTTGCATCCGATGTCCTTTCTCATGGTCCTTGGATTATTGCCTCTCCAATACGTCTCTGTCTCACCGGGATTTTGTCCAGTTGGTGGGTCCCTTAGAGGCCCATGAACGAGACTGTTCTGGACCAGGCTATATGGCGCGTGCGGCTGCACTTGGAATTTTGGCACAATGGGATATCTGGGCGGCTGCTCAGAATCTCCTACGACGCAGTTATATTGATTATCACGCAAGTTGTCCCGCAATGCTGTTCGCTACTGCCTCTTATGAGGAACATGAATGCAGTTTTGATTTATTGAACTGGATGGCATCTCTTTTTTCTGGCGATTCAAACGATGCCCTCTTGGAAGGTGTGGCGTTTTTCTGCACTTCCACTCTTTTTGATTGAGGGGTCTCCACGTTCTGCATTTCTGCCCCACTGGATTTGTTTTTGTTGTTTCAGTTTTTCTTTTTTAAATCCTGGTTTATGTCCTTCATTGGGGCCTATTCCGCATCGAACCTTGCCATTCTGCTCCATCTATTTGAACTCTATCTCCGTCCTATGTCTTTGCCACTGGACTGACCAGGGGAGGGTGTCGTGTGGTTTGTGGACTCATAGACTGCTTTGCTAAGTTAGCTTGGGCCTGGCTGCCATGATGCCTCTTTGCGCACGTTACTTCGTGCCCTTGTTTTCCAGACTTTGCTATTTTCGAACTGCGTGCCTTTTTGTCCTTCTTCCTGATAACTCTGGGTCATGTCTGCACATCATGTACAAGGTCGGAAGGCGATGTCACTTGTTCTTGCTGATCTGGTCAGTCCCTCGAGCTTAGACATAACACTGATTGCAGCTGCACTGGGGAAATTCGTGTGCATTTAATATTGTGATTTTGGTGTCAGGGGCACTTGGAGAAAAACCTTTCCAGAGAGAAGAGCTGTGCTTGTCTGATGATGTAAACCCTGCATCTAGATACTGAGGTATGGGGGTCTGCCTGATAATGCCCAGAGGTCTTCTGTTTTTATAATAAACTAGTTATTAGCACGGGGAGGGTGGACAGGTCATTTAGCCCTATATCCACTGTCTTTATATAATGCTATCCCGTTTGTATTCTATGGAATTGTAACTATGCTGATTATATTATTCTTATGCATTATGCTGATAGTACTTACACGTGTACTGTATCTTAGAGCACGATAGTTGAAATAAACATTTTAAACTATACAGTGTCTCTTATTACGCAAGTTGTGGACAGGTATGAGTGAGTAACGAAAGGGTGTCCTTGCTCCTGCGAGTCCTGAGAGAAATACCGTGTTCTGGGTTGTCTAATCATTGGTAGCTACGCTGCTAATGAGACGCTAATGCTAGCCGGATTAGGGTTGTAGGTACTACGGTTTATGGTTGGCTCACCACTATACTCCGAGGTCCTATTATCCTGTGCATAGCTCTGTATATGTGCAGAATCCCTACGACACAGTGACCCACCATCCGCTGGTGAATCCACTGGATAGGTAATACACACTCTGCTGACAATACTGACCTCACATGCTCTGGTGAATCCACTGGATCCCTCTTGGTAAGGCGCGCTCTCTGCCAACTGTACTGACCATTCTACAGGGTTCTGTATCCACTCTCTCTGCCACCTGCACAAACCGCCCATGATCTGGTGGATCTCATGAGGTTGTGACAGATCCCCATTCCTAAGACTGTGATGATCTCTTTGCATGATCTGGGGCAGAGAAAGCCCCCGCTGCTTTCGAAGAGCGTGCCCCCTGCCTCCAACACACCATAACACGCTCCAACTTTTCGACCCCTGTCTCTGTACATACAACAGTCATACATGTGCGCTCCGCATACGCTTCAGACACAGACCGAGCCTCGGAAGGGGGCTCTGTGGGGCTCCCCATGTGCACTCTCTTTTCTGAGCATGACTACAGTGAGCTCACCGCTGATGGAGGACAGACAGACTGACAATAGTGTCAGCGATATCACTGCAGTAGCAGGGGAGGGTTCTTGCAGCGCCTGGATACTCTATCGGGTGATTAGCTGCGCTTTATAAATCCTGATTGATTGATTGATTGACATGCTATGACAGTGGCATACTGGCCTCTCTGGTGATTTAGTTGGGCCTGCTCATCCCCTGCAACTGGGGCCTTTGGCAGTACATGTGGGACATGGGTGTGGCATCCCTGTACCATCCTTTCAGCGCATGTAAAGCGTGCATGTGTGGAGTGTGTGTGATGCCGGAGGCCACAGTCACCCTGGGATCCATTCTGCATTTCTTACCAGTGGTGGCTGCTAATTAACAGCGGTTGCGGGGGGGGGCAGGTCGCTGGGGGGAGGGAAAGAAAAAAAATTAATCACTTACCTGTAATGCAGCCTGGGTGGAGAACATGCAAAGTACGCATGATGGCTTAGCCAGCCCAAGACGGCTGGCCAAACCATCATGCGCACTTAAGAGAGTGCAAACCACTCCGACTCCAGCTCCTCTGTGAGAGCCCCGCCCCAACCAAGCAGAGCAACAAAGGAAAAACAAAATGATAATAACAATGAGTTATAATTTTATTTTTTCCTTTTTGACCTGCTCAGTGGAGCTATGCCCTGTTTCTTGCACTCTATTGGTATCCAAGATGGATGCCAAGACCGGACTCTGCTTCAAGGGAGAGAGCCGCCCAGACTCTGCTTCACGGGAGAGAGCCGCCCGGACTCTGCTTCACGGGAGAGAGCCGCCCGGACTCTGCTTCACGGGAGAGAGCCGCCCGGACTCTGCTTCACGGGAGAGAGCCGCCCGGACTCTGCTTCACGGGAGAGAGCCGCCCGGACTCTGCTTTACGGGAGAGAGCCGCCCGGAGCCGCCCGGACTCTGCTTCACGGGAGAGAGCCGCCCGGGCTCTGCTTCACGGGAGAGAGCCGCCCGGGCTCTGCTACCACGGGAGAGAGCCGCCCGGGCTCTGCTACCACGGAGAGAGCCGCCCGGGCTCTGCTTCCACGGGAGAGAGCCGCCCGGGCTCTGCTTCACGGGGAGAGAGCCGCCCGGGCTCTGCTTCACGGGAGAGAGCCGCCCGGGCTCTGCTTCACGGGAGAGAGCCGCCCGGGCTCTGCTTCACGGGGAGAGAGCCGCCCGGGCTCTGCTTCACGGGAGAGAGCCGCCCGGGCTCTGCTTCACGGGAGAGAGCCGCCCGGGCTCTGCTTCACGGGAGAGAGCCGCCCGGGCTCTGCTTCACCGGAGAGAGCCGCCCGGGCTCTGCTTCACCGGAGAGAGCCGCCCGGACTCTGCTTCACCGGAGAGAGCCGCCCGGACTCTGCTTCACCGGAGAGAGCCGCCCGGACTCTGCTTCACCGGAGAGAGCCGCCCGGACTCTGCTTCACCGGAGAGAGCCGCCCGGACTCTGCTTCACCGGAGAGAGCCGCCCGGACTCTGCTTCACCGGAGAGAGCCGCCCGGACTCTGCTTCACCGGAGAGAGCCGCCCGGACTCTGCTTCACCGGAGAGAGCCGCCCGGACTCTGCTTCACCGGAGAGAGCCGCCCGGACTCTGCTTCACCGGAGAGAGCCGCCCGGACTCTGCTTCACCGGGAGAGAGCCGCCCGGACTCTGCTTCACCGGAGAGAGCCGCCCGGACTCTGCTTCACCGGAGAGAGCCGCCCGGACTCTGCTTCACCGGAGAGAGCCGCCCGGACTCTGCTTCACCGGAGAGAGCCGCCCGGACTCTGCTTCACCGGAGAGAGCCGCCCGGATTCTGCTTCACCGGAGAGAGCCGCCCGGACTCTGCTTCACCGGAGAGAGCCGCCCGGACTCTGCTTCACCGGAGAGAGCCGCCCGGATTCTGCTTCACCGGAGAGAGCCGCCCGGACTCTGCTTCACCGGAGAGAGCCGCCCGGACTCTGCTTCACCGGAGAGAGCCGCCCGGACTTCTGCTTCACCGGAGAGAGCCGCCCGGACTCTGCTTCACCGGAGAGAGCCGCCCGGACTCTGCTTCACCGGAGAGAGCCGCCCGGACTGTTCTTCACCGGAGAGAGCCGCCCGGACTGTTCTTCACCGGAGAGAGCCGCCCGGACTCTGCTTCACCGGAGAGAGCCGCCCGGACTGTTCTTCACCGGAGAGAGCCGCCCGGACTGTTCTTCACCGGAGAGAGCCGCCCGGACTGTTCTTCACCGGAGAGAGCCGGCCGGGGCTCTGCTTCGCGGCAGAGGGCCGGCCGGGGCTCTGCTTCGCGGCAGAGGGCCGGCCGGGGCTCTGCTTCGCGGCAGAGGGCCGGCCGGGGCTCTGCTTCGCGGCAGAGGGCCGGCCGGGGCTCTGCTTCGCGGCAGAGGGCCGGCCGGGGCTCTGCTTCGCGGCAGAGGGCCGGCCGGGGCTCTGCTCGCGGCAGAGGGCCGGCCGGGGCTCTGCCCGCGGCAGAGGGCCGGCCGGGGCTCTGCTTCGCGGCAGAGGGCCGGCCGGGGCTCTGCTTCGCGGGCAGAGGGCCGGCCGGGGCTCTGCTTCGCGGCAGAGGGCCGGCCGGGGCTCTGCTTCGCGGCAGAGGGCCGGCCGGGGCTCTGCTTCGCGGCAGAGGGCCGGCCGGGGCTCTGCTTCGCGGCAGAGGGCCGGCCGGGGCTCTGCTTCGCGGCAGAGGGCCGGCCGGGGCTCTGCTTCGCGGCAGAGGGCCGGCCGGGGCTCTGCTTCGCGGCAGAGGGCCGGCCGGGGCTCTGCTTCGCGGCAGAGGGCCAACCAGCTGGCACATTGGAAGTGCCTGTTACAAGGGAAAAGATACTCAGAAGTGGCAACTATGACAGACCTCAGTAGGACGAGCCAAAGAAATCCATTGAGCTCTGTGGAAGGATCTGCTCTGTACGGCGAGTGAGGTCCAAGCATCCTGAGGTGCCACCACAGTGTGGCTCAACTGTGTACCCCGATGGATGGAGGGGACCTGGGAATTCAGGTCACACAACCCAAGAGGCGCTATAAGAATATAAGAAATTAGACCGCAGTTCATGCCCTATACAAGAGATAAGCCGACGTGCCGGAGGAGGGACCTACATCAGGAGGATAGTACTTACCTGGGGTGGACACCGCGCTCTTTAAGGGAGTCGAAATGCATCCTGGCCCAAGGAAGATTCTCAGGTAGCAAAGCCCAACGATGCTTCTACAATTGGTGCTGCCCCCATTCTCCTGACATCTGCGAGTGATGCAGTCACCAACCAAGCAGCAGTCGTTTGGGCCGGGGCAAGATCAATGCTCTATGAACCTAAATAAGGAATGGGTACCTCTTGGGAAACCCAGCTTGGGCAAGCACATGTCGTGCATAAAAGACCCCAGATCAGTGTGTGGAAGGCATGACCTCCGCACACTGGACCTTCCGCACACTGGACCTCCCGCACACTGGACCTCCCGCACACTGGACCTCCCGCACCCTGGACCTCCCGCACCCTGGACCTCCCGCACCCTGGACCTCCCGCACCCTGGACCTCCCGCACCCTGGGCCTCCCGCACCCTGGGCCTCCCGCACCCTGGGCCTCCCGCACCCTGGGCCTCCCGCACCCTGGGCCGAGGCCCAGGGCCTCCGGCACCCTGGGCCTCCGGCACCCTGGGCCTCCGGCACCCTGGACCTGCACTTCTTATAATGACTGCACCTGACAGGCCATGTGACAGAGTAGCCTGGCCGACAACAGGCTGCCATGCGGCGACACAGATACCTGCACCATAGTGTGAGGGTCAGGGGTGTAGGTTTGGGGAGGGGTTGGGGTGTTACACTCCCCTAAAAAATGTATTCTGTCGTAAATAGTTTGTTACAAGTGCTTTCAGTCAGGTACGGTGATGTCTGTCGAATTTCACCCAGTATTTTTAAATACACAAAGAAAGACACACACACACCACGCGCACACACTCTTGCGCGCGCACACACTCTTGCGCAAGCGCACACACTCTTGCGCACACACACTCTTGCGCGCGAACGCGCGCGAGAAGCGCGCACTCTTGCGCGCGCACACGAACTTTTGTGCGCGCGCACTCTTGCGCGCGCACACAAACTCTTGTGCACACAACACACAAACTCTTGTGCACACAACACACGAACTCTTGTGCACACAACACACGAACTCTTGCGCGCACACAATTGCGCGCGCACACACTTGCGCGCGCACACACTTGCGCATGCACACACGCACGCACATACTTGCGCACGCACACACTCTTGCGCGCGCACAGTCTTGCGCGCGCACAGTCTTGCGCGCGCGCACACTCTTGCGCGCGACTCTTGCGCGCGCGCGCAAGAAGCGCGTGCACACAAACTCTTGTGCACACAACACACGAACTCTTGCGTGCACGCACACTCTTGCGCGCCCAAGAAGCGCGCACTCTTGCACGCGCACATGAACTCTTGTGCACACAACACACGAACTCTTGCACGCGCACACACTCGCGCGCGCGCACACACTCCTGTGCGCGCACACTCTTGCGCACGCACACACACTTGCGCACGCACACTCACGCACACTCTTGCACGCGCACACTCTTGCGCGCGCACACTCTTGCGCGCGCACACTCTTGCGCGCGCACACTCTTGCGTGCGCGCACACTCTTGCGTGCGCGCACACTCTTGCGTGCGCACACTCTTGCGTGCGCACACTCTTGCACGCGCGCGCAAGAAGCGCGCGCACACAAACTCTTGTGCACACACAAACTCTTGTGCACACAACACACGAACTCTTGCGCGCACGCACACTCTTGCGTGCGCAAGAAGCGCGCACTCTTGCGCGCGCACATGAACTCTTGTGCACACAACACACGAACTCTTGCACGCGCACACACTCTTGCGCGCGCGCACACACTCCTGTGCGCGCACACTCTTGCGCACGCACACTCTTGCGCACGCACACACTCTTGCGCACGCACACACTCTTGCGCGCGCACACTCTTGCGCGCGCACACTCTTGCGCGCGCACACTCTTGCGCGCGCACACTCTTGCGTGCGCACACTCTTGCGCGCGTGCAAGAAGCGCGCGCACACAAACTCTTGTGCACACACAAACTCTTGTGCACACAACACACGAACTCTTGCGCGCACGCACACTCTTGCGCGCGCAAGAAGCGCGCACTCTTGCGCGCGCACATGAACTCTTGTGCACACAACACACGAACTCTTGCACGCGCACACACTCTTGCGCGCTCTTGCACGCGCATGCACACTCTTGCGCACGCACTCTTGCGCATGCACACTCTTGCGCACGCACTCTTGCGCATGCACACTCTTGCGCGCGCACACAAACTCTTGCGCGCGCACACAAACTCTCTTGCGCGCGCACACAAACTCTTGCGCGCACACGAACTCTTGCGCACACAACACACACACTCTTGCGCGTGCACACTCTTGCTCGTGCACACTCTTGCGCGCACACACTCTTGCGCGCGCGCACACTCTTGCGCGCGCACACTCTTGCGCGCGCACACACTCTTGCGCGCGCACACACTCTTGCGCGCGCACACACTCTTGCGCGCACACACACTCCTTGCGCTGCGCAGCACCTTACACACTCTTTGCGCGCCACACACTCTTGCGCGCACACACTCTTGCGCGCGCACACACTCTTGCGCGCACACACTCTTGCGCGCGCACACACTCTTGCGCGCACACACTCTTGCGCGCGCGCACACACTCTTGCGCGCACACACTCTTGCGCGCACACACTCTTGCGCGCACACACTCTTGCGCGCACACACTCTTGCGCGCACACACTCTTGCGCGCACACACTCTTGCGCGCACACACTCTTGCGCGCACACACTCTTGCGCGCACGCACACACTCTTGCGCGCACGCACACACTCTTGCGCGCACGCACACACTCTTGCGCGCACGCACACACTCTTGCGCGCACGCACACACTCTTGCGCGCACGCACACACTCGCGCGCACGCACACACACGCGCACACACGCGCGCGCACACACTCTCGCGCACACACACTCTCGTCTCTGTTTTGAAGGTCTTAAAGAATAGTGTTTTCAGCACTGCTAACAATACACACTGCCCTTTAAGCCCCCCTCATGCTCGCTTCTCATATAATGTATCTTACTGTGGCGCTGTGGAGAAGCAAACAGGGACGCGTGTCTGGTTTTGGGTTAGTCTTTTTATTGACTCAATTACACATGTGGCTTAGTGCCCAGGACACTGGCTCCAAGGTTTCCTGTGGCTTGTTCAAGACAGCAGTTGTATCCCCTCTCTTGCTCCAGAGAATGGGTTCCTGGGCGTTCTCTCCTTCTTCCGGACCCGTCCGGGTTCCGCCGGTTTGCCAGGGAATCAACCCAAAAGAAAAGCAAACAACAAAAGAATGTCAGGACGGGGTTTGGTCTCTTGGCGTGATCAGGGGAAAGAGGTGAAGGGAGGTATCACCCAGTACCAGCACCAGTGCTCTCGGTGTCTAAACTACGCGACAGCTGTTATGCGCATTTGTAACCAAACAGACTTCGTGCTTAATACCGCCCTCCGCTCCCTACACCCGGCGCTTCCTTAGAAACACCAACCCCTTTTTCCCACAAGGTCCCCAGGCGGCCCCATACCTTGTGTAGCCACGTCCCTCCGGAAACGTGGCTGGCGTCTGCATGATGCCGGGTAGGGTCCGGCTCCCTCTCTGGTTCCCTCTTGCCACCGGGTCGTCCTTCTGGTTCCGGTATTTCTTCTTCCTCCTTGGCTCGAGGTTCTGCCGCGTCTTGGGTTCTGGGTGCTATGAAGAAAGTCCGTACGGCCTCTTTTCCCGCTGGGTCTCCTTCTCCCGACCTCGCAGCTGTAGACGCGCGCCTCCTCAGGATCGCGTCTTCCTCTTTCACAACGAGAGGATCACATGACCCCGTCACGTGACCGGGAGGCTTTTCCCACAGTGAGAATCTCTTAAAGGGATAGTCCAGTTCTTGTTCCACAGCTGGTGTCTGTAAATAGAGGAGAGGACACGGAGAAAGGTAAGGGGGAAAGTGTTCTTTCGTAAGGTCCTCTGTTTCTGCTGTTCGCGGCATCACTTCGTCACACACCCTTACCCCAGACTGTTCCCGATTGGGGAACAGGGGAATGCGGGAGAGGAAGTCTGCGTTCCCGTTGTCAGTGCCTTTGCGATGCCTGACCTCAAAGGAAAAGGGTTGCAGGGATCGGAACCACCGTAATATCCGTGGGTTGTTTCCTTTGTTCTGGCTCATCCATAACAGTGGGACGTGATCAGTGTATAAGAGGAAGTGAGACCCCTCAAGGTAGTACCGGAGCTTGTCTACTGCCCACTTAATCGCAAGACACTCCTTCTCTATTATGGGATAGCGCTGTTCCCGTGGATAAAGTTTGCGACTGATAAATAAAATGGGGTGTTCAATGCCCTCCACTGATGTCTGTGACAACACGGCTCCCAACACATTTTTGGAAGCATCCGTCTGGAGCAAAAAGGGTTTCGTAAAGTCAGGAGACCGCAATATAGGAGTGGACGTGATGGCAGCTTTTAGGTTTTGGAAGGCTTCTAGTGCCTCGGGTGGGGGATGTAGTAGGTCTTTGGTCTTGGTCTCTTTCTTTAATAGGTTAGTGAGAGGAGAGGCAAATTCTGAATATTGGGGAATAATCTCCGGTAATAACCAAGAAGGCCTAGGAAAGCCCTGACTTCCTTTTTTGTACTTGGAAAAGCCGTGTGGACAATTGCCTTTATCTTCTCTTGTTGTGGTTCTATATGTCCGTTTCCAAGGAGATACCCCAAGTATTTTACTTTTTGGAAGCCTGCCCTTGATTTTTTTGCGTTTATATGTAAGCCTGCTGATTGAAGGGCATGAAGGACCTGACAACAATGGTGGAGATGCAGCTCCCAGGTGGAGCTATATATGACGATATTGTCGAGATAGGCAGAGGAGTATGTCTGGTGACTTGATAGCACCTTATTCATAAGCCTTTGGAACGTGGCAGGTGCTCCGTGAAGACCAAAGGGCAGGACTGTGAATTCGTACAAGCCCGTGGGTGTTGAAAAGGCGGTCTTTTCTTGGTCCTGTGGTCTTAGGGGCACCTGCCAATATCCCTTCGTGAGATCGAGGGTGGTGATGTATTGGGCATCACCCAGTTGTTCAATAAGCTTGTCCACATGAGGGAGGGGGTAAGAGTCCCATTTCGATATAGCATTGAGGGCCCTGAAGTCAATGCAAAACCGGACAGACCCGTCTGGTTTTGGGACGAGAACGATTGGCGAACACCAATCGCTTTGGGACGGTTTTATGACCCCTAGATTAAGCATGCTCTCTACCTCTTACTTTATTGCTTCTCTGCGGGCAGCGAGTATACGATATGGTTTTTGCTTCACTACTACACCTGGCTGAGTGGGAATGGTGTGTTCTGCGAGGGTGGTTCTTCCTGGGAGGTCAGAGAACAAAGGAGTAAAAGGGAGTAGTGTGTGCTGTAGGGATTCTTTTTGTTCTGCGGAAAGATCATGGTTAACTACCAGTTGGTTTAGAGTGGAGGAGGGGTCCTGGACGGGGACAGTGGTGTGGAAGTCCTTGGGAAGCGGTCCTAGCCATTTTTTTAGCAGGTTAATGTGATAGAGCTGTGTCCTTTTGGGAGTAACCTGTATTCGGTAGGAAGTTAACCCAATTTTGTTCGTGACTTTGTACGGTCCTTGCCATTCCGATCTAACCTTGGAAAGGCCGGAAGGCATGAGGACCAAGACCCAGTCCCCCACTTTAAGGTGTCTCCATTTTCTTCCTTTGTCATAGAAGATTTGTTGTTTGACTTGGGCCTGTTCTAGATTAGCGTCTGCGAACTCCCGTAACTTGTGGAGTCGGTAAAGATTGGGTGTAGTCAAGGAACGCTTTGGTTTCCTCTTGTTCTTCTTGTTCCCATACCTCCTTGGTTATCTCTAGGAGGCTACGGGGTTCTCTACCATACAGGAGTTTAAAAGGAGAACAACCCAGACTAGCTTGTGTCTGGCTTCGAGTGACCTAAAGGGACAGAGGGAGAAGCATGTCCCATTCCTTGCCTTCGACACTCAACAGTTTTTTTTAATGTCAACTTAAGGGTGGCATTGTACCTCTCGCACAAACCATCGGTTTGTGGATGGTACACAGAAGTTTTTATATGGGAGATGTCAAGGGATTTACAAATTTGTGCCATTAGCTTGGAAACAAAGGGGGTTCCTTGGTCCGTGAGGATTTCACGGGGGAAACCAACCCGGGAGAACAATTCAAGTAACTTATCGCTGATATTCATAGTGGTGGGAGCGTGTATGGGAAAAGCCTCGGGGTACCGGGTGGCATAATCCACAATGACTAAGGCATATACATTGCCTTTTTTGGTTCGAGGTAAGGGGCCAATAAGGTCCATGCCTATCCTCACAAATGGTCTTCCGATAATTGGAAGGGGCTGTAGGGGAACAGGAGGAGGTTTGTAGGGATTTTTCTTTTGGCACACCTCGCACTCGTGACAAAACCTGGTGACATGAGAAAATATTCCTGGCCAATAGAAGTGTCGCAACAGTATCTGTTTTGTTTTTTGTGCACCCCTATGTCCCGCCAATAAATGAGTGGGCGAAAAACAGGACCTGTTCTCTAAAGGACTGCAGTACTACCAACTGAGGGGGGTCTCCCTGGTTCCCTATTCTGTATAACAGCTCGTTTGTGACCTGGAAGCAAGGATACATAGGGTTTGGTGTATGGGTGGTCTGTCTAGCATGGTCCCAGGCGGCAGCTAGTGTTGGGTCATGAGTCTGGCTATACCTGAAGCTGCGGTCAGAGAGCCAGGGAGCTTGAGTGAGGAAGGACTGGCGAATAGGGTCTTGGGAATGTAGGGGTTTTATTTTATCCCTCAGTAGAGTAAGGAACGACGGGTTGTCCTGTCCAATGATTAACTGCTCAGGGAGGGAGGGCAACATACCAAGCTTGGCTTGTAACACTCGCCTGTTTGGTAGAGTAACTGGGAGCTGTACTAAGGGATAGATGCGGATATCTCCATGCACACACCTGATAGGCACTTTTTCCCCTGTAGGGGTGATTGAGGGGTTGATGAGTGATCGTAGAATCACTGACTGGCGACAGCCGGAATCCAACAAGGCTCGTACAGCAGTTCCCTGTACGTGTACACTTATATAAAAACTGGGTCCCATTTCCTCGGTGTACAGGATTGAGCGGGGTATGTAACTTATGTCCATTGGCTCCTCCTGGGGTTTCTTACGGGGGCATGCCCTGGCGATGTGGCCCCAGTCTCCACACTCAAAGCACTGCGGTCCCCGTGTGGAGATTGGTTCAGGGCGAAAATGGCGAGATCACATGGGCTCGGGCCTGGGTTTCACTGGCTTCTTGTCGGTCTTATTAGGGAGACCGGAAGGGCGTGTGGGTTTTTCTGAATCCCAAGGCAGAGGTCGTGGTTGGGCCCGGTAGAAGGAGGTAGCCATTTCTACCGCTTGCTCCACTGTCAGGTGCGTATGTTGCTTTAACCATCTCTGTGTGGGAAAGGGTAAAGCCTCAATGAACTGCTCCAGATAGATCAAAGACATGATTTCCTCTTTAGTATTTGTTTGGGGTTTCAGCCACTTGTCCGCGGCGGTTTTTAGTTTGAAGAAGAGGGTCTTTGGATTGTCCGCGGCGGTCCCTCTTTCCCTCCTGAATCGTACTTATAGGCCTCTGAATCCATCCCCAGGTGGTCTAGGATGATGCCTCTTATGTCGCTATAGTGGGTGTTACCGCTTGCATTAGCTACCTGATATGCAGCTTGTGCTTCTCCGGTGAGGAGGGGTGCCAAGAAGAAAGGCCATTTAGCCTCTGGCCATCCTGAGGCTCTGGCAGCCCTCTCAAAGTTTAATAGAAACACGTCAGGATCCTCTCCTGGAAGGTATTTCTGTAAGGACACGTTTGGACCTGTCCCTGGGCGTGCTTGGAGTTGAGCGGTTAACTGCAACCTGTCGTCGGCCACTTTCTGTAGGCATTCCGCCTGATTGCTTATTGTGTCCTTGAACATATCTCTGTCGGCTTGGGCTGAGGACATCTGTTTTTCCACGGCCCATTCTAACTTCTCCTGGCCACGTATCAATTGCTGTATGAGGTTCTCCATACCTGCAATCTATGGAGGATATCCCACTTCTGACACCACGTGTGGTGCGGTGGAGAAGCAAACAGGGACGCGTGTCTGGTTTTGGGTTAGTCTTTTTATTGACTCAATTACACATGTGGCTTAGTGCCCAGGACACTGGCTCCAAGGTTTCGTGTGGCTTGTACAAGACAGCAGTCGTATCCCCCTCTCTTGCTCCAGAGAATGGGTTCCTGGGCGTTCTCTCCTTCTTCCGGACCCGTCCGGGTTCCACCAGTTTGTCAGGGAACCAACCCAAAAGAAAAGCAAACAACAAAAGAATGTCAGGACGGGGTTTGGTCTCTTGGCGTGATCAGGGGAAAGAGGTGAAGGGAGGTATCACCCAGTACCAGCACCAGTGCTCTCGGTGTCTAAACTACCCGACAGCCATTACGCGCATTTGTAACCAAACAGACTTCGTGCTTAATGCCGCCCTCCGCTCCCTACACCCGGCGCTTCCTTAGAAACACCAACCCCTTTTTCCCACAAGGTCCCCAGGTGGCCCCGTACCTTGTGTAGCCACGTCCCTCCGGGAACGTGGCTGGCGTCCGCGTGATGCCGGGTAGGGTCCGGCTCCCTCTCTGGTTCCCTCTTGCCACCGGGTCGTCCTTCTGGTTCCGGTATTTCTTCTTCCTCCTTGGCTCGAGGTTCCGCCGCGTCTTGGGTTCTGGGTGCTATGAAAAGTCCGTACGCCCTCTTTTCCCGCTGGGTCTCCTTCTCCCGACCTCGCAGCTGTAGACGCGCGCCTCCTCAGGATCGCGTCTTCCTCTTTCACAACGAGAGGATCACATGACCCGTCACGTGACCGGGAGGCTGTTCCCACAGTGAGAATCTCTTAAAGGGATAGTCCAGTTGTTGTTCCACAGTTGGTGTTCCACAGTTGGTGTCTGTAAATAGAGGAGAGGACACGGAGAAAGGTAAGGGGGAAAGTGTTCTGTCGTAAGGTCCTCTGTTTCTGCTGTTCACGGCATCACTTCGTCACACTTACCAAGATATGCTGGTGCTTGTTGGGAAATCTAAAGTTCCACCCCCCCACTCCCCCCCAATCTTACTGAACAAGCTACGCCCCTGGTGAGGGGGTGTCCGGCCTGTGAAGCACGTGTGTTGTACTGGAAATGCCACAACTATGCTATCTTTAATACTTGCCCACTGTGTGTGTGTGTGTGCTGTACAGTGCAAGGGTGGAGAGGTGTGGCGGTTCCATTGTTACGTCTGCTTCAGGGGTCTTCATTTTGGCATCATTTCCCCCCTTAGCATCTTTGAAACCCTGGTTGGTTTTTTTAGGACACAAAAGTCAGGAATCTGTGTTTCTGTTACTTGTTTTTTGCTTAGTGCCTCATATTGCTCTCCTGCCATTCCTAGGAGCAGTAAATAACAGGTGTTATTATTAGCATCTGTGATGTTACACATTTGCCAGCCTGGCATGGGTGGACGGCTGAGCTGGGTGCGGCGGATCACACTCATGGCTGGCAGGTGACGCCATGCACTGGTGGCCAGCGTCTGACTCCGCATGCCAACTCCATCCTTTACCAATCACAGGTTCACATCGTAATAAGGCCACCTCGGCCTTCCTTCCTTCTGACGTCCGCAAACTGAATCCTAGAACACTGGATAATGACTCCTAGAAGTGAGGTACAAGGCGCTATGTATAAACACGTTATTACTCATGGTGCTACCTGTGCACAAAGTGTGGGTGCAGCACGTGGGTTCTCTTCTACATCTGGAGAAGCTAGAAGCTGAAGTCAAGTCTGATCCCTAAATAACCCTCGGTGCCAACGCTGTCAAGTCAGGGTCTTAGGAGAGGAAAGGCGGACATGAGTGCATGGTTCATTTAAAAGAAGGCCCACTCCTCCATGCAGGGGGCGCTGCACCTTTGAGGCCAGTGATGTGACCCTAAACATTATCAGTTCTTGGCACTAGGCGCTACATTATTGCTAGCGCTCTATTCCCAGTGTATCCTCAGGGGCTTGTCTCAGACGGACTCGGGCAGCTTGGTACCTGCTCAGTTCAGTGGGGTAACGACCATAGCCCCGCCCCTCTAATACCTACTGTAGGAAGCTGGCTCTATATATACTATACCAAAGTGAGGTATAGTGTGCACAGAGTCCAGTGAATCCCCAAAAGTAGGCAGCGGTAAAGTTAGATGGCACCTAACTCTCTATTTGGGGTAGTGTGGTCGAGCAGTAAGGCAGTATCAGAGGACAGTGTTAAGCATTTGTTGAACACACTCAGTCAGCAAATGAATTCACACACTCAAGGACTGAACTTCAGACCAATTGGTTTTGTATAAAAATATTCTTTTAGTTATTTTATTTCTAGAACCAAGCAAGCCTGGCACAGGTAAGCAATAAATACTTTACAGTAATAAATGCTGATTGTAAAACAGTTCAATTGCAATTGTAAATGTACTATGGTTTGACTTACAGTATTGTTTCAGAGAAATGCAATCACTTGTAAATGCAGTACATTGACTTCAACTGGATTTTCAGTAAAATAGCAGGTAAGTTACTTTTGGATTACTTTTCTTACTCAGTGCTGTAAGCCTGGATGCAGCACTGGGGCATTTCCTGTAAACAGGTGAGTAAAAGCGTTCTGGTTAAATCGTACAATTTTAAAGAATTGTTTTAGGTTTCAAAACTCCACACTTAGAAACTTTTTCAGGAAAAAGTGTCAATGTTCTCCTATGGAGGAAAATATGGTTATCGGTTTGTAGGTAAGTAATCGGTCTTTGGAGTTGAGGTTCTGGGGTTAGACTCAGGGGTCCCCCAGGGTCAGTGATGCACTCTTGTTACACCCTCAGCGGCACTAGGGCGGCCGGGTGCAGAGTGTTGAGGCCCAATGTTATCCAATGGGGGATAGGGGACCTCCGGTTGGTGGCTGCTGGCAAGCAGGTCACTGGGTTGTGGGAGCAAAGCTCCTGGACTTTAGCTCAGGACAAATGGGGAAACCAATTAGCACCAAAGGTGCACCCTCAGCGGCACTAGGGCGGCTGGGTGCAGAGTGCTGTTTCAACGTCGGACGCCCTGTTGTTTTCAATGGAGAGCCTCTGGTTTGGAAAGACACTGCAGGCAGGGAGACGAAGGACTTCTGGGTGCGACCACCACTTCGAGAGGTAAGTTGGGAAGTTAGGGGTTGGTTAGGCACCGCTCGGTTTGGGCACACAAGGCCATGGGGTGTCGGGTGCAGGGGTGCCTTTGGGGTCGGATCTTCTTACCAGCTCCTGGTCGCGGTTAGGGGGCCTTCTGGATTTAGGCTGCAGGCGTCGGCTGGAGGCTTGAGGCAGATCAGGGGTCCCCGGATCTCGGTTCAGGATCGCCGGGGTGACCACCTCATGGTGTTTGCCCACTCGAGCTCGGGCCGTGGACGGCAGGTGCAGAGTGGGGTGGATTCGCGGTCTCCGGCTGCTGCCAGAGGTTGCAGTTGAACAAATCCGGTGTTAACGGGAGAAGCAGGCTTTGGAAGTGAAGGCAGGCAGGTCCTCCGGGGTTTTTGAGGTTGCTGGCTGCAGGACACACCGGGGTTTCGCAGGAGCAGGTTCGAGGGGGAGACAGGCCGGTAGGGCTGGGGCCAAGTCAGTGGGCGTCTTCCTCTTGTGAGCTGCTGCACGGCTGTTCGGTCCTTCTTCTTTTCTTCTTGTTTCTTGTCTGGATCTGAGGAAGTAAGGTTCAGGGGTGCCCCCTAAATACTAGATTTAGGGGTATCACAGGTAGGTAAAGGGCAGGGACCAATGTGTCCCTTCCCTGGGGTGGGTACACCCCCTATTGTGCCACCCTCCAGTGGGAGGGGGGCAGGAGCCTGTCCCTGGTTGGCTGGGTCCCCCCATCTTCAAGATGGCGGGGACTGAGAGTTATGCTTCACCTCCCCTCCCCCACCTGAGGGGTGGAGTTGGCAGAGGTGGGCACACCTCCCTTCCTCACTTGTTTTTCCCGCCGGTTCTCCCGCCCAAAGTGGGGGTCAGAACCAGTAGGGACCAGTTGCTGAGTACAGCAAGTGGCCTGGAGAAGCTCACAAAAGGCGGCAAGCCTTTGAAGCTTCTCCTTCGTGAACCCTGCCCATCCTGGGGGAGGAGGCTTGGCACCTCGTCCCAGGATGTGCATTGTTTCAGGCCCCAGAGAGCAGCAGGCTCTCGACCCAGGGGTCCAGAAACATGTCTGGTGGTGGCAGCTGAAAGCAGCCACTCAGCCTGGACCCTAGAGGTGGGTTAGGTTTCAGGGGGCATCTTCTAAGATGCCCTCTGTGTGCCTTTTACATTAAATCCCACACTGGCATCAGTGTGGGTTTAATGTGCTGAGAAGTTTGATACCAAACTCCTCAGTTTTCAGTGTAGCCATTATGGTGCTGTGGAGTTCGTAATGACAAACTCCCAGCACCATATACTCTTAATGGCAGCACTGCACTTACAATGTCTAAGAATGGACTTAGACATTGTAGGGGTACAGGGCTCATGCCCCTGTACCCTCACCACTGGTATAGTGCACCCAGCTAGAGGGGTGACTGATCTATGCCAGGGCAGTGGGTTGTAGGCATGGCACACAGGGATGTGTGCCATGTCGACCCTTCACTTTGTTCTGCACCAAAACACGCAGCCTGCAAGGGCAGTGTGTGTGTGTAAAGGTACAGGGCCTCTAAGGGTGGCACAATAAGTGCTGCAGCCCTTAGGGGCCTTCTCTGGTCACAGTGCCCTGGGTACATGTGGTACCATTTACCAGGGGCTGACCTGTGGCCAGAGATGCCAATTGGGTTTAGGCTTCAATGCAGTTTTAGGGAAAGAACATAGGCCCTGGGTACCTGATTAGCAGGAGCCCAGGGCACACTCAGTCAAAGCACATCAGCAATTCAGCAAAAAGTGGGGGCAACCATGCAGAAAGAGGGCACTTTCTCACACCTACCTTTGTATTAATATTACTAGGGGGCCAGGCTCCCAAAATCAATACTCCTGGCTACGAGCTGTGGGTTTCGCCAGTAAAGCACGTGAAAGGTCCTGGGGGCGTACCACACACACCCAGAGAGTGAAGGGGGGAACACCTCAACTTCCCCGCTGTTGCACACCCAAGCAGTGCAACCCGTGTCACTCCTGTTACGTCACAGGGGCGACACTGCATTCCTCCCTAAACAGATTTCACGAACACAGTGCATAAGCATTACATAACAGTGGAAACATTCGGAGGAACCAGTACAAAATGTAGTCCGGTCCACGTCGGCACAATAAGAAAAACAACTGCGCAGGCTCAATCACATAATAATATGGAAACGTCTTACATGAAATGATCCTTCAGTCTACGGGATGGCTCAGGATTCTTTCGCAGACCTTACCGTGTGGAGGTAAGATGCTCAGGGATATTGGTCGAGAAAACCACAGGAGAATCTCCCATGGGTGCCGGGGGGGGCTTCAGCAAGCCCAGTCTCAGGATGAGCAGTCACAGGGAAGGCCTCTTCAGAACAGTCACACTCATCAGGGCCCTGAGTGGCATCCATCGCAGGTGAAGTGGAGTCTAGTTCCCTAAACGGCCCCAGCTGAGGGTGGAACCTCTTGAAGAAGGATACATTCCGTGTGACAGTCTCTCGGCCTCTCTGTGCTGTGACGCGAGTACCCTTCCGATGAGTGATGGTCCAGGGCTCTAGCTCAAACGGCAAGTGAAATTTACTATTGGGGTTGCTATTCCTTATTAGCAGGACATCTCCCGGCTTGAGGTCTGATGGCCTGGCTCTCCGTCGGTGATTCGCATGATCATTCCGATGTTGACGGCAGGCCTGTACCCGACAATCATCAAGTTCATCCGGCTGCCATAGCGGATGATGAGGAATGGAATCCACAACCACTTGTCCCATGGATAGATGTCCAGGTGCTCTTCCAGTTGTTGAGTGCGGGGTTTGGCGGTAGACACGGAGAAAAGAGAAGATCACCAACTCCAGAGATTGCTGGTGCACATGTGCGATGCAAATGACCTCGTTTAAGGTACGCACAAACCTCTCGGCTTCGCCATTGGCCTGGGGCCACCTTGGCGTGACTTTCTTGTGAGTGATGCCGAGTGAGGACAGGTAATTAGCTAGTTCTTGGCCCTGGAACAGAGGTCCATTGTCTGTTCTCAACTCCCTTATTAGCCCATGAGTGGCAATCACTTTCTCCAGCTTGGGGATCACATCGCCAGCGCTCAATGACGGAATTACTTCTACTTCCGGATACTTGGAGTGATCATCAATTAGCACAAAGGTGTACCTCCGATCCGGAAGACTCCCAAAGTCAAGGCTAACACATGACCACAGACGGCGCGGTCTGGGCTCCGTGATGACTGGAGCCGGTAGACTGGCCTCACCAGTGGCCTGACACCACTCACAGGATCTCACTGCTTCCTCCACCTTCTCATCCATCAGAGGGAACCACACCTTGGTTCTCAGTTGACTTTTTGTTTTCACCATTCCCTGGTGTCCAACATGGGCGAGTTGTATGACTCTGTCTGTGAGTGCAGTAGGAATGACCAGGCAGTGGCCTCTTAAGACACCCGGTTGAGTCCTCATTCAATTCCTGTCTGACATGATACAAGCTTTCCATTATCCGTTGTGCGTCCGCAGTGAGAGCAATCCACTCCTTCTTGGCTTTCTGCTATTGGTTGTGTGTCATGATGTTCAATGCCCTTTGGAGACACTCGTCTCATCGGGTTTCTTCCCCAAGGACCTACATGGACAGCGGAAGGGGACATGATCAGGTCGTTACGTAGCGAATGTATTTTTCAGTGTCCTCCGCTTCAGCTTCCTCCTCTGGCGTGGCCGCTCGGGGATGCCGTGATAGGTAATCTGCAGGATTTAGCGATCCGGGATGGGATACTCGGCAGTTGTACTCCTACAGCTGGAGCATCCACTTTTCAATTCTCAGCGGCGGTTTCGTGGCTGTGCCGGCAAACGGTGGAAGAAGAGGCTTGTGGTCGGTCGCCACAATAAAGGGGTGCCCATATACATATAAGTGGAAGTGGCGACAGCCCCAATGGATGGCAATGGCTTCTTTCTCAATCTAAGAATACCTCTGCTCCGTGTCGGTTAGGGAGCGACTGGCAAACGCTACCGGAGCCCAGTCCTCTTCTACTTGGCCTCTCTGCAGCAGGAAGGCACCTGAAGGAAGTGGCCCGATTAGGGTCCCCCGGGTCACTCACGACCACCTCTCAGCCTTCCGTAGCAAATGAAGAGTCGGTCAGACAGAGAATACAAACCAATAACAGTTTATTCAAAGTACACTCAGAGCGGAGCCCTGTCTGCCCAGTCGCTAGGAGTGCTACAGAGGGACTGACATTAGTCAGCATAACGATACATTAAATACACTTCGAAGCCAATGAAAGCACGCCCGCCCACCATGGAATTTTCCAGAGAGATGCAGCTGGACAGTAAATTACAAAGGAGTAAGTTTCGATGCCGAGGCCGGGCACACGCTGTCTACTATTCAAGGTCGCTCTGCCTGTGCCCGCCACTAGACAAGTGGGAGAAGGCCTATATCTAACAGGAACGGGATGCGCTAATAAGAACAGTGCATTCATTAGTGCGGCAGAACTCAGCTCCGAAGAAACATAACCTAGAGAAGGCTGTTTCTCGGAAATGGCAAAGGATTAGTTTTGATCATGATACAAAATGGCGCCCTTACATAAAATGGCGTCGCGAATGCTAACTTACGTAAAACAATACGAAAGCATAATTTTTCATTCTAACAGACCCTCTTTTTAGCATGAGCTAAACATTTCGTATGATAGCAAAATCAATAAATCATTCATGAACTGAATTAAGAGCGCTCCATGTCTTCAGCATCAGGAAGGAAGACAGTAAGGAGGGAAGAAGTCTAAAAAATGTCCTCATCTATTTGCATGAGGCCTTCTACTGCTTTCTGAATCATAATTGTTGCATTAGTATCATGAATAGATACCCTCTTAGGGGCGAGAAGGGTGGTGCAATAAGAGCAACATAAGGGAAGACATTGGACCAGGACACAGCAAGAGACCAAAATCACAATGAAATAAATCACCTTTTCAAAGATCCAATCCCATCCACCAAAAAGTGACCAACTCCAGTTCCCACTCTCCATTCCTTTAACATTTTCTAGGATGTCTAAAATGTGTTGGGTAATGTTCTTTTCCATATTCGTGATCCCGACTACACACTGGTCTCCTACTACCGCGCACACCCCTCCGCTCTTAGCTAAGAGTAAATCAACAGCATATCTAGTTTGCTCAGACTATATCCGCATACTTTCCAATTGGGTGGTGATGTCTCACAAAGCAGCTACTGTAGAGTTAGACAGTATCTGCAACTTACATCCAAAATCTTCTCTAGCTTTTTCACCCCTGGCCATTGCAGTACCACCAAAGGTAATAATGGGAGAAAGAATATACCCGAAGGCGATACTATTACTTTAATTATTGACTTCCAAGTCTCTCACTCCGTCACAGAACTCTGCAGTCAACGTTCTTTTTACTCATCTTATACTTGGCTTGCTGTACTTACAAGGCACACCTACAGGGAGCACCATCCCTAGAGCAACATCATCTGTACCGTTATAAACATTTGAATAAGTGCCATTAGACAGAAAATAAAATGCTGGGTGTGCATAAAGTGGACCTCGATAATCTACAGGAGCATATCTGGTCTTCATTCCAAAAGTACATTTAGAATAAAACCGAAGGAATCCGAAAAATGCTCTTTCATCCCCAGAGGGGAAACACATGAGATGCAGTGAATGGAAAAACTCAAACACTGTACATCCTCGCCTTTTTCACAAGAATTTTGGATCAGGCTAAACTTGTTATCTGTAATTGTTATGATTTTTTCTCTTTATGCCTATTTTTTTTCCTTTTCTATATCAGTTTTGTATACAAGTTTTCCAATTAATTGTGGTTTGTTTTACTTGATTTGATGTTGTACATATACTGCAGATGAAGTTACCAACGGCAAAATGAAAAAAGTCTCTTGATATAAATGAATGGAAAATAAATCATGAGATTATTTCCTTTACTCAGTGGATTAATGTGGATGCTGTGTTGGAAAATTAGTCATGGATTGATGGCTATGTGGGGGATATAAATGTTGTGCTATTTCATATAGATCCCTCCCCACAGATGGGCCTTATTGGATCAAACCCCCCCATTTCCTATAAAGAATTAATAAGGATGATGCCATTGTTGAGATGGTGATGGTGACAGCTGCTTTGCATGACGAAGAAGGGGCTACCGATAGTTTGAGACCATGTGGGGTTTTCCAAGTTGTAGAGATCGAGAGCATTGAGAGCAGGGCTTTCCTCCATTATGCGCGCCTATTTGTAAGCAAAATGAGGTCACTAATTACCGTTCCTTTGTTTGCGTAAAAGTAGGGTTCGGAGACCAGTGTTTCAGGATGGGGTTTAAGGAGTCTGTGTATTAGTGTCTTAGAGGCTTTTTTAATAGATTTCGGTGGTAAATGAATTTATGAACAAATTGGCCTGATGGTTCTAAGGTGATTTTGGTGGTGCTTTGTGGATCCATGTCAGAGAAAGGAAGTAACTGGTGGGTCTTATGTAGGGGGATGATATGGAATGGGGTTCACAGGCTGGACTTCTTTCTTTGGAGAAGGAGCAGATTTAGGAACTCTTGCTTAAAGGACAATGTGTTTCTCCCCGGAGATCACAGGAGGATCGTGGCTTAGTAGCAGCTCTGAGGCACAAGGATCATCTATAGGTGGGGAATAAGGCCGAGTAGTAGTAGGCTTTAAGATATATGCTAGTACGTTATGGAGAATGGTTGGGTAGGCTGAGAATACAGTTTAATGAAAGGCACAGATTGGGTAGGTCCTTAAGGGCGTGCAAGAATTATAGAGGAACCTAGGAGCAGGCAAAATCAAGACCGTTTTCGAGTAAGGAAGAGCATAAGCTCGTAGGCCGCTGGAACGAAAACCCCTACAAGATGGCCGCCGGGGCCTTCATCACTGACTCTGTAGCTATAGAGTCCTCTTTTACTGTCTACACTTCAGATGAGGTAGAGTCCTTTGTTAGTTTTAACTGATATGAGAGTGAGGAGTCCCTCTATCCTGTCAGTGTAGCCAGGCATTTGGCTGTTAAGTCCTTCTTTTGTATCTGGATAAGCAAAGTCCTTTGTTTGCTGAGTTTAATTTTTGGGCGGGCCTCCATTTTGTGGCTGACGAATGTGTGTGCGATAGGCCACCAAAATGGAGTAATGGATCATATCAGTTCTGATCCAAAAACTGAACAGAGTATCGGAACCAATTTTCCATGATAGCCGGTTGGTTGGTTGTTAATGTCAACTAGACTACACTTGAAGTATATGGTATAGGGTTCGTATGGCACATAACTCGTGCTTTCCACACCTAAGGGAGTTGTTTCTGTGATGGCAATAATAATGCTTCATATTATTCTGCGCTGTTTTGTACTTGCTTTCAGAGCTCTAATGCTATAGCTGTTCATAGAGCAATGTGTACAAAAGAAGCTTGGATGAGTTTGTTAGTGATGTCATCAATGATGTCATTTGAGATGTCATCAGTGATTTCATAGAACATGTAATGAGTGATGTAATATGTTAGGTCATAAGCAGTGCATGGCGGGGCGTACGTTATAGATGGCTCTGCTAACTATAATTGTTGAATTTCTGTGTTTTTTTGTTCAAAACGGTGAATGTTGTCACTGACACATTCACCTAACTTTAACGTTACTTTAACCTTTGTTTTTTCACATATCTAAATAGCTATATCTATCTATATATTCACTGAAAAAAACCATAGGTTTTAGGGACAGTTCTAGTTAGTTGGACATTTCACTCGTACAAAACCATAGAAATTCCCCCGTTATAGTTAGTTCAGCTAACTATAACTCGCGCCCCCGCAATGCACTGCTGATGACGTCACATATTACATCACTCATGACATGGTCAGTGACATCATTGATGACATCACTGATGGCATCTCAAATGACATCACTGATGACATCATCCAGTGACTGTGTGTTTCTGTAAAGTTTAAATATGTTTAATATATATATAGGGAAAGGCTTATTGAAGAATGAGTGGGTGTATAAGTGTCTGAATGGATGATTTAGTAGGTGCGTGACTGACTCTATAAGTGAGTGATTAAACGTATCTTACTGAATGCATGGGTTAGTGACTAAACTGTGTGAATGTCTGTATCCGTCTGTCTGTTGGTGTGTAGCGGCTGCATGGGTTTGTGAATAGCTACATGAGTGTCTACATGGGTTATTGATTGGTTGTCTGAGTATCTGTATGGGTGCCTGAGTGTTTGTGTGGGTGGGGTGTGTGTGACTCTGTGCATAGATGTGTGAGTGGGTGATTCACTGGGTGCATGGTTTCAAGAGTGCATCTGTGATGGACTGTATGGGTGGGTGAGTGTGTGTATGGGTGTGTTAGTGAGTGAATGTATATCTCAGTGGTACATGTGTGAGTAACTACATATGTGAAAGGCAGTATATATGTGTGTTGGAGTATATAAATGGCTATGAGTGAGAGTGGCTGTATGGATGAGTGTGTGCTTGTATCAGTGATTGTATAAGAGCGTAAGAATGTGCTAGTATTTGTATGAGTAAGTGAGCTGGTGTGTGTATAACTGTATAGGTGAGTAAATGGCAGTGTGATTAATTATTTGCATGACTGACTAGGTGTGTGAGTACCTCTATGGATGAGTGGCGGTGTGTGAGTGTCTATGTAGGTGTATGAGTGCATATGATAGTCCTGTACTGAGTGACCGTAAGTATGAGTCACTGTACGGGTGAGTGAGTGGATGTGTGTGTAGACCTAAGAATCAGTGAGTGGGTATGTAGTTATTGGTGTTGGAGTGTCTATGGTTTTCAGAATGGCAGTCTGTAATTTAGAGTAGGTGTATCAAAGGTTATATTAGGGTGTGAGAAGATGCATCAAATTATCACATGGATGTCATCAGTGATGTCATCAGTGATGTCATCAGTGATGTCACTGACCATGTCATGAGTAATGTAATATGTGATGTCATCAGCAGTGCATTGCGGGGGCGCGAGTTATAATTAGCTGAACTAACTATAACGGGGAATTTCTATGGTTTTGTACGAGTGAAATGTCCAACTAACTATAACGCCCCTGAAACCTATGGTTTTTTCAGTGAATTTCGCAGGTTTTTTAAATGCTAATTTCTAACTATAATGTGCCTGAAACCTATGGTTTTTTTCAGTGAATTTCAAAGGTTTTTAAATGCTAAATGCTAATTTCTAACTATGACGTGCCTGAAACCTATGGTTTTTAAGTGAATTTCAAAGGTTTTTTAAATGCTAGTTTCTAACTATGCCTACAGAGGTAGGACATGTGAAGAAAGAAGAAAAACGCACAGAAAGAAGCAAAAGATGTGCAGAAAGAACCAACAGAGGAGCAGAAAGAGGCCTTGTTGCAAAATCATCTTGTGCCCACAACTTTTTCAGACGGGTACTGGTGGTAACTGACTCTGACTAACCAGGCCTAGAGCCAGTGCTATGCTAAAAGACACTTAGAATACAGTGAACACCTACATACACTAGGGAACACTATGCGTTGGGGTACCCCTGTGATTAGCATGACCTCCTCTGTAAGGCCCTAGTACATAATAGGGCAGGGGGATTAAAACTTCCTCTTAAAATGCGCCCCGGGGCGCGTTTGCACAGTGGTGAAGGGAGGGGGGGCCTGAGGTGACGTGTGCAAACAAGCCCTGTGGCCGTTTTAAGTTGGGAGATGAAGTCCCCTTGAATCCTGAGGGTCCCTGGGGTCCAACTAGCCCACCAGGTACCTCCAGTAAGCGCCACAGAGCTGCGTTGCAGAGAGGTGTAAAAAGGGGAGTGGCCTGCACCACCTCTCTGCATCGCAGCCCTGTGGCGCGCACTGGAGGTACCTGGTGGGCTAGTTGGCCCCCAGGGACCCCCAGTATTCAAGGGGAATTAATGCCCCAATTTATTTAAAATGCGCCACAGGGCGCGTTTGCAGAGTGGTGAAGGGAGGGGACGGGGCCTGAGGCAGGATCGCGTCTTTTTTTTTTTTTTTTTTTTTTTTTTTATAAGGGGGCTGTGTGGTCCCCCTTTTTTCCTTTTTTGGGCCCGGGGGACCCCATCCCCCAGGGCCTGACCCCTTTTTTTATTTAAAAAAAAAAAAAAAAAAAAACTGAATGGGAAGGGGCCGCGTGGCCCCCCTCCCGTGGCCAATTCCGGCCCCGGGGACCCCATCCCCCGGGGCATGGCCACATTTTATAAATTTTTTAAGGAGGGGGGCTGCGTGGCCCCCCTCCTGAGGCCTCTATTGCCCCGGGGACCCCATCCCCCGGGGCAGGCCCTATCCGTTGGGGACCGTGGGGGGAGCCCCAATGCCTCCACGGTCCCGCCGGCTCCCCGCGTCCTGCAGGAGCCGTCATTGCTTTTCCACATGGGGAGCTGCATGTTAGCAGCTCCCCTTGTGGAAAAGCAATCTGCTTTAGATTTTGGAAGAGAGAGCAGGTTTCCCTGCTCTCTCTTCCAAAATCCAAAGCAAGTTTGCTATGGCAGGACGGGAGCCGCGAGGCTCCCGCCCCGCCCTGCCATAGCAAACAGCAGTGTCCCGGGGGTGGGCACCCCGGGACACTGCAGGAGCCGGCCCTGGGGGGTGGCGGTCCCCAGGGCCATCACAGGCTCCAGGAGGGGGGCCGCGCGGCCCCCCTCCCTTCACTTGCACAGCCCCGGGGAGGTGGTGGTCCCCGGGGCTCGGGGGTCCGTTACGGACCCCCAAATTTAAATATTAGTGCCCCGGGGAGGTGGTGGTCCCTGGGGCGTGTGGGGGGGCTCGACTGGTATATTTTATTAAAAAAAAGAAGCCCCGGGGGGGTGGCGATCCCCGGGGGCTGCGGGGGGGGCAGTCGCGATTATAATTGATTAAAGCCCCGGGGGGTGTCGGTCCCCGGGGCTTGGGGGGGCCGTGTGCCTCCCCGCAAATATTGTTGCAAAGCCCCGGGGGGTGGTGGTCCCCGGGGCAGTGTGGCACATTTTTTTACTGCCCCCGGGACCTGGCCAACCTGGGGGCTTCAATCCTTCGTTTTTTTTTTTTTTTTTTTTAAGTTTCGCGGCCGGATCCGCGGATCCGGCGCGCGTTTTGCCGATTTTTTTTTTTTTTTTTATTTTTTTTTTTTTTTAAATGCTTTTTTGGGCCCTGGGGGTTTTTGTGGGACCCCCTGAGCAGGCTTAGGGGGTCAGGGTGTTTCTACCCTGCCCCCTTTTCTTGTTTTGCGCCTTAGTTTTTCTGTTTTCTTGTGACTCGGTTCTACCGAGTCACAAGATTGCTGCCAACACTTCCTGGTTTGGAGTGTTGACAGCCAATTAGCATGAAGCTCGTGATCGGGAGGGTGCGCGGATCCACCGCGGCCATAGATATCGAAACTTTTATTTTTTGAACTTCTCAGGAACTACTGAACGGATTTACACCATTTAAAAAAAAAAAGGGCGCTTTCTGAACCAAGCACTACCTTTTTGCCAAATTTGGTGTAATTCCGTTCAGCAGTTTTGGCTGTAACCGTGTCTAAAGTTTCCTATGGGAAATTGATTTTTTGACCTCTATTTTTTGATTTTCTCCGCAACTACTGAACGGACTTACTCCATTTAAAAAAAAAAAGGTCTCTTTCTGAAACAAGGGCTACCTTTTTGCCAAATTTGGTGTAATTCCGTTCAGCAGTTCGAGCTGTAGCCGTGTCTAAAGTTTCCTATGGGAATTAACATGGAGAAAACACGTTTTGCGAACCCCCCTTTTTTCTCGGCCTCCGCTTGCCGAATCACCCCGAAACTTTCAAGACAGGAGCTGACCGGAGCGGGCTACGAGTTTTGAAAATTACGCGAAGATTCGTCAACCGGCGCCAAAGCTATTGAGAAAACAAAAAACGAGTTTCCTATGGAAACTAGGTCCTAACTATAACTATCTACTGGCGACCGCCAGTAGATAATATAATTTATATATTTGGCCTGGGCGGAGTTCTGCTATGTGGTACTTCGTGAAGTGACAAAACTCCGCGGAGTTCCGCAAGCGGCAGAGTGCGGCACGAACTACCGTTTGCGCTGATCTTCCTGCTGCTCGGGTAGAAATTCTGCACGAGCAGGAAAAATACTCCGCGTACCATAGCGGAATTTTCTGCACTTTGCGAGCTCCGCTGAGTTCACCGACCAGGATATATAGATAGATAGACACATATATATGTATATCCTCTACTGGCGGTCACCAGTAGGTAGTTATAGTTAGGACCTAGTTTACATATGAAACCGTTTTTTGTTTTGCTAATTACTTTGGCGCCGTTTGATGAATCTTCACAAAGTTTTCAAAACTAGTTTGCCACTCACTTCAGCTACTGTCTGGAAAGTTTTGGGGCTTTTAGTCAGGTGGGAGCTGAGAAAAAGAGGGAGTCCTAAAATGCTTTTCCCCCATACAATTTCCCATAGTATTTTTAGACACAACTACAGCATGAACAGCTGTACGGAATTACAGCAAATTTGGCAGAAAGCTAGATATTGCTCCAGAAAGATCTTTTTGTAATTTGGTGTATATCTGTTCAGTAGTTTTGGATTTATTAAAGAAAAAAAGGTTTATGTATATCTAGGGAAACGGAAATGACAGATCTTGAGCTGAGATCTGATTGGCTGCCACTACTTCAGCCAGGAAGTGGTGCCAGTCATCTTGGGATTCGGGACTCAACCCGAATTCCTCAAAAATGTAAAAAGAAATAAAATAAAAACCCACCAAGGGGCAGGGTAGGAATGCCCTGAACTGATAGGCCTGGTGTGCAAAATTTTTTTTTCTTTTAATGTGCCACAACTTTGCTGAGAATCTGCAGATCTGTGGCAAAATCATTTTTTTAAAATGATTCCCCCCCCCCCCCCGATGGGCCAGGTTCCGGCAGAGGTTAATATATATTGGTTCCTGTTTTTTTGTTGTTCGTTTTTTTTTATTTTTTTTATTTTATTTATTTAAATGGATGCCCCCAGGTGGGACAGGTCCAGGTGAGGTTTAATTAATATAAATATATATTTATCGGTGGGGAGAGGGGTGGGCGTGGCCCCCCTCCTTGGGCCGATTTTGCCCCCCAGGGACCCCATACCCCAGGCCTGGTGTTTAAAATAAACTGGGAGGGGGCATGCGGCTGCCCTCCCAGGCTGAGTTTGGCCACGGGAACCCCAGAGCCCGGCCGTACTTTAAAAGGGGAAGGGGGCAGACAGCACCCCTCACGGGGCCAAATTCAGCCCCGGGGACCCCAACCCATGCTGTATTCGTAATGGGGAGGGGGGTCCACACAGCCCAAGGCCGATTTCTGCCCCACGTCCCGGCCACAATTTCAAAAGGGAGCGTGCCACGCGGTCCCCCTCCAGGAGCCATTATTGGTCCTGGAGACCCCATCCCACAGGGCCGGCTCCTGCTATGTCCCAGGGTGCCCACCCCCAGGACACAGTACACTGTTGTTCTGTTTTCATGAGCTCAGTTGTGGTGCTCCGTACAAGGATGCAAGTTTTCACAGGGAAACGAGCACCGTGTTTCATGACAGAGCTGTTGCTTTGCTGTTTTTAATGAGGACACTGTGGTTGTGCTGTTTTCACTTCATCGTTTTTTGTGGTGCTGTCTCCGACCAGTGATGTTTATCAGAGATGGATTTGTATGTTTTTTTGTCCTCCACACACTGCTGTACATGCTCTCCACAGGACACCCTTATGCTCTTTTACACAAGGGCCATGTGCTGAGCCACCTCTGTTTAACGCTGTTTCCAACACCTTGCATCACTCTGCTTGTATTCTGAAGTTCACTGTGGTGCCATTCTGTTCCCTATGCACTCTCGGTGCACGAATGTCGTGCTGTTTGTCGGAGCTGTTCGTTTATACACCTTCCGTGCACGAGGCCCTGCACTAAAAGAGCACAACACGGGGCCCTTCAGCACAACACGGGGCCCTACAGTAAAGAGAGCACAACACGGGACCCTGCACTAAAGGGATCACAACACGGGACCCTGCACTAAAGGGATCACAACACGGGACCCTGCACTAAAGGGATCACAACACGGGACCCTGCACTAAAGGGATCACAACACGGGACCCTGCACTAAAGGGATCACAACACGGGACCCTGCACTAAAGGGATCACAACACGGGACCCTGCACTAAAGGGATCACAACACGGGCCCTGCACTAAAGGGAACACAACACGGGGCCCTGCACTAAAGGGAACACAACACGGGGCCCTGCACTAAAGGGAACACAACACGGGGCCCTGCACTAAAGGGGACACAACGGAGGGCCCTGCACTAAAGGGAACACAACACAGGACCCTGCACTAAAAGGAGCACAACACGGGGCCCTTCAGCACAACACGTGGCCCTGCACTAAAGAGAGCACATCACGGGGCCCTGCACTAAAGGGAGCACAACACGTGGCCCTGCACTAAAGGGAATACAACACGTGGCCCTGCACTAAAGGGAATACAACACGTGGCCCTGAATTAAAGGGAGCAGAACATAGGGTCCTCCAGCACAACACGGAGACCTGCACTGAAGGGCGCGCAACATAGGGCCTTGCACTAAAGGAGCACAACACGGGCCCTGCACTAAAGGAGCACAACACGGGCCCTGCACTAAAGGGAACACAACACAGGGCCCTGCACTAAAGGAGCACAATACAGGCCCTGCACTAAAGGGAACACAACACATGGCCCTGCACTAAAGGGAACACAACACATGGCCCTGCACTAAAGGGAACAAAACACATGGCCCTGCACTAAAGGGAACAAAACACATGGCCCTGCACTAAAGGGAACACAACACATGGCCCTGCACTAAAGGGAATCCAACACATGGCCCTGCACCAAAGGGAACACAACAAGAGGCCATTCAGCACAACACGGGGTCCTGCAGTAAAGGGAGCACAACACAGTGACCAGCACTAAAGGGAACACAACACAGGGCCCTTCAGCACAACATGTGGCCCTGCACTAAAGGGAGCACAACACGTGGCCCTGCACTAAAGGGAATACAACACTCGGCCCTGAACTTAAGGGAGCAGAACACGGGGCCTTGAACTAATGGGAGCAGAACATGGGGCCCTCCAGCACAGCACGGATACCTGCACTGACGGGAGCGCAACACAGGGCCCTGCACTAAAGGAGCACAACACAGGACCCTGCACTAGAGGAGCACAACACGGGGCTCTGCACTAAAGGGAGCGCAACACGTGGCCCTGCATTAAAGGGAGCACAATACGTGGCCCTGCACTAAAGGGAGCACAATACGTGGCCCTGCACTAAAGGGAGCACAACACGTGGCCCTGCACTAAAGGGAGCACAACACATGGCCCTGCACTAAAGGGAACACAACACAGGGTCCTTCCGCACAACACAGGGCCCTACACTAGAGGGAGCACAACCCGGAGGCCAGCACTAGAGGGAGCACAACCCGGAGGCCAGCACTAGAGGAGCACAACCCGGAGGCCAGCACTAGAGGGAGCACAACCCGGAGGCCAGCACTAGAGGGAGCACAACCCGGAGGCCAGCACTAGAGGGAGCACAACCCGGAGGCCAGCACTAGAGGGAGCACAACCCGGAGGCCAGCACTAGAGGAGCACAACCCGGAGGCCAGCACTAGAGGGAGCACAACCCGGAGGCCAGCACTAGAGGGAGCACAACACGTGGCCCTGCACTAAAGGGAGCACAACACGTGGCCCTGCACTAAAGGGAGCACAACACGTGGCCCTACACTAAAGGGAGCACAACACGTGGCCCTACACTAAAGGACACAACACGGGGCCCTGCACTAAAGGGAGCACAACACGGGGCCCTGCACTAAAGGGAGCACAACACGGGGCCCTGCACTAAATGGAGCACAACACGGGGCCCTGCACTAAATGGAGCACAACACGGGGCCCTGCACTAAATGGAGCACAACACGGGGCCCTGCACTAAATGGAGCACAACACGGGGCCCTGCACTAAATGGAGCACAACACGGGGCCCTGCACTAAATGGAGCACAACACGGGGCCCTGCACTAAAGGGAGCACAACACGGGGCCCTGCACTAAAGGGAGCACAACACGGGGCCCTGCACTAAAGGGAGCACAACACGGGGCCCTGCACTAAATGGAGCACAACACGGGGCCCTGCACTAAATGGAGCACAACACGGGGCCCTGCACTAAATGGAGCACAACACGGGGCCCTGCACTAAAGGGAGCACAACACGGGGCCCTGCACTAAAGGGAGCACAACACGGGGCCCTGCACTAAAGGGAGCACAACACGGGGCCCTGCACTAAAGGGAGCACAACACGGGGCCCTGCACTAAAGGGGCACAACACGTGGCCCTTCAGCACAACACAGGACTCTGCACTAGAGGGAGCACAACCCGGAGGCCAGCACTAGAGGGAGCACAACCCGGAGGCCAGCACTAAAGGGAGCACAACATGTGGCCCTGCACTAAAGGGAGCACAACACGTGGCCCTGCACTAAAGGGAGCACAACACGTGGCCCTGCACTAAAGGGAGCACAACACATGGCCCTGCACTAAAGAACACAACACATGGCCCTGCACTAAAGAACACAACACATGGCCCTGCACTAAAGAACACAACACATGGCCCTGCACTAAAGAACACAACACATGGCCCTGCACTAAAGGGAGCACAGCACGGGGCCCTGCACTAAAAGGAGCACAGCACGGGGCCCTGCACTAAAGGGAGCACAACACGGGGCCCTGCACTAAAGGGAGCACAACACGGGGCCCTGCACTAAAGGGAGCACAACACGGGGCCCTGCACTAAAGGGAGCACAACACGGGGCCCTGCACTAAAGGGAGCACAACACGGGGCCCTGCACTAAAGGGAGCACAACACGGGGCCCTGCACTAAAGGGAGCACAACACGTGGCCCTACACTAAAGGGGCCACAACACATGGCCCTGCACTAAAGAACACAACATGGGGCCCTGCACTAAAGAACACAACATGGGGCCCTGCACTAAAGGGAGCACAACACGGGGCCCTGCACTAAAGGGAGCACAACACGGGGCCCTGCACTAAAGGGATCACAACACGGGACCCTGCACTAAAGGGATCACAACACGGGACCCTGCACTAAAGGGATCACAACACGGGACCCTGCACTAAAGGGATCACAACACGGGACCCTGCACTAAAGGGATCACAACACGGGCCCTGCACTAAAGGGAACACAACACGGGGCCCTGCACTAAAGGGAACACAACACGGGGCCCTGCACTAAAGGGGACACAACGGAGGGCCCTGCACTAAAGGGAACACAACACAGGACCCTGCACTAAAAGGAGCACAACACGGGGCCCTTCAGCACAACACGTGGCCCTGCACTAAAGAGAGCACATCACGGGGCCCTGCACTAAAGGGAGCACAACATGTGGCCCTGCACTAAAGGGAATACAACACGTGGCCCTGCACTAAAGGGAATACAACACGTGGCCCTGAATTAAAGGGAGCAGAACATAGGGTCCTCCAGCACAACACGGAGACCTGCACTGAAGGAGCGCGCAACATAGGGCCTTGCACTAAAGGAGCACAACACGGGCCCTGCACTAAAGGAGCACAACACGGGCCCTGCACTAAAGGGAACACAACACAGGGCCCTGCACTAAAGGAGCACAATACAGGCCCTGCACTAAAGGGAACACAACACATGGCCCTGCACTAAAGGGAACACAACACATGGCCCTGCACTAAAGGGAACACAACACATGGCCCTGCACTAAAGGGAACACAACACATGGCCCTGCACTAAAGGGAACAAAACACATGGCCCTGCACTAAAGGGAACAAAACACATGGCCCTGCACTAAAGGGAACACAACACATGGCCCTGCACTAAAGGGAATCCAACACATGGCCCTGCACCAAAGGGAACACAACAAGAGGCCATTCAGCACAACACGGGGTCCTGCAGTAAAGGGAGCACAACACAGTGACCAGCACTAAAGGGAACACAACACAGGGCCCTTCAGCACAACATGTGGCCCTGCACTAAAGGGAGCACAACACGTGGCCCTGCACTAAAGGGAATACAACACTCGGCCCTGAACTTAAGGAGCAGAACACGGGGCCTTGAACTAATGGGAGCAGAACATGGGGCCCTCCAGCACAGCACGGATACCTGCACTGACGGGAGCGCAACACAGGGCCCTGCACTAAAGGAGCACAACACAGGACCCTGCACTAGAGGAGCACAACACGGGGCTCTGCACTAAAGGGAGCGCAACACGTGGCCCTGCATTAAAGGGAGCACAATACGTGGCCCTGCACTAAAGGGAGCACAATACGTGGCCCTGCACTAAAGGGAGCACAACACGTGGCCCTGCACTAAAGGGAGCACAACACATGGCCCTGCACTAAAGGGAACACAACACAGGGTCCTTCCGCACAACACAGGGCCCTACACTAGAGGGAGCACAACCCGGAGGCCAGCACTAGAGGAGCACAACCCGGAGGCCAGCACTAGAGGGAGCACAACCCGGAGGCCAGCACTAGAGGGAGCACAACCCGGAGGCCAGCACTAGAGGGAGCACAACCCGGAGGCCAGCACTAGAGGGAGCACAACCCGGAGGCCAGCACTAGAGGGAGCACAACCCGGAGGCCAGCACTAGAGGGAGCACAACCCGGAGGCCAGCACTAGAGGGAGCACAACCCGGAGGCCAGCACTAGAGGGAGCACAACACGTGGCCCTGCACTAGAGGGAGCACAACACGTGGCCCTGCACTAAAGGGAGCACAACACGTGGCCCTGCACTAAAGGGAGCACAACACGTGGCCCTGCACTAAAGGGAGCACAACACGTGGCCCTGCACTAAAGGGAGCACAACACGGGGCCCTGCACTAAAGGGAGCACAACACGGGGCCCTGCACTAAAGGGAGCACAACACGGGGCCCTGCACTAAAGGGAGCACAACACGGGGCCCTGCACTAAATGGAGCACAACACGGGGCCCTGCACTAAATGGAGCACAACACGGGGCCCTGCACTAAATGGAGCACAACACGGGGCCCTGCACTAAATGGAGCACAACACGGGGCCCTGCACTAAAGGGAGCACAACACGGGGCCCTGCACTAAAGGGAGCACAACACGGGGCCCTGCACTAAAGGGAGCACAACACGGGGCCCTGCACTAAAGGGAGCACAACACGGGGCCCTGCACTAAAGGGAGCACAACACGGGGCCCTGCACTAAATGGAGCACAACACGGGGCCCTGCACTAAATGGAGCACAACACGGGGCCCTGCACTAAATGGAGCACAACACGGGGCCCTGCACTAAATGGAGCACAACACGGGGCCCTGCACTAAATGGAGCACAACACGGGGCCCTGCACTAAAGGGAGCACAACACGGGGCCCTGCACTAAAGGGAGCACAACACGGGGCCCTGCACTAAAGGGGCACAACACGTGGCCCTTCAGCACAACACAGGACTCTGCACTAGAGGGAGCACAACCCGGAGGCCAGCACTAGAGGGAGCACAACCCGGAGGCCAGCACTAAAGGGAGCACAACATGTGGCCCTGCACTAAAGGGAGCACAACACGTGGCCCTGCACTAAAGGGAGCACAACACGTGGCCCTGCACTAAAGGGAGCACAACACATGGCCCTGCACTAAAGAACACAACACATGGCCCTGCACTAAAGAACACAACACATGGCCCTGCACTAAAGAACACAACACATGGCCCTGCACTAAAGAACACAACACATGGCCCTGCACTAAAGGGAGCACAGCACGGGGCCCTGCACTAAAAGGAGCACAGCACGGGGCCCTGCACTAAAGGGAGCACAACACGGGGCCCTGCACTAAAGGGAGCACAACACGGGGCCCTGCACTAAAGGGAGCACAACACGGGGCCCTGCACTAAAGGGAGCACAACACGGGGCCCTGCACTAAAGGGAGCACAACACGGGGCCCTGCACTAAAGGGAGCACAACACGGGGCCCTGCACTAAAGGGAGCACAACACGGGGCCCTGCACTAAAGGGAGCACAACACGGGGCCCTGCACTAAAGGGAGCACAACACGTGGCCCTACACTAAAGGGGCCACAACACGTGGCCCTGCACTAAAGAACACAACATGGGGCCCTGCACTAAAGAACACAACATGGGGCCCTGCACTAAAGGGAGCACAACACGGGGCCCTGCACTAAAGGGAGCACAACACGGGGCCCTGCACTAAAGGGAGCAAATACTGGATTTACATTTACAACACGGGGCCCTGCACTAAAGGGAGCACAACACGGGGCCCTGCACTAAAGGGAGCACAACACGGGGCCCTGCACTAAAGGGAGCACAACACGGGGCCCTGCACTAAAGGAGCACAACACGGGCCCTGCACTAAAGGGAACACAACACGGGCCCTGCACTAAAGGGAACACAACACAGGGCCCTGCACTAAAGGGAACACAACACATGGCCCTGCACTAAAGGGAACACAACACATGGCCCTGCACTAAAGGGAACACAACACATGGCCCTGCACTAAAGGGAACACAACACATGGCCCTGCACTAAAGGGAATCCAACACATGGCCCTGCACCAAAGGGAACACAACAAGAGGCCATTCAGCACAACACGGGGTCCTGCAGTAAAGGGAGCACAACACAGTGACCAGCACTAAAGGGAACACAACACAGGGCCCTTCAGCACAACATGTGGCCCTGCACTAAAGGGAGCACAACACGTGGCCCTGCACTAAAGGGAATACAACACTCGGCCCTGAACTTAAGGGAGCAGAACACGGGGCCCTGAACTAATGGGAGCAGAACATGGGGCCCTACAGCACAGCACGGATACCTGCACTGAAGGGAGCGCAACACAGGGCCCTGCACTAAAGGAGCACAACACAGGACCCTGCACTAAAGGGAGCGCAACACGGGGCTCTGCACTAAAGGGAGCGCAACACGTGGCCCTGCATTAAAGGGAGCGCAATACGTGGCCCTGCATTAAAGGGAGCGCAATACGTGGCCCTGCACTAAAGGGAGCACAACACGTGGCCCTGCACTAAAGGGAGCACAACACATGGCCCTGCACTAAAGGGAACACAACACAGGGTCCTTCCGCACAACACGGGGCCCTACACTAAAGGGAGCACAACCCGGAGGCCAGCACTAGAGGGAGCACAACCCGGAGGCCAGCACTAGAGGGAGCACAACCCGGAGGCCAGCACTAGAGGGAGCACAACCCGGAGGCCAGCACTAGAGGGAGCACAACCCGGAGGCCAGCACTAGAGGGAGCACAACCCGGAGGCCAGCACTAGAGGGAGCACAACACGTGGCCCTGCACTAAAGGGAGCACAACACGTGGCCCTGCACTAAAGAACACAACACATGCCCTGCACTAAAGGGAGCACAACACGGGGCCCTGCACTAAAAGGAGCACAGCACGGGGCCCTGCACTAAAGGGAGCACAGCACGGGGCCCTGCACTAAAGGGAGCACAACACGGGGCCCTGCACTAAAGGGAGCACAACACGGGGCCCTGCACTAAAGGGAGCACAACACGGGGCCCTGCACTAAAGGGAGCACAACACGGGGCCCTGCACTAAAGGGAGCACAACACGGGGCCCTGCACTAAAGGGAGCACAACACGGGGCCCTGCACTAAAGGGAGCACAACACGTGGCCCTGCACTAAAGGGAGCACAACACGTGGCCCTGCACTAAAGGGAGCACAACACGTGGCCCTGCACTAAAGGGAGCACAACACGGGGCCCTGCCCTAAAGGGAGCACAACTCGGAGCCCTGCCCTAAAGGGAGCACAACTCGGAGCCCTGCCCTAAAGGGAGCACAACTCGGAGCCCTGCCCTAAAGGGAGCACAACTCGGAGCCCTGCCCTAAAGGGAGCACAACTCGGAGCCCTGCCCTAAAGGGAGCGCAACACGGAGCCCTGCACTAAAGGGAGCACAACACGGAGCCCTGCACTAAAGGGAGCACAACACAGGGCCATTTATTTTAAGAAAAGAGCCTGGCGGGGTCCCACACCTGGGAATGACTTGAGACCCCCCCCCCCCTCCCCATAGCCCTCCCAAGTGCCACGCATCTCGTGTTAGGGTAACGCAATTTAATAATCATCCCCGCAGGGACTGGAGTCTGTCAGGCTGTGTGTGGCTCTTGGCAGTGCTGCAAGGGACAATCGTGTTAACTTCAGGGTACCTTGAGGACCTGGGACTCTCGCCGCATTAACAGGGGGGGCCAGAGGTGTCTGTAACCGGTCTGCCTGCTGTCATGAGCGATGCCACACATCCCTCGATCCGGGCACTCGGAGGCCGAATGGCCTTGTTGTTATCTTAATGGGCATCACTGACACGCGCTGCTTTACCAGACACCTTCTCCCGAGGAGGATGCGGCGCCGGCTCCGACCGAAACGTCTCCATCGGTTAGAAGGAAGATCGTGGCCCCGTCAATTGACATCGAAACTCGATTTATGGCTGACCCCAGCGACCCTTGACGCGCAGAGCAGCGGGAGGAGCCCCAAAGACCCTTATTATTCACAAAATGACGTTTCCTTGAACACTTCTCGCGTTGCACCGTGAAAGGATTCACTTTCTTTGCTGTAGGTGATTTTTCAACCATGAACCTTACGCCCAATATGTCCGAGACCAATTTGAAAGGTTGCCCGGGGGTTAATCCCCAGGCTGCAAGAATTCCATTCAAAGCGTCTTGGTAATACCCTAAAATCAATAGATTAGGAATCGTGCCCAAGGCACGTATAGATTTCAAGCAGTGGGAATGTCAGCACGAGCCGGCCCTTCAATCTGCCCCTTTGAATCCCAGCTGCTTCATGTCACAGACGCAATGTCGGTTTATCTTTGGCACATTTCTTTAACCGGTAAGACGGACAGTGCTTGTAGGAGCAGAGATCACCACCAGTGTGACTCCATTTACTGAACGGTGTCTACTGAGAATAAACTGGGCTGTTTCGCATTTTGTAGCAGTCTTTACTGCACTTTCTTCAATCTTAATTGGGGATAGCTGTTGTGGCGCACATTTCCGATGTGTGTTTTGGACCATACAGGTGCACCTACGATATATATATTTTATTGTAGGTTCCCGTGTTAATTCGGGTCAGGGAATTCCACTTTTCGGCTCTGTGCATTCTGGGAGTTGTAGTCTTCGTTTCCATTGAACCGAGTGGACGCAGCCATCTGAAGCCAATGCATTGAAGGCCCCGTACTATATCAGGGGTTAGGGAGGTGCGGTCTCCGCTGCTCTCCGGGATGACTGTTTGACAAAGCAGGTTGTGCACTTGGCATGCAGATGGTATTAGTTTGAATTGGAATTGTGCATTTGCACAAAGACGGACGTCACACTGCGCTTTCCTCCCTTTCTTCCATTTACACAAATGCTGCCCCTTCACAGGCACTTCTGCACAGAGCGCGGGTCCGCACAAGGGCTGCTGCCTGGGGTGTGTGAGGCATAAAAGTCCACTTGTGACATTTCCCATTACAAGGTGAAGAACGGGTTTAAAAACACCAGAACGCGAAGAGCGACTGAGTAACAAACACACAGGCGTGACTGTCCGATACCAACGCCTTTCTGTTGTATTGCACTCATGATGGAGACACTCACAGTGTCACACTTGGGGCACAGAAATATCACACATATACACTCTAACGGTAGAAAATGTCACAAATAAGAACATTAAAACCTTAGCAGCTATGCCCCCTGACCTCACTCGCGTCGACTCTTTGGACCTTGAATGATATGGCCAATATAGCGCCCCCTAACGGAACTCGAGACGGGGCTCGGCAGGGTTCTGTATCCGGTGAGGGCCTTGTTACTGTTCGGATGGTAGGTAGCTCAGCGGGGTAACCACCTCCTCCAGATGTCTGGGTGTCACTTGCAGGTTCCAGCCGTCTCCCCGGCGCCCCCTAGCTCTCCTTGGCACACTTCCTTCCTGCGGGGCTGACTCGGGCTTTAATCCTCTCTGAGATCGGCCCATGGAGTCAGTGACCTTGTCCTGGGTGATTGGCCCCTAGAAGTAGGCCCTGGAGGTCTTCATGGCGCGCTGTGTTTACACCCCAGTTACCAGTCTTGTCTGGCCAGGTCACGTGGTGTTTACCACCCACTGAAGGCAGGGAGGGGCTGGTGCTGAGTCAGGGCCCAATCCCGGAAGCTCCTGCCGCGTGATGCCTGCAGGGGACGCTCACTTCCGGGTGTATAAAGAGCAGTCTCTGCAGAGACACAGGGCAGGGCATTCATCGAGGCCAGGCTTTGGGTGGGTTTGTGATGTTTCCCAGTAGTAACTGTGCTTATGGGTGGCATTGGGAGACCGTGTGTGCGGCACTTTATCACAAGTGCAATAAACAAAAAAGTGCAATAAACCATAAACCAGTGCAATAAGCCAATGCAATAAACCAGGTAGGCCCCTGAACCTCGATATATCCCCCCCTGCCCTGTTGTGCAGTGTTCTAGACTTGGCCTCGACAGAGCTCCTTGTCCTGTAGTGCTTCTGAAACGTCACCAGCCTACACAGGGAGGGGCTTACCTTCGGGGGTGTTTGGTAAAAAATGTATTCTATAGTACATAGCTGGGTACAGGTACTTTCAGTGAGGTCTGGTGAGGTGTCAGTCAGATTTCACCCGCTCTCTTCTCTCTCTCCCCCCCGCCTTAAAACTAGGTTAGTTTGAAAACTATTGATTTGAGTACTGCACCCCAAACAATCCGCAATCCTCACCCTCTCCGCTGCCTCTTACGCTCCTGTCATGTCCAGCTTTTCATTATGTATTTTAACACATTATGCCAGCGTGATTGTTGGGAATTCTGACCCGCTGCGACCGCTCACGTTGAGAAATCTCGGCAGGAGATGGTCTAGCACTCTCACACTCGCCAATTTACCATTGGGGAGCCACACGCAAGAACATTTTGCACTCCAGGCAGAGCACAGAGTGGGCAAAACTCTGCAAACTTCATTGGATGAGCGGAGTTTACCGCCCACCCCTACCCCCATCATCCTCGCCTGTTGCTACCCGACACCTGTAGACAAAGAGGATGTCTGCTCCGGTAGATGATGGATGCAGGAAGTGAAGTGCCACTGGTTACATTAGCATGGGGGGCAGGTTCAAGAATTCCCCCGGAGGGAGAGGCAGTTCCTTGCACGCTCCACACCATGGTTTGTCAGACACAAAGCTCCCTTTTGTCGCTCAGCGCTGCTGTGCACACAGTGTCCTGGGGGAGTATGAAGTGCGAGGGACAGTAGTGATGTTTCAGAATATTGCATGCCGTACTGGATGTCAAACCTGGGCTGCTTCAAGGAACACCAAACCCCAGGAACTCTTGAGCAGAAGCTTATCGCCACCTTATAAACTGTCCTTTCCAATATGGTGGTCGTTCTGTCCAAAGCTTCCCGGAGTATCCCAACCCAAGGTATTGCAGAGCTGCTTCCGGTGATGTCATTTCCTGTTCCTGCTTCAAGCATTTGCAAGGCAGCAGTCGGAAGGGCAAGATGCGCAGCAATGCGTCTCGTTCCCTGAGTGTTTGTCGCACTCAGCGCTCATTTGCTGTTCATTTTTGTCCCTGGTGGTTCTTCTCACAGGCTGCATTCATCTCTCTGAGGAGGTTTTCCTTGACTTTGTTTTGGATTGGTTTGGCCTTTTTCTCCTTGATGATGCCAGGAGGACTTTGGGTACCTGCTGTTATCACCAGCCACAGGAAGCTTTACCACCGTTGTGGGTCTTTCTTCCCAGCTGTGTCTTTCGAAAGGAACACTGGTTCCCTTTTACATTATCCTTCTGTGCAGCATTGATACTGTGGCTACTCGAAGGAGTCAGTCTTTTCAACGTCATTCTATAGGAGTGCTCATTATCCTGTCCCTGACACCCCCTCTAACCGCTTCCAGAACCGCGCACTTTACATCGAACAACCATGCCCGAGACTAGTATAGAGGGAGGACTGGATCTGCCAGTCGGGTGTTTTCAGTGACCTGTGTAGGTGATGAGCTCAGGTTATTGGGGAATCTTCTGAGAACCAGCTCTTCTGTCCTTGACACTAAGGCTCCCTGGTTGGAGGGGACAGCACCTGAAGACGTCTGCACCTACCTACTGGAAGAAGCTGTGGCATTGCCTGATAAAGGAGTTTGCAGGGCCAGAAGAGGAGCTGTTCTGGAAGTGTCCTGTAGGGGGAGTCGGTCCAGAGAAGGAAGTTCAGCTGTCCAGATGCAGCTGCTGGTGGTAAAGCTGCCAGACTAGGAAACTGAGCCCCCAAAGACATTACCAACTTTCACCAAGAGCATCCAGTGTACAGCTCTGAGCTGTGGTGGACTCCTTGCCAAAGTGCTACGTCTCTCAGGATGACCTCATGGCCTCATCTGCGTCTCTCCGGATGACGCCATAGCCTCATCTTTCTCTCTCTGGATGACCCCATGGTCTCATCTACGTCCCTCCGGATGACCCCAGGGTCTCATCTACGTCTCTCCGGATGACATTATGGCCTCATGTGCGTCTCTCTGGATGACCCCATGGCCTCATCTACGTCTCTCCGGATGACCCCATGGCCTCATCTACGTCTCTCCGGATGACCCCAGGGTCTCATCTACGTCTCTCCGGATGACCCCAGGGTCTCATCTACGTCTCTCCGGAAGACCCCAGGGTCTCATCTACGTCTCTCCAGATGACATCATGGCCTCATCTGCATCTCTGGATGACCCCATGGCCTCATCTACGTCTCTCCGGTTGACTCCATGGCCTCATCTACGTCGCTCCGGATAACCCCATGGCCTCATCGGTTCCCATGGCCTCAACTACGTCCCTCCGGATGACCCCATGCCTTCATCTACGTCTCTCCGGTTGACTCCATGGCCTCATCTGCGTCTCTCTGGATGACCCCATGGCCTCATCTGGCTCTCTCCGGATGAACCCATGGTCTCATCTACGTCTGTCCGATGACCCCAGGGTCTCTCTGGTTGACTCCATGGCCTCATCGGGCCGGTATGGGAGCGACTGAAGTGGTGGATGATGGACATTGCAGGAGGCAGTTCTCCGCCTGTCCCCTTCTTGAGGTGTGCTGAGCAGAAGGGCGACCACATCCCGTGGTGGGTCAGATGAACTGCTTTAGGTCTGGTCGCTGGGACTTGACTGTGCTGGTCCGTGCACCATGTGACCTCTGGCCTCCCTCTCTTTGTATGTTGGGGATCTCTGAACCTTGCTCCTGGGACCATGGTCCAGTCCCCCAAAGAACACCCTTAAACCTGCATCAAGATCTGTGGGTGGTCTGTACCCTTTTGCTGGGGGTGGGGGGTGGCTATGCTTGTTGTGTGAAATTCCCCAAATTACACTGTTATGCCACATCATGTGATTATGCGCCCAGAACACGAGTGGCCGCTGTTCGATGAATCTGGTTTTTGTGCTAAAATACAGCACCAAATGCCAGTTTTGCATCTGGAGTATTTCTGCACACTTTTCCTAAAACTTTGTGTAATTTTGCAAATTACACAACATTTTGCACACGCTATGCACACACATTCTCCTTCATCTGAGAAAGCCACTGAGTCAGGAAATACACAGGAACGACCGACCTGCGGGTCTCAGGAACACAAAGCTGGTGGGCGCCTCGGCATCGCCTCACCTGCAGAATCGCAAAGGTGGACACTGCGCCTCTGGACACAGTTTTGTGCTGTGTTTAGTAGATAGTGCAATAAAGTAATGTCTCTTTCTATAAAGTCAAATCACCAACCGGATATTCTTTTATTAATTAATACTGAGTTGAGTCCAGAGTCGCTAATCCCTCCCTTTGGACGCCTTGGAGGGCTGCTTCCTGGGCCGGACTGGGAACAGAAACCGGCCCTGGCAAACTGCTCAGCCGGCCCCCCAGGGGCCCAAAACCGGCCCCCACCCTAGCAGCCCACCGGGGAAACGCCCGGTGCCCGCTATGGCCAGTCCGGCCCTGGCTGCTTCTCTACTCTGTGGCCAGTTCTAAAGGGGGCGCTGCGTGCTTAGCCATCAATCAATCAAATGGGATTTGTATAGCGCTGCTCTTCACCCGTGAGAGTATCCAGGCGCTGGGGGTTTCTACTGCTGGGTGTAGTCAGTTGAGCAGCAGGTTTTCAGACCCAGTCTGAATTCCTGCAGGGAGGTGGAGGGGGAGGTTCGGAGGTCGAGGCCGTTCCAGGTCTTGGCGGCCAGGTAGGAGAAGGAGCGGCCGCCGCTCCTGCTGCGGTGGAAGTGGGGAGTCCGGGCGAGGGAGGTGGAGTGCAGTTGTCTGGGGGGGGCTGGTGGAAGTTCACCTGATGGTTAATGTACACAGGTCCCTGATTGTGAAGGACCTTGAAGGTGTGGGTTAGCATTTTGAACTGGCACCTCTTGTGGCTGGGGAGCCAGTGAAGCTTTCTGAGGTGAGGGCTGACGTGGGCTCGTCTTGGGAGGTCGAGGACGAGTCTGGCAGCTGAGTTGTGATTGGTCTGTAGTCTCTTTAGCAGGGGTGAGGTGATGCCTACGTAGAGGGTGTTGCCATAGCCCAGGCGCATTGTGAGGAGGGCTTGGGCGATGGTGCGTCTGGTGCCGGCAGGGAGGCACTTGAAGAGTTTTCGGATCGTGAGGAGAGCTAGGAAGCAGGTTGAGGAGACTGCGTCTATCTGCTTCTTCATGGTGAGTTTACGGTACAGTATGGTACATGGGTTCCTGGCATGTTCTGTGGGTGTAGGGCCCAGTTCTGCTGGCCACCAAGATTTGTTCCACAGGGATGTGATGTGCCCAAAGATGAGTAGCTCCGTTTTGTCGGTGTGGTTTGAGGCAGCTGTTTTGCATCCAGTGGACAACGCTGGTCATGCACAGATGGAAGCCGGCCTTGGTGGTAGCGGGGGTCTGTGGATACGGAAAGGATGACCTGAGTGAATGAACATCATATCATACGCTGACGACAATGAGTCCTGACCAAGATGGCCAGTGGGGTCATGTAGGTGTTGAACCGGGTAGGGCTGAGTGAGCTGTTAGCACCCATAGCAGGCCGGCCCGGTTTATGAATTTAATGATTTATTAACTTAATTGCTGCCAATTTTCTGCGAGTGTGTGAGCTAAGGTTGGGTAGGTTGGCATGCCCAGCTGCCAAATTACAAAAGCAATCAGATATTTTGATGAACTCCTGTATCACTTTAGCAGGAACGCCCAGTCATTTGACTCATGTGTAATTGCCCACTTTGCCCAGGCCTTGCAGTGGCTCTGTGCATAAGGCTTTTCACAGGTTCAGCTGTTGTCAGAAAGTAGGTATGCGCTTCCTGACCACTTCCATGCTTACTTGCTTTGTCACTCGCATGCCTGCTCCACAATTGAATGCATAATCAGTAGCATGGCAGACCGCATGCCCGCTGCAGAACAGATGGCATGGCAGGTTGTCACAGCGTACCAGATTACATGGCAACCTACTTACAAGCTGGATGACAAACCTCTTGACAAATGAATAGGCATGACAAGTCTTTCTACCTGTGTAAGAATTCCATGTAGTAGCGTGTTGCCCCTCTGCAAGGCGCTTCAGCACCTTGTCACAGGTAGAAGGCGCTCTTCTGTACGGTGCAGCTGATCTCTCAAGCGGCAATGGTGGTACTCAGGAGCCAAGATCCAGTACCACAGGGCAAAGACATCCCTCCCACGGCTGGAGCTCAGGCCTGACTGGTCCGCCCCCACCCCTGGGAAGTGCCTCCTCACTCCAGGGGGCCTGGTCCTCTCACTTCCTGAGGCCCGGGCTACACCCTGTGTTTGGGGCTGCGTCGTCTTCCTCAGGTGCTCGAGTTGTCTCCTTCTTAATCTGTGCTTAATTTTGAGCTGGTGGTTTCCGGTGCTCAGCACCGGCACTTAATTGTGAACATCGGTGCTTGTGACTGTCTGCCACAAGGTGGCGCTGTCTGGTTTATTTAAAGATTAGTACAACAACAGTTAATTATTCATTAAATATACCTTAAAAATGACTATTGTCTGCCACCCAAGCCATTCTTCTAGCTTTGGGGGCCTGAAATAGTCCGAAATGTCACACTTGTAGAAGTGTGATGGTTAGTAGTTGTGTTGTTACTATCATTGGCGGTGTGGCAGGGGCAATGTGTCGTGCAAGGTGCAGTGGCCTCGCGACGAGAGCCCTGGCACATATTGTTTTTTAATTTTATACAAATTAAGCGCTGTTCTTAAGAAATTCACACATGCAAAGCTTCAGGCGAGAGTCACAACGATTTTAAGTCAAATTCGGCACTGAATGAGCTTCAAAAGTTACTCCCAATGATAAATCTGCCTTAGAAGCGAAAGAAATGCCGTAAACCCTTTAACAGAAGAACGAGAGACGCCGCAGAGGACCCGAGGCCTCGTAGGGGGGTCCTGGGTAGGGGTGCACCTGCCTGGCTTGTACCAGATTGGCCTGAACAGGGAGACTTGCCATGGTCATTTGACACCATGTATTTTTACTTTTCAGCACATGGTCCTTGAAAGATGTGCATTTTGTACTCGAAGGTCCTGGTCCCGGGAGAGTGAACTGTGCTCCGTTCGCTCCTATCTTACAAAATCAACTTCGGCAGCTCTGCATCTGAGGCTGCTTTCCATCTCCATCTTCAGTGCGCCCTCTCAATCAATCAATCCATCAATCAATCAATCAATCAATCAATCAATCCATCAGGGGTTGGCAGAGCGCAGCTACTCCCCCGCGAGCGTCTCAAGGCGGGGGGGGGGGGGCTCCCTTGAGTGCTGGGGTCACCCGAAGCGCCAGGTCTTGAGATCCTTCCTGAACTGGAGCAGAGTAGGGACTTGATGTAGGTTTAGGGGAGGTCGTTCCTCGGCTGCGAGGTAGGAGAAGGACTTTCTTCCCTCTGGTGGTGTCCGCGCGCCCTCTTGTGGCGACTTTAAGTATTACTACTCCTGCAAGCAAACCACAATCAAACTCAAGCTACATATTCGCAATTATTGACAAACACAGCCAGGGTTTGCTGCTAAACACCGATTTTCTTCCAACTAACACTTCCGCTGACACTTGCTTTCTTATGTAATCTCCGATTGGATTATTCCAAGGAGAGTGGGCAGGACCCCTAATAAATAACGCTACATTTGAACTAACTCCCTCACCATTCAGAACATCGCAATATAACAAGTTCTTCAACCTCGAAAAACCCAAAAACAAATGAATGGATTGGAAGTTATCAATCAAAATAGTTAATTTTGTTTTTATTTTTCTAAAAAGCAAGATGTGATCATTTTAACACTCGAACCTCGAATTGTTACGATCACGTTTTATTTGACTGGCGTGGAGAGTGACACCAACTGTTGGTCAGTTTTATCTCCATTGAAAGCAGGAAGTGGCCCCTCACAACGCTACAGTGCTCGTAGGTTCATCACTTTGGCAAAAAGGGATTATCGAAGGCACCTAAGAGCATTTTCAAAAACCCCGCAAACTCCACACCAGGACTCTGGACAAAGCAGGAAAACAAACATTACAGGAAGACAATGAAAGATACAGCGGAGCTCTGACGAGCCAGAGGCGTCACAAGCGATGAAAGCAAATGAAACACAACTATTCCGGTCAACGCTCGGGTACAGCGCGGGTCTCTGTCGCAAGTCATCATTTCATACCACATGAAACATGGCAGATACTCGTCCACGAGCTTTAAGATTTGGTGGAAGACATCTTCCACCTCCCTGAATACATCAATTCTTCACTTAGGTTTCTCCATTCACAAGTTTTTTGGTTGATCCTATCGACGTCATAACACTGGACACTGATGTATGTTCTCTATTACTTTACGAGCTGTTTTTGCGAATCCTACAAACTGCCCCCTCCCTGCTGCCCCCTGCTCTGTGCCTGCTGCCCCCCTGCTCTGTGCCTGCTGCCCCCTGCTCTGTGCCTGCTGCCCCCTGCTCTGTGCCTGCTGCCCCCTGCTCTGTGCCTGCTGCCCCCTGCTCTGTGCCTGCTGCCCCCTGCTCTGTGCCTGCTGTCCCCCTGCTCTGTGCCTGCTGTCCCCCTGCTCTGTGCCTGCTGCCCCCTGCTCTGTGCCTGCTGCCCCCTGCTCTGTGCCTGCTGCCCCCTGCTCTGTGCCTGCTGCCCCCTGCTCTGTGCCTGCTGCCCCCTGCTCTGCCTGCTGCCCCCCTGCTCTGTGCCTGCTGCCCCCTGCTCTGCCTGCTGTCCCCCTGCTCTGTGCCTGCTGCCCCCTGCTCTGTGCCTGCTGTCCCCCTGCTCTGTGCCTGCTGTCCCCCTGCTCTGTGCCTGCTGTCCCCCTGCTCTGTGCCTGCTGTCCCCCTGCTCTGTGCCTGCTGTCCCCCTGCTCTGTGCCTGCTGTCCCCTGCTCTGTGCCTGCTGTCCCCCTGCTCTGTGCCTGCTGTCCCCCTGCTCTGTGCCTGCTGTCCCCCTGCTCTGTGCCTGCTGTCCCCCTGCTCTGTGCCTGCTGTCCCCCTGCTCTGTGCCTGCTGTCCCCCTGCTCTCTGCCTGCTGCCCTCATGCTCTCTGCCTCCTGCCCCTCCCTCCTGCTCTCTGCCTGTTGCCCCCTGCTCCATGCCTACTGCCCCCTCCCCACTGCTCTCTGCCTGCTGCCCCATTGCTCTGCCTTCTGCCCCCCGCTCTCTGCCTGCTGCCCCCCGCTCTCTGCCTGCTGCCCCCGCTCTCTGCCTGCTGCCCCCTGCTCTGCCTGCTGCCCCCTGCTCTGCCTGCTGCCCCCTGCTCTGCCTGCTGCCCCCTTGCTCTCTGCCTGCTGCCCCCTTGCTCTCTGCCTGCTGCCCCCTTGCTCTCTGCCTGCTGCCCCTTGCTCTCTGCCTGCTGCCCCCTTGCTCTCTGCCTGCTGCCCCTTGCTCTCTGCCTGCTGCCCCCTTGCTCTCTGCCTGCTGCCCCCTTGCTCTCTGCCTGCTGCCCCCTTGCTCTCTGCCTGCTGCCCCCTTGCTCTCTGCCTGCTGCCCCTGCTCTCTGCCTGCTGCCCCCTGCTCTCTGCCTGCTGTCCCCCTGCTCTCTGCCTGCTGTCCCCCTGCTCTCTGCCTGCTGTCCCCCTGCTCTCTGCCTGCTGCCCCCTTGCTCTCTGCCTGCTGCCCCCTGCTCTCTGCCTGCTGCCCCCTGCTCTCTGCCTGCTGCCCCCTGCTCTCTGCCTGCTGCCCCCTGCTCTGTGCCTGCTGCCCCCCTGCTCTGTGCCTGCTGCCCCCTGCTCTGTGCCTGCTGCCCCCCTGCTCTGTGCCTGCTGCCCCCCTGCTCTGTGCCTGCTGCCCCCCTGCTCTGTGCCTGCTGCCCCCCTGCTCTGTGCCTGCTGCCCCCCTGCTCTGTGCCTGCTGCCCCCTGCTCTCTGCCTGCTGCCCCCCTGCTCTCTGCCTGCTGCCCTCATGCTCTCTGCCTACTGCTCCCTCCCTCCTGCTCTCTGCCTGTTGCCCCCTGCTCTCTCCGACTGCTGCCCCCTGCTCCATGCCTACTGCCCCCTCCCCACTGCTCTCTGCCTGCTGCCCCATTGCTCTGCCTTCTGCCCCCCGCTCTCTGCCTGCTGCCCCCCGCTCTCTGCCTGCTGCCCCCGCTCTCTGCCTGCTGCCCCCGCTCTCTGCCTGCTGCCCCCGCTCTCTGCCTGCTGCCCCCCGCTCTCTGCCTGCTGCCCCCTGCTCTCTGCCTGCTGCCCCCTTGCTCTCTGCCTGCTGCCCCCTGCTCTCTGCCTGCTGCCCCCTGCTCTCTGCCTGCTGCCCCCTGCTCTCTGCCTGCTGCCCCCCTGCTCTCTGCCTGCTGCCCCCTGCTCTCTGCCTGCTGCCCCCTGCTCTCTGCCTGCTGCCCCCTGCTCTCTGCCTGCTGCCCCCCTGCTCTCTGCCTCCTGCCCCCTGCTCTCTGCCTGCTGCCCCCTGCTCTCTGCCTGCTGCCCCCCTGCTCTCTGCCTGCTGCCCCCCTGCTCTCTGCCTGCTGCCCCCCTGCTCTCTGCCTGCTGCCCCCCTGCTCTCTGCCTGCTGCCCCCTGCTCTCTGCCTGCTGCCCCCCTGCTCTCTGCCTGCTGCCCCCTGCTCTCTGCCTGCTTCCCCCTGCTCTCTGCCTGCTTCCCCCTGCTCTCTGCCTGCTGCCCCCTGCTCTCTGCCTGCTGCCCCCTGCTCTCTGCCTGCTGCCCCCTGCTTTCTGCCTGCTGCCCCCTGCTTTCTGCCTGCTGCCCCCTGCTTTCTGCCTGCTGCCCCCTGCTTTCTGCCTGCTGCCCCCTGCTTTCTGCCTCCGGCCCCCCTGCTCTGTGCCTGCTGCCAATTGCCAAACAGACCCGCGGTGTAGCCAATTGTCAATTGCTCTGGCTATGGGAGAGGTGCTGCGCAGCAGCTAGAGCGGCTGACTCCAGAGCGCGGGCTCCCGGTTCGATCGCCAGGGGCAGCTCAGCTCGGCATCATGTGACTCAGGGCAATAGCTCATTTAATCTTCCCGACGTCCACCAGCGCCTTGAAACCTTAAGGCGTGATATGTTCGCGCTTTACAAATAGAAATTATTATTGTGGCTTTAGCGTGCCAGCGCAGGCAAGCGTAGGCTTGCAGAGATGCTGTTTGCATGTGTTTCCATATTAAAGCCAGACCTGTGTATTGAGGTTTGTATGTTTTGGTATTTCAAAAGCGTGTTCCTAGTTGGCTAGCAATGGAGGCTGTTGGCTCTGCTAGTTCAGTCCTTGTTTCAGGATTTGTCCCAGGCTGTGCCTGAAATGGAGGGGTTTGTTATTGCTTCTCTAGAGGTGTGTCTGGAAGTTGCTGTCCAGTTTTCAAGGATGACCCCTAGTGGGTGTCGTCCTAGTTCTACTCGCCGCCCACCATTTGAGAGACCAATATTGTGGACCTTTATTTGGCTACTTCTAGACTAGCTGGTGCATGCTGTCTGGGCGACTGTGCCGCTTGGTGTAGTCTTAGGTGCATGGAGTCCCTTGCAGGAGGGATGTGTCAATGACCTTTGCGGTGCTCGAGTGGTCGCTGGTAGTAGAGGCTGAGTCTGCTACTTTTGTAAAATGGAGGTTTCCATTCTTCTTGCCACCACGGTTGGCTTGTGGTGGCTTGAACTGGTGAAGGTGGCTACGGAGATTAGAATCTTAGGAGGAAAGACTGAAGAGAACCGGAGATTCTAGGTGTTGGGAAGGAAATGTCCTCTGCCTGGAAATGGGCGTGCACTTCTGCAGCGAGTGCCCAACTGTGTGGATATCACGATCGCAAATGCAGATTTTTTTTCTCTCCAAAGGCAAAGATGGATCATGCGTGTGTGCCATAACATAGGCCTGTCTTACGGATTGTGGTCTTGTTGGACCAGGAGGGGTGCCGAAAGCGCTACCCCCATAGTGATAGAAGGCTACTGCCTTCAACAGGAGTTAAGGAGCACGAGTGCAGTAGCGGCAGCGTACCGCGGAGTGATCAGTAGGAGTGAAGCGGTCCTTTTCACCTGTGTCACTGGAGTGAGGCCACAGGCTCACTCAACCTTTTTAAAGTTCCACTGCTGTGTTCTTACTTCACCCTCGCCTACATCAGTTAGATGTAAAGTGCTGCGGAGGAGTGGTGACTGCCCTGGATGTATGGTACAGTACAGGGATAGAGCAGTGCTGTACTGTGCATGGTGAGTGCATGTACTGGGTGTTTGTATGCCTGCGAGGGATACAGCACATGAAAGATGTAGTGCTGTATAAAGCTGCACAGGTAAAGCACAGCCTGGATGTAAGTGTGCTTGCACAAAGTACCCTACATGTAGGGTGAAGTGTTGTGCAGCGCACATGGTGAATATATGTGCTGACACTTTGTGTGTTTGCAAGTAGCACACCATGGCATGATGTAGAAAGCATACAATACTGAAGAGTGCACGCAGAGTGAATGTGTGTGCTGTATGTATGTGTGCCTGGGGTGGCACAGTACATGGAGGTTAACGGTACTGGACAGTGTGTGCGCTGTGTATATACAATGAATGCAAGTGTGCCTGCATTGGTACATTATGTGGAGGACACTGGGTTCCATTTTGGGAGACCCAGTCCTGCATGGCGAAGACGTGAGGAGTAGGGGAACCCCCCCAGACAGATTTGTGTATTGCTGTATTCCTGTGAGCTATGTGTGACATAGAGAGAGAGAGATAGACACCCCCCTCCCCTTACACTTCAAAGGATGCTCTTTGAGTCAGTGAGAGATCTCAAGGAAGGGGCCTGGACACATCTCAGGAGGGGAGATGGGGCGGATAAGGGAATCATGCAGAGTAGGGCTGGGGTCCTGGGATTAACGTTGTTTTCTGACGCACATATCACTTGGGTTGAAATCCAGGTGTGAACTCTAGTCACTCCCATGGCCTGTGTTCTGGGACTATCAGCTTCGGAGTCTCTCCTGCTGTGACAGACGGCTTTTCAAGAGGAAGAGGAGAAGTCTGTACTAAAAAAGAAACTGAACCTCAACATGAAACTTCAAAGACCCAGACCCTAAATCTCATTTGGTCTCTGGAAATGGACTATAAGAAGGGGAGTTTAAGACCTAAACATTTGCCAGATGCCAAGCAGCCAGATGGGCTATGGGTGGAGGCGAAGCTCTGCATGACTTCTGTCTGTGACCAGAACTCGGGGCCAAGGCCAGCTGGGTGAGGGGACATCTCCCACGGAAACTGCTACCATCTCCCCTGGAGCAGCAATGCCTGCCTGTGAAGACCAGTGTGACCTGTGAGGGAGAGGAAAGCATTGGAGTCCAGCAGGGACCCCTGCCAGGTGGATACCCGGTCCAAGGTGTGAGGAGATGTCCGTGGCACCAAACAGACCATTGCCCATGTGCAGGATCAGGTTGGTGACCTGGTATGCCAGAAGAAGGCTGCTGTGAAGTCAGCCATGAACTGAGTGCAGGGAGTGCCAAGACCTGTGTGCACCTTAGCAGCAACCCCATATGCCAGGAGGGGCCACCGTGAAGTCCGCTTTTAACTGAGTGCCGGGAGTGCCAAGATCTGTGTGCACCTTAGCGGCAACCCCGTATGCCAGGAGGGGCCGCCGTGGTGTAGGTTGCTATACAAGTGAAGACGGGTGCCTAGTTGCGAGTTCTGCCAGTTCTAAGGAGCTGACTTTGGGCTGTTGCCCGGAGGACTGAAACCGCGATCCGTGGGTTGGCAAGAGCACAGAGATCTGCCCCCAAGCTGTCCCGTGGATTCAGGAGGACATCTGGAGGATTTCGCCGCATTGCTGGGACCAGATCGGGAGCACCAGGATGAAAAATCTCCCACCCCGGGGAACAATGAACTTACCTCGTCGACGGAATCCCAGGAACACCTCCTGTCCCTCCAGGTGCATCTTCGATCTATGGTGGAGCCAACCATGTACTTCAGGGAGAGCCTGCGTGCACTGGGTGCTTTTAGGCATCCCATGTGCAGAACGACTCAACTGAGCAGCGCTGGAGCATTGCGAGTGCTCACGGTCCGGGCACCCACTGAGACGCTGAACTCTTCCTTGTTGCCAAAGTGGGCCCGGGGCACTCATTGCTAAAAGTGCTGCGCCACCACAGAACCCTTTTGACAACTTCCTAAGAGTCGGAGTGGACTCTTGAGTAATACCTACCAGTGAGCATTCCCGGATGCAGCGACCAGTGAATGGGGAATAACCCTGGCCACATTACGGAGAGTGGGTGGGACAGGAATACATCACTGAAACACTAGAGCGGGACCTCGAGGGATTGTGTTATTGCTTATGAATGTGGTAATATTTCTTGGAATGTATAGAGTTAGAAATACAATACTTCTTATAAATATAAAAATAAGTATTTGACTGGACATTGATTCTCAGTGCTGTGCGCTTTTTGAGTTATGGGCCGTGTTCACTAACCTGTATCTACAATCCCCCATCCCCCACCACCCCCCACCCCCGAGAGAGCTCGTCCACAGCTACCACTGAGAGTCCAGTGCCGAAGGTGTACTTGGCCCAGTGGTAGGTCAGGCCTGGGACATCAGGAGTAAAAGGCCTCAACCCCCACTTTTGGGCCCAGTAACCCCTGTGTGGTCTGTGGAAGGGGCCTCTGACACTAGGGTTGTCTTTGCAAGTCTATGTTGCGTTCTCCAACAAGGCAGTAGCTTCATGGCATGTTGCGTGGGTTGACTTCCCAGTTTTCTTTGGTTCCACCTCCTCTGGAAGGTTTCCACCAGCTTGCTTCTTTGATGACTCCCTGGCTAATTAAATTGGTGCAGTTGCCCGTGTGTGCACTTCTGACAGTCTTGCAATATTCCCTCGTGTGAGTCCGACAGGAGGTTTGGTCTGTATTTTCCAGAGTCCCCATTGGTTTTCCTATAAACACCCCTCCCCCTGGCTCAGCATAACTGTAAAAGGAGCTTGTGGCCACTTGTGAAAATGTCTTCCTCTTCTGGACCCAGGTGAAGCCTCCTGATGGCACTGGTGAGCCGTTGTGTGATGCGTGTGAGCTGGGTGGTTGCAGGAAGCCCAGATTAACAGCAGTGCCTGTTCAAGGTTCCCTTTTACCCTGGTAGAGTCTATCTTTTATGCGGATTCTACCACTATGCGGTGCTCACCACCATCTTTAGGCGGTTCTTTCTGAGCCCGCGCTCTCATACATGCACCTGTTTCTGATGCCTGGTTCTCCTCTTGAACCTACAGGGCTCTGCTGCTCTGTGGCGGCTTCTGCCTACTCTATGAATAAGAAATACCTCACTACGTCCTCGTGGTATTGACCACCTAGAGCTCTGGGGCAGCGCGCGGCTCCAGAGGAGGGTGGAGCTGCCCAACTTGTTAGAGGAGGTAAATGTGGAACTGCAAACACCTACGCAGGCAGAATCAGTGTCGGGGAGGGTGGCTATGGAATCGGTGACAGGGTCAGGGTGGGAGGCTGCAGAATCAGTGACGGGGTGGGCGGCTGGAGAATCGGTGACAGGGTGGGCGGCTGGAGAATCGGTGACTGGGTGGGCGGCTGGAGAATCAGTGACTGGGTGGGCGGCTGGAGAATCGGTGACTGGGTGGGCGGCTGGAGAATCGGTGACAGGGTGGGCGGCTGCAGAATCGGTGGCGGGGTGGGTGGCTGCAGAATCGGTGAAGGGGTGGGTGGCTGCAGAATCGGTGATGGGGTGGGTAGCTGCAGAATCGGTGGTGGGGTGGGTGGCTGCAGAATCGGTGACCGGGTGGGTGGCTGCAGAATCGGTGACCGGGTGAGTGGCTGCAGAATCGGTGACAGGGATGGTGGCTGCAGAATCTGGGACGGGGTGGGTGGCTGCAGAATTGGAGATGGGGTGGGTGGCTGTAGAATCAGTGACAGAATGGGTGGTTGCAGAATCGGTGACGGGGTGGGTGGTTGCAGAATCGGTGACGGGGTGGGTGGTTGCAGAATCGGTGACGGGGTGGGTGGTTGCAGAATCGGTGACGGGGTGGGTGGTTGCAGAATCGGTGACTGGGTGGGTGGTTGCAGAATCGGTGACGGGGTGGGTGGTTGCAGAATCGGTGACGGGGTGGGTGGTTGCAGAATCGCTGACGGGGTGGGTAGTTGCAGAATCGCTGACGGGGTGGGTGGTTGCAGAATCGCTGACGGGGTGGGTGGTTGCAGAATCGGTGACGGGGTGGGTGGTTGCAGAATCGGTGTCGGGGTGGGTGGTTGCAGAATCGGTGTCGGGGTGGGTGGTTGCAGAATCGGTGTCGGGGTGGGTGGTTGCAGAATCGGTGTCAGGGTGGGTGGTTGCAGAATCAGTGTCAGGGTGGGTGGTTGCAGAATCGGTGTCGGGGTGGGTGGTTGCAGAATCGCTGACGGGGTGGGTGGTTGCAGAATCGCTGACGGGGTGGGTAGTTGCAGAATCGCTGACGGGGTGGGTGGTTGCAGAATCGCTGACGGGGTGGGTGGTTGCAGAATCGGTGACGGGGTGGGTGGTTGCAGAATCGGTGACGGGGTGGGTGGTTGCAGAATCGGTGTCGGGGTGGGTGGTTGCAGAATCGGTGTCGGGGTGGGTGGTTGCAGAATCGGTGTCGGGGTGGGTGGTTGCAGAATCAGTGTCAGGGTGGGTGGTTGCAGAATCGGTGTCGGGGTGGGTGGTTGCAGAATCGGTGTCGGGGTGGGTGGCTGCAGAATCGGTGACGGGGTGGGTGGCAGCAGAATCGGTGACAGGGTGGGTGGCTGCAGAATCAGTGACCGGGTGAGTGGCTGCAGAATCGGTGACAGGGAGGGTGCCTGCAGAATAGGTGACGGGGTGGCTGCAGAATCAGTGGGGTGGGTGGCTATGGAATTGGTGACAGGGAGGGTGGCTGCAGAATCTGTGACAGGGAGGGTGACTGCAGAATCTGTGACAGGGTGGGTGGTTGCAGAATCGGTGTCGGGGTGGGTGGCTGTAGAATTGGTAACAGGGTGTGTGGCTGCAGAATTGGTGACGGGGTGGGTAGCTGGAGAATCGGTGACTGGGTGGGTGGCTGGAGAATCAGTGACGGGTTGGGTGGTTGCAGAATCGGTGACAGGGCGAATGCCTGCAGAATCGGTGACAGGGCGGGTGGCTGTAGAATCGGTGACAGGGCGGGTGGCTGTAGAATCAGTGACCGGGTGAGTGGCTGCAGAATCGGTGACAGGGAGGGTGCCTGCAGAATAGGTGACGGGGTGGCTGCAGAATCAGTGGGGTGGGTGGCTATGGAATTGGTGACAGGGAGGGTGGCTGCAGAATCTGTGACAGGGAGGGTGACTGCAGAATCTGTGACAGGGTGGGTGGTTGCAGAATCGGTGTCGGGGTGGGTGGCTGTAGAATTGGTAACAGGGTGTGTGGCTGCAGAATTGGTGACGGGGTGGGTAGCTGGAGAATCGGTGACTGGGTGGGTGGCTGGAGAATCAGTGACGGGTTGGGTGGTTGCAGAATCGGTGACAGGGCGAATGCCTGCAGAATCGGTGACAGGGCGGGTGGCTGTAGAATCGGTGACAGGGCGGGTGGCTGTAGAATCGGTGACAGGGCGCGTGGCTGCAGAATCGGTGGCAGGGTGGGTGGTTGCAGAATCGGTGACAGGGTGGGTGGTTGCAGAATCGGTGACAGGGTGGGTGGTTGCAGGATCGGTGACAGGGTGGGTGGTTGCAGGATCGGTGACAGGGTGGGTGGTTGCAGAATCGGTGACAGGGTGGGTGCCTGCAGAATCGGTGACAGGGTGGGTGCCTGCAGAATCGGTGACTGGGTGGGTGGCTGCAGAATCGGTGATGGGGTGGGTGGCTATGGAATCAGTGACAGGGAGGGTGGCTGCAGAATCGGTGATGGGGTGGGTGGCTGTAGAATCGGTGACAGGATGGGTGGTTGCAGAATCGGTGACTGGGTGGGTGGTTGCAGAATCGGTGACTGGGTGGGTGGTTGCAGAATCGGTGACTGGGTGGGTGGCTGCAGAATCGGTGACTGGGTGGGTGGCTGCAGAATCGGAGACAGGGTGGGTGGCTGCAGAATCGGAGACAGGGTGGGCTGCTGCAGAATCGGAGACAGGGTGGGTGGCTGCAGAATCGGTGACTGGTTGAGTGGCTGCAGAATCGGTGACGGGGAGGGTGGCTGCAGAATCGGTGACTGGGTGGGTGGCTGCAGAATCGGTGACAGGATGGGTTGTTGCAGAATCGGTGACGGTGTGGGTGGCTGTAGAATCGGTGACGGGGTGGGTGGTTGCAGAATCAGTAACTGGGTGGATGCCTGCAGAATCGGTGACCGGGTTGGTGGTTGCAGAATCGGTGACGGGGTGGGTGGCTGTAGAATCGGTGACGGGGTGGGTAGCTATGGAATCGGTGACAGGGAGGGTGGCTGCAGAATCGGTGACCGGGTGGGTGGTTGCAGAATCTGTCGGGGTGGGTGGCTGTAGAATCAGTGATGGGGTGTGTGGCTGCAGAATTGGATTACGGGGTGTGTGGCTGCAGAATTGGATTATGGGGTGTGTGGCTGCAGAATTGGATTACGGGGTGGGTGGCTGGAGAATCGATGACTGGGTTGGTGGCTAGAGAATCGGTGACAGGGAGGGTGACTGCAGAATCGGTGACGGGGTGGGTGGCTGCAGAATCGGTGATGGGTTGGGTGACTGCAGAATCAGTGACAGGGTGGGTGGCTGTAGAAACGGTGACTGGGTGGGTGGCTGTAGAAACGGTGACTGGGTGGGTGGCTGTAGAAACGGTGACTGGGTGGGTGGCTGCAGAATCGGTGACAGGGTCAGGGTGGGTGGCTGTAGAAATGGTGACTGGGTGGGTGGCTGTAGAAACGGTGACTGGGTGGGTGGCTGTAGAAACGGTGACGGGGTGGGTGCCTGCAGAATCGGTGACGGGGTGGGTGCCTGCAGAATCGGTGACGGGGTGGGTGCCTGCAGAATCGGTGACGGGGTGGGTGCCTGCAGAATCGGTGACGGGGTGGGTGCCTGCAGAATCGGTGACGGGATGGGTGCCTGCAGAATCGGTGACGGGGTGGGTGGCTACAGAATCAGTGACAGGGAGGGTGGCTGCAGAATCGGTGACAGGGAGGGTGGCTGCAGAATCGGTGACAGGGAGGGTGGCTGCAGAATCGGTGACAGGGAGGGTGGCTGCAGAATCGGTGACAGGGAGGGTGGCTGCAGAATCGGTGACAGGGAGGGTGGCTGCAGAATCGGTGACATGGTGGGTGGCTGCAGAATCGGTGACAGGGTTAGGGTGGGTGGCTGCACAATCGGTGACGGGGTGGGTGGCTGCAGAATCGGTGACAGGGTGGGTACTGCAGAATCAGTGGCAGGGTCAGAGTGGGTGGCTGCAGAAACGGTGACTGGGTGGCTGCAGAAACGGTGACTGGGTGGGTGGCTGCAGAAACGGTGACTGGGTGGGTGGCTGTAGAAACGGTGACTGGGTGGGTGCCTGCAGAATCGGTGACGGGGTGGGTGGCTGCAGAATCGGTGACAGGGTGGGTGCAGAATCAGTGACTGGGTGGGTGGCTGCAGAATCAGTGACAGGGAGGGTGGCTGCAGAATCAGTGACAGGGAGGGTGGCCGCAGAATCGGTGGCAGGGAGGGTGGCTGCAGAATCGGTGACCGGGTCAGGGTGGGTGGCTGCAGAAACAGTGATGGGGTGGGTGGCTGCAGAAACGGTGACTGGGTGGGTGGCTACAGAATAGGTGTCGGGGTGGGTGGCTACAGAATCTGTGACAGGGAGGTTGGATGCAGAATCGGTGACGGGGTGGGTGCAGAATCTGTGACCGGGTCAGTGAGTTTTGTGCAGCAGCAGACTTTAAAGCTCTGTTTCATGTTTCTGGAGGCACAGCCTTCAATAATGCCACCAGCTGAGCCTGGCACTGCTTGCCAGCAGCCTGCCAAGTGCCAGGGCTCAGTCAGCTCTGCTTGGAGGTGCAAGGTTTGCAGCTAAAAGAGGTGAGTTTGGAAATAATCTCCCATCATATCTGTGAGCTGAGAATAGTAACAGTTTGGGTATAGGGGTGTAACGGAAGCCCCTTCAGTGCAGGGGTCACACTCCAGGGGCTCCTGCCCCCCTCGGCAGAGGAGCCATGGTCTGGTTCACTGTATAGTTATGCTGGTGATGTGCTCTGCGGTAGCTTCTGCTGGGGCAGTCTGTGCTGCTCTGAGGTACCTTCTGCTGAGGCCAGCGGTGCTGCTGTGCGGTACCTTCTGCTGAGGCCAGCTGTGCTGTTGTGCGGTACCTTCTGCTGGGGCAGTCTGTGCTTCTCTGCAGTACCTTCTAATGGGGCCAGCGGTGCTGCTGTGCGGTACCTTCTGCTGGGGCCAGTGGTGCTGCTGTGTGGTACCTTCTGCTGGGGCCAGCGGTGCTGCTGTGTGGTACCTTCTGCTGGGGCCAGCGGTGCTGCTGTGCGGTACCTTCTGCTGGGACAGTTGGTGCTGCTGTGCGGTACCTTCTGCTGGGTCCAGCAGTGCTGCTGTGCGGTACCTTCTGCTGGGGCCAGCGGTGCTGCTGTGTGGTACCTTCTGCTGGGGCAGTCTGTGCTGCTCTGCGGTACCTTCTGCTGAGGCCAGCGGTGCTGCTCTGCGGTACCTTCTGCTGGGACAGTCTGTGCTGCTCTGCGGTACCTTCTGCTGGGGCCAGCGGCGCTGCTGTGCGGTACCTTCTGCTGGGGCAGTCTGTGCTGCTCTGCTGTTCCTTCTGCTGAGGCCAGCGGTGCTGCTGTGTGGTACCTTCTGCTGGGGCCAGTGGTGCTGCTCTGCGGTACCTTCTGCTGGGGCAGTCTGTGCTGCTCTGCGGTACCTTCTGCTGGGGCAGTCTGTGCTGCTCTGCGGTACCTTCTGCTGGGACAATCGGTGCTGCTCTGCAGTACCTTCTGCTGAGGCCAGCGGCACTGCTCTGCGGTACCTTCTGCTGGGGCAGTCTGTGCTGCTCTGTGGTACCTTCTGCTGAGGCCAGCGGTGCTGCTATGTGGTACCTTCTGCTGGGGCCAGCGGTGCTGCTCTGCCGTACCTTCTGCTGGGGCAGTCTGTGCTGCTCTGCGGTACCTTCTGCTGGGGAAGTCTGTGCTGCTCTGCGGTACCTTCTGCTGGGGAAGTCTGTGCTGCTCTGCGGTACCTTCTGCTGGGGCAGTCTGTGCTGATCTGCGGTACCTTCTGCTGGGGTAGTCTGTGCTGCTCTGCGGTGCCTTCTGCTGAGGCCAGCGGTACTGCTATGTGGTACCTTCTGCTGGGGCAGTCTGTGCTGCTCTGCGGTGCATTCTGCTGAGGCCAGCAGTGCTGCTGTGCGGTACCTTCTGCTGGGACCAGCGTTTCTGCCCTGCGGTACCTTCTGCTGGGGCAGTCTGTGCAGCCCTGCGGTACCTTTTTGCTGGGACAGTCTGTGATGCTGTGCAGTACCTTCTGTTGGGGCAGTCTGTGCTGCTCCGCGGTACCTTCTGCTGGGGCCAGCGGTGCTGCTGTGCGGTGCCTTCTCATAAGGCCAACGGTGCTGCTGTGCGGTACCTTCTGCTGGGGCAGTCTGTGCTGCTCCGCGGTACCTTCTGCTGAGGCCAGCGGTGCTGCTCTGCGGTTATTTCTGCTGGGACCAGCGGTGCTGCTCGGCGGTACCTTCTGCTGAGGCCAGCCGTGCTGCTCTGCGGTACCTTCTGCTGAGGCCAGCGGTGCTGCTCTGCGGTACCTTCTGCTGGGGCAGTCTGAGCTGCTCTGCGGTACCTTCTGCTGGGGCCAGCGGTGCTGCTCTGCGGTACCTTCTGCTGGGGCCAGCGGTGCTGCTCTGCGGTACCTTCTGCTGGGGCAGTCTGAGCTGCTCTGCGGTACCTTCTGCTGGGGCCAGCGGTGCTGCTCTGCGGTACCTTCTGCTGGGGCCAGCGGTGCTGCTGTGCGGTACCTTCTGCTGGGACCAGCGGTGCTGCTGTGCGGTACCTTCTGCTGGGACCAGCGGTGCTGCTCTGCGGTGCCTTCTGCTGAGGCCAGCGGTGCTGTTCTGCGGTACCTTCTGCTGGGACCAGCGGTGCTGCTCTACGGTACCTTCTGCTGAGGGCAGCAGTGCTGCTCTTCGGTACCTTCTGCTGAGCCTAGCGGTGCTGCTGTGCGGTACCTTCTGTTGGGACCAGCGGTGCTGCTGTGCGGTACCTTCTGCTGGGGCCAGCGGTCTGCTCTGCGGTACCTTCTGCTGGGGCCAGTGGTCTGCTCTGCGGTACCTTCTGCTAGGGCAGTCTGTGCTGCTCCACAGTACCTTCTGCTGAGGCCAGCGGTGCTGCTCCACGGTACCTTCTGCTGAGGCCAGCAGTGCTGCTCTGCGGTACCTTCTGCTGGGGCAGTCTGTGCTGCTCTGCGGTACCTTCTGCCGAGGCCAGCGGTGCTGCTCTGCGGTACCTTCTGCTGGGAACAGCGGTGCTGCTGTGCGGTACCTTCTGCTGGGGCAGTCTGTGCTGCTCCGCGGTACCTTCTGCTGAGGCCAGCGGTGCTGCTCTGCGGTTATTTCTGCTGGGACCAGCGGTGCTGCTCTGCGGTACCTTCTGCTGGGGCCAGCGGTGCTGCTCTGCGGTACCTTCTGCTGGGGCAGTCTGAGCTGCTCTGCGGTACCTTCTGCTGGGGCCAGCGGTGCTGCTCTGCGGTACCTTCTGCTGGGGCCAGCGGTGCTGCTCTGCGGTACCTTCTGCTGGGGCAGTCTGAGCTGCTCTGAGGTACCTTCTGCTGGGGCCATCGGTGCTGCTCTGCGGTACCTTCTGCTGGGGCTAGCGGTGCTGCCCTGCGGTACCTTCTGCTGTCGCAGTCTGTGCTGCTCCGCGATACCTTCTGCTGAGACTAGCGGTGCTGCTGTGCGGTACCTTCTGCTGGGACCAGCGGTGCTGCTGTGCGGTACCTTCTGCTGGGACCAGCGGTGCTGCTGTGCGGTACCTTCTGCTTGGGCCAGCGGTGCTGCTCTGCGGTACCTTCTGCTGAGGCCAGCGGTGCTGTTCTGCGGTACCTTCTGCTGGGACCAGCAGTGCTGCTCTACGGTACCTTCTGCTGAGGGCAGCGGTGCTGCTCTTCGGTACCTTCTGCTGAGCCTAGCGGTGCTGCTGTGCGGTACCGTCTGTTGGGACCAGCGGTGCTGCTGTGCGGTACCTTCTGCTGGGGCCAGCGGTCTGCTCTGCGGTACCTTCTGCTGGGGCCAGTGGTCTGCTCTGCGGTACCTTCTGCTAGGGCAGTCTGTGCTGCTCCACAGTACCTTCTGCTGAGGCAAGCGGTGCTGCTCCACGGTACCTTCTGCTGAGGCCAGCAGTGCTGCTCTGCGGTACCTTCTGCTGGGGCAGTCTGTGCTGCTCTGCGGTACCTTCTGCCGAGGCCAGCGGTGCTGCTGTGCGGTACCTTCTGCTGGGAACAGCGGTGCTGCTGTGCGGTACCTTCTGCTGGGACCAGTGGTGCTGCTGTGCGGCACCTTCTGCTGGGGCCAGCGGTGCTGCTGTGCGGTACCTTCTGCTGGGACCAGCGTTTCTGCCCTGCGTTACCTTCTGCTGGGGCAGTCTGTGCAGCCCTGCGGTACCTTTTTGCTGGGACAGTCTGTGATGCTGTGCAGTACCTTCTGTTGGGGCAGTCTGAGCTGCTCCGCGGTACCTTCTGCTGGGGCCAGCGGTGCTGCTGTGCGGTACCTTCTCATGAGGCCAGCGGTGCTACTGTGCGGTACCTTCTGCTGGGGCAGTCTGTGCTGCTCCGCGGTACCTTCTGCTGAGGCCAGCGGTGCTGCTCTACAGTACCTTCTGCTGAGGCCAGCGGAGCTGCTCTGCGGTACCTTCTGCTGAGGCCAGCGGTGCTGCTCTGCGGTACCTTCTGCTGAGGCCAGCGGTGCTGCTCTGCGGTACCTTCTGCTGAGGCCAGCGGTGCTGCTCTGCGGTACCTTCTGCTGAGGCCAGCGGTGCTGCTCTGCGGTACCTTCTGCTGAGGCCAGCGGTGCTGCTCTGCGGTACCTTCTGCTGAGGCCAGCGGTGCTGCTCTGCGGTACCTTCTGCTGAGGCCAGCGGTGCTGCTCTGCGGTACCTTCTGCTGTCGCAGTCTGTGCTGCTCCGCGATACCTTCTGCTGAGGCTAGCGGTGCTGCTGTGCGGTACCTTCTGCTTGGGCCAGCGGTGCTGCTCTGCGGTACCTTCTGCTGGGACCAGCGGTGCTGCTCTACGGTACCTTCTGCTGAGGGCAGCGGTGCTGCTGTGCGGTACCTTCTGCTGGGACCAGCGGTGCTGCTGTGCCGTACCTTCTGCTGGGGCCAGCGGTCTGCTCTGCGGTACCTTCTGCTGGGGCCAGTGGTCGCTCTGCGGTACCTTCTGCTAGGGCAGTCTGTGCTGCTCCACGGTACCTTCTGCTGAGGCCAGCGGTGCTGCTCTGCGGTACCTTCTGCTGGGGCAGTCTGTGCTGCTCTGCAGTACCTTCTGCTGGGGCAGTCTGTGCTGCTCTGCGGTACCTTCTGCTGGGGCAGTCTGTGCTGCTCTGCGGTACCTTCTGCTGGGACAGTCGGTGCTGCTCTGCGGTACCTTCTGCTGAGGCCAGCGGTACTGCTCTGCGGTACCTTCTGCTGGGGCAGTCTGTGCTGCTCTGTGGTACCTTCTGCTGAGGCCAGCGGTGCTGCTATGTGGTACCTTCTGCTGGGGCCAGCGGTGCTGCTCTGCCGTACCTTCTGCTGGGGCAGTCTGTGCTGCTCTGCGGTACCTTCTGCTGGGGCAGTCTGTGCTGCTCTGCGGTACCTTCTGCTGGGGCAGTCTGTGCTGCTCTGCGGTACCTTCTGCTGGGGCAGTCTGTGCTGCTCTGCGGTACCTTCTGCTGGGGCAGTCTGTGCTGCTCTGCGGTACCTTCTGCTGGGGCAGTCTGTGCTGCTCTGTGGTACCTTCTGCTGGGGCAGTCTGTGCTGCTCTGCAGTGCCTTCTGCTGAGGCCAGCGGTACTGCTCTGCGGTACCTTCTGCTGGGGCAGTCTGTGCTGCTCTGCGGTACATTCTGCTGAGGCCAGCAGTGCTGCTGTGCGGTACCTTCTGCTGGGACCAGCGTTTCTGCACTGCGGTACCTTCTGCTGGGGCAGTCTGTGCTGCCCTGCGGTACCTTCTGCTGGGACAGTCTGTGCTGCTGTGCAGTACCTTCTGTTGGGCAGTCTGTGCTGCTCCGCGGTACCTTCTGCTGGGGCCAGCGGTGCTGCTCTGCGGTACCTTTCTGCTGGGACCAGCGGTGCTGCTCTGCGGTACCTTCTGCTGAGGCCAGCGGTGCTGCTCCGCGGTACCTTCTGCTGGGGCCAGCGGTGCTGCTCTGCGGTACCTTCTGCTGGGACCAGCGGTGCTGCTCTGCGGTACCTTCTGCTGAGGCCAGCGGTGCTGCTCTGCGGTACCTTCTGCTGAGGCCAGCGGTGCTGCTCTCCGGTACCTTCTGCTGGGGCAGTCTGAGCTGCTCTGCGGTACCTTCTGCTGGGGCCAGCGGTGCTGCTCTGCGGTACCTTCTGCTGGGGCCAGCGGTGCTGCCCTGCAGTACCTTCTGCTGTCGCAGTCTGTGCTGCTCCGCGATACCTTCTGCTGAGGCTAGCGGTGCTGCTGTGCGGTACCTTCTGCTGGGACCAGCGGTGCTGCTGTGCGGTACCTTCTGCTGGGACCAGTGGTGCTGCTGTGCGGTACCTTCTGCTTGGGCCAGCGGTGCTGCTCTGCGGTACCTTCTGCTGAGACCAGCGGTGCTGCTCTGCGGTACCTTCTGCTGAGGGCAGCGGTGCTGCTCTTCGGTACCTTCTGCTGAGGCTAGCGGTGCTGCTGTGCGGTACCTTCTGCTGGGACCAGCGGTGCTGCTGTGCGGTACCTTCTGCTGGGACCAGCGGTGCTGCTGTGCGGTACCTTCTGCTGGGACCAGCGGTGCTGCTGTGCGGTACCTTCTGCTGGGACCAGCGGTGCTGCTGTGCGGTACCTTCTGCTGGGGCCAGCGGTCTGCTCTGCGGTACCTTCTGCTGGGGCCAGTGGTATGCTCTGCGGTACCTTCTGCTAGGGCAGTCTGTGCTGCTCCGCAGTACCTTCTGCTGAGGCCAGCGGTGCTGCTCCACGGTACCTTCTGCTGAGGTCAGCAGTGCTGCTCCGCGGTACCTTCTGCTGGGGCAGTCTGTGCTGCTCTGCGGTACCTTCTGCTGAGGCCAGCGGTGCTGCTCTGCGGTACCTTCTGCTGGGACCAGCGGTGCTGCTGTGCGGTATCTTCTGCTGGGACCAGCGGTGCTGCTGTGCGGTACCTTCTGCTGGGACCAGTGGTGCTGCTGTGCGGTACCTTCTGCTGGGACCAGCGTTTCTGCCCTGCGGTACCTTCTGCTGGGGCAGTCTGTGCAGCCCTGCGGTACCTTCTGCTGGGACAGTCTGTGATGCTGTGCAGTACCTTCTGTTGGGGCAGTCTGTGCTGCTCCGCGGTACCTTCTGCTGGGACCAGCGGTGCTGCTGTGCGGTACCTTCTCATGAGGCCAGCGGTGCTGCTCTGCAGTACCTTTTGCTGGGGCAGTCTGTGCTGCTCCGCGGTACCTTCTGCTGAGGCCAGCGGTGCTGCTCTGCGGTACCTTCTACTGGGACCAGCGGTGCTGCTCTGCGGTACCTTCTACTGGGGCCAGCGGTCTGCTCTGCGGTACCTTCTGCTGGGGCCGGCGGTCTGCTCTGCGGTACCTTCTGCTGGGGCAGTCTGTGCTGCTCCGTGGTACCTTCTGCTGAGGCCAGCGGTGCTGCTCTGCGGTACCTTCTGCTGGGACCAGCGGTGCTGCTGTGCGGTACCTTCTGCTGGGACCAGCGGTGCTGCTCTGCGGTACCTTCTGCTGGGGCCAGCGGTGCTGCTCTGCGGTACCTTCTGCTGGGGCCAGTGGTCTGCTCTGTGGTACCTTCTGCTGGGGCCAGCGGTCTGCTCTGTGGTACCTTCTGCTGGGGCCAGCGGTCTGCTCTGCGGTACCTTCCACTGGGGCAGTCTGTGCTGCTCCACGGTACCTTCTGCTGAGGCCAGCGGTGCTGCTCTGCGGTACCTTCTGCTGGGGCCAGTGGTCTGCTCTGCGGTACCTTCTGCTGGGGCCAGTGGTCTGCTCTGCGGTACCTTCTACTGGGGCCAGCGGTCTGCTCTGCGGTACCTTCTACTGGGGCCAGCGGTCTGCTCTGCGGTACCTTCTACTGGGGCCAGCGGTCTGCTCTGCGGTACCTTCTGCTGGGGCAGTCTGTGCTGCTCCGCGGTACCTTCTGCTGAGGCCAGCGGTGCTGCTGTGCCGTACCCACTGCTTCTATACCACTCTATTGTTTAATGCTAGATTGCACTGCTTTGGTGAATGCTTGATTATAGAGGAGTGGTTGGGACATCATCTCATGGGAGCACCTCTGGGCGTGAAAACAGATGTTTGTACCATGTGGCATTTGCCCTTACGTGAGCCATGGGATTGTCTCAGTAGATTGTCATGTTCCGCCTTTTCAATCCTGGCAAGTGGAGTAAATCATAACAGTAAAGTAACGTGAGAATCGATGTGAGGGGTGCATCCCTTATCCTTCAAAGTTAAATTATATTGCAATCTAAGTTTTTCATTCGCTGGGCTTGTAACACTTGATGTAATGCATCATACATCTATTGGATGAGCTGGGCACTTACTGTTTGATTAAAAATAATCTGGCAACATGTTAGTAACTTAATATGGAAATATGTAATCACTGATCATTGCTTCATTCAGTGGGCTCTAGGCTCAATATTGTGTTTTTTTTTAGTTAGACACCTGACCTTTATGTTGTTTGCAACACTCTTTTCATTGGTTGACTTCTTAACCTTTAATCTCTTTCCCTTTTGTTTTCTCCATTTAGGCTGACATGCTAAAGGAAGTTGGCATGGAGTCCGTTCATTCTCAGAATGACCACCACCCTGACATGGAGGCGAGAACAGAATGCATTGTCACTGTGTCTGATAGTGAACTGGAAGAGACCGGGACCGCGTCACCAGAGCCCAATGGACAACGCGGGGCAGAAGAGCACAGTTCCAAAAGAGTCGAACAGTTGAGCGTGCAGTCCGTGAATGACACAGGCCAACAAGAGAGTTCTGTGGGACCGGACCATGTGTTGAACTCAGTAGACTGTGGTAGCTCACTCTTCAAAACCATAGACTCCAAAGACACAAGTGGTCAACCAGATCACAGCATGGCCCATAAAGGGAGCAGTGCCGGTGGTTGCATCTCCATGGAGAGTGGGGCAAGCACAGATGGACCTCAGAATCTACCTCTTCATAAAGACACTGCTGATTTCCTTGAACATACTGAAAGGCCTCAAGACATCAGTGGTCAAAAGCACAATACCATAAGCTTGAACGAGGGTTGTCATCAAGAGGACAAAGCTACAGGGTTGAAAGAGATCAGCAAACAGCCAGGATATTTTCCAGAGTCCAAGGAGATCCATGATCAAACGGACAACACCTCCAAGTCAACTGTGACCAGTCATCAACCAAAGAATACCAATGAGTATGACAAAATTAATGATCTCCAAAACATGGCCAGAGAGCATGAAGAGACCACTGGCCAACCACACAACACCATGGAGAAGGAAAAGACCGCTGACCAACCACACAATACCACGGAGAGGGAAGAAACCGCTGACCAACCACACAACACCACGGAGAGGGAAGTGACCACTGACCAACCACTCAACACCACGGAGAGGGAAGTGACCACTGACCAACCACTCAACACCGAGCGGGAAGAGACCACTGACCAACCACACAATACCACGGAGAGGGAAGAGACCGCTGACCAACCACACAATACCACGGAGAGGGAAGAGACCGCTGACCAACCACACAATACCACGGAGAGGGAAGAGTCCGCTGACCAACCACACAACACCACGGAGAGGGAAGAGACCACTGACCAACCACACAATACCACGGAGAGGGAAGAGACTGCTGACCAACCACACAATACCACGGAGCGGGAAGAGACCGCTGACCAAGCAGACCATGTATTGAAGTCTATGAAGAACAATAACAAAGCACACAATACTTTAAAGTCGAATAGGGTTTGTGATCAAACAGAAAACACCACAAAGTCTGAGATCAGTGACAACTCGGACACTTTCAATGGCCAAGCGAACAGTACTGGGGACTCTATTAAGGTCTGCGAGGAGCATTCCAGCACCTCAAACACCAGTGTCCACGAACAACCAAACAATTCCATGGAGTTTAAAGAGATAGGTGACCAACAACCCAATGCCAGAGAGTATGTTAAGATAAGTGACCTACTTCATACCACCATAGAGTGTGGAGAGATCAGTGGTGACCCCCTCTCCATGATGGAACTGAATGAGATGAATGAACAACCAGAGAAATCCACAAGCTCTGAAGAGAACCATGTTCAACCACACAGTGTCACTAATTGTAAAACGATTTGTGACCAAGTACTCCACTCCATTGATAATCTTGACCATGCTGCAGATGTTAACGAGATCGGCGACCAAACACACACTATCACAGAATCTAAAGGCATCGATAATCAAGCAGTTACCAATGAAGAGTCTAAAGAGCCTAGTGACAAAGTGTACCACACCACCGAGTCTGAAGACTTTAATTACACTGACAGAACCACAATGTCTAACGAAATCAGTACTCAGTCAGCGAACATCACAGAACCAAAAGGCATCAGATATAAACCAGAAAATACCATGGAGACCATCGAGGTTAGTGTTCAATCCGTTATTGTCAGAGAGTCCACAAAGAAGAGTGATCAACCAAAAAACACCCTGGACTCTGAAGAGAACGGTGATAAACCAGACCATCTCATGGGGTCTAAAAGGATCAGCGAGGAATCAGAAAAAGCTGAGATGTCTTTTGAGATCAGGGGCCATTCAGCTTATACTGCAGTGTCACCAGAGATTGGAAATCAAGGAGACAATAGCAGTGAAGCTGGAGAGAATAGTGACCAATCAGTCGAAGTTGCTGAGACTAAAGACACGAGTGAACAATCAGAAAAAGGCATACTGTCCATGGAAATAAGTGATCAAACGGAGAACATCATCGAATGTGAAGAACACTCTGATCAATCACCTGACAATATAGAGTCTAAGGTGGTTAATAGCCAATCAGATGATACCAGAAGATCTAAAAACATCAGTGAGGAGCCAGGCATCATCATGGACTCCAAGGAGATGAGTCATGAAGCCGGCACCACAAATGGAACTGGAAACAGTGACCAATCGCCCAACACCGTAGAGGCGTTTGGAAGCAATAGCGAAGCCATCACGGTAGTGAACTCTGCAGAAAGCATTGATCAATCCAACGGAACAAGTGACCCCATATCTGTCAGGTTAGATGATCCCATCTATAATGTGACCAGCAAAGACTTGAATATTGTGTCATGCACAGAAGTGGAGTCAAACAAATCCTGTCAAGGGTCTCCTAATAACACATTGAACAGAGACAGTCGGGACATGTGTCACATAGATGCACCATCCAGACTAGAGTACAATGGTGTTCCAAAGCACGCTGATCCCCTAGAGTCCACTGACCCTGAAATCCTAGGGGTACAGGCCCCTGGTCTTACAAATGCAGGCACCATTTGGTCTCACAACATAGAGATGAATGAGGCGAGGGCTCCAACTAACCATAGCAATAAGCCACCTGAGGCCCGTGATCAATCGGACACCACCCGAGAGGAGGCAGAGACCAAGGATAAACCTAACAAAAGCTTAGATCACCAAGGGCCTCACATTGTCCATGACCACAACCCAGAGGATGAATCCAACATCCAGCATCGGACTGGTTTCATGGATGCTCAGCATTCAACTGCTGCGAGCCCCCAACAGGTAGAATCCCTACATCAACCTTATCGAAGAGATTCTGAAGTAAAAACTGCACTCAATTTGGAGATTGAGAGACAGTTAGCATACCTCCTAGAGTCAAATATGATAAACACTCCTCAAAGTAATCCAGGGGGCATGAGCCTCGATGAGACTCTACCAGCCGCATGTGTTGGATTCAAGGGAATGGAGGGCGATCCCCTGGGCCAGGATGGTGAAATGACCTATTTATACGAACTAAAGAATGATCAGAGTATGTCATCCGCGGAGGCATCTGCCACTCAAGATGCCATGCTAGCACATTGTGTAACTGGCGCACCGTCATCTGAACTGTGGGAGATCCCCTCTCAGTGCCTCCCACCTGATGAACAGTTTGTAGAGGAGGATTCAAGGGCTCCCTCTCTGGGTGCATCACCACCCAGCAACTCCCACCACACAGATCTGGACCCTGAAGCATGCTCTGGTTCTGTTGGACTAGACACAGTCAGGTGTCAGATTGAGTGGACACAACATCCAGATGCTACTCCTGAAATATCCAGTATTTCTATTCCTTCTGCACTGTTGCTACAGAACAACGGCCCCTCTGGAGTGGCAGAGGAAGCAGTATTGTTCGAAGATGTCAGCACTATGGATTATACGTCCTCTTTCCACTTGTCGGATGTAGATGATTCCATGTTGGCATCAGATGGTCAGAGAGATGTAGCCTTTCAACCATATGGCCAAGAAGATACTGTATCACCCTCTCTACAAGTGGGACATGTACGTGATGCTACTGAGAGCAAAGCACCTGCTAAAGGAGATCAGTGTGAGAATAAATTACAGAAGGATATTTCCCAGACTCTTAAGTCTCCAAGTCCTGAGCACTTAAGACCTGAACCAGACCTGGAAGTGGTTCCAACCAAAGGTGATATCTCAGAACAAGAGGGTAGTATCCCGGGTTCAGATCATCCCATCTTCACCTCTGACACAAACGACGAAGAACCTGCATATGATACCCTGTTAGTCGAAAGGTATAGGTATGCTGAGGATGTGCCAGATGGAAACCCTACCCTGGTGAATCCATTGGCTTCAGAAGATGAACAGCTACTTCAAAGAGCTAGTCTTGAACATGCTTTCACTGTGGGACTGCAGGCACCTGTATGTTTGAGGGCTCCGCAGGTGGAGACTGACAGCTCCCTGAACATGAACTTGGGGGATGTGTGTCCTTTGGCCTCAGGAACAGATCCAGCTTTGCCGTATGAAGAATTAATCTCTGAGTCCAGGCCCATAGATCCTGTGGTTGGAGGTTTCAATGAGGTTGAAGAAACTGGTGGTGGGAGATATGTCAGAGAAGGACATCGAGAAGCTCATGAAGTGCCTGTAAGAATCCATCCATATGGATTTAAAGTGGATTTCACGAAGTTCCACAGCCTCGTGCCACCACAGCTTCATGGAGCAGATGAACATGTACAGGAACCACCTGCGGCATCCAACCCAGATCTCGATAAAGCAGGTTATAAGGTCCATGCAGCAGCGGAAGTTGTGCACCACCTACCTCTGGGTGAAGACAGCACTGTGGACACCTCATCTGGTTGGGAGTCTGATCTTTCTATCACAGACACCTCTAGTTCACCCATTAAGAGTCAAATGCCCAGGCCAATTCATTTCTACAATCCATCAATGTGGCACGAGCACAGTAGACCGCCCAGGTCCTTCAGTGAAGAGGTGACTGTTGAGCCCAAGGATGACCACGTCCGGTTATGGAGTCCTGTGAATCCTCGAGTCTTGTTAAACAGCCTCCCTGTCAACCTACCCAATGATGGTTCAGTCCTGGGGGCAGAGACCTCGCCAATACCAGACTTGTCTCCAGCCTCTGAAAATGTCTTTCTTAGTCCCCAAGTTAAGTTTGCCCCTGTATCTGTGATCGCTGGCACAGCTGAGCCTAAGACTCAAAGTAACTGGGTGCCTACATGGAAAGTGCCAGACGACTCTGTGTTGCAGGCGCTCACGAGAAAGATTGGCTCTCCCAAATTAGGCAGGAGAACTCACAAAGTCTACCGAACACGTGGTGGGTCAGATGCTGGTGAGATTCGCCTCAGGCATTCCACACCGTTCCTTCTCTCACACATTAATCTGGCAGAGGAGAAGGTCCTTGGGGAGACGGCTGTAAGAGAACCAGACAGGTTGACATCCAAAGTGTTCAAAATAGCTCCACTGCCTTCTCATACGAAAGCCTTGTTCAAACAAGTGGCCGTGTCGGAATATGCCTGTCCTGATGCAGAGGAGGACCTGCAGTCCGCAGCGCAGAGCACATGTGGTAGGTAATGGTTAAGGTTGAGAGGTGAAGGTGATGAGCTTATAAGCAGCACCAACAATCTAGGGGTGTCTCCTTTCCTTACTGTACAGACCCTCCTTGTTAAAGGGCACTTGCCTCTGGCAAAGTCATCCAGTTGCCCATGTCAAATCCTGGATGGCTCAGGAGAAGCAGCAGACTCCGCTGTAGAAACAATGAGTCAGGAAGACTTGATCTGTGGAGCAACCAGATGGCAAAAAACTGGTGCCATAAGGGCTGAGGACAAACTCCTGGGCCTTGAGCTTCTCTCAAGGTGCTTTATGTCTGTGTTGCATGCCGTGCACTGAGGTAGAGCCCCAGCACAGTGCAGCAACTGGAGGGGCCAGGAGTGTATCCACATGTCCAGTGGTTTCATATGTATTGTTGGAGGATGGCTCTGTACAGCGCACTAAAACGAAGTACACTATATAGAGAGTCCAAGAATCCCCATGAAGCGGTATAGAGGTAAAATAGATGGTACTAACGCTCTATTTTGTGGTAGTGTGGGTGAGCAGTTAGGCTTATCCCGGGGGCGTGCTAAGCATTTGTTGTCTCTCACAGAGGCAAGAAGCGAGACGCGCACACTCAAGGATAAATCTGAGACCAAACCCAAAACTTTATATATTTTTGAGCAGCGTGACTTCGAATCGGAAATATACTTTGTACAGTTCTAAACTAATTAAACAAATATGTGGTAGACTGTGAACTCCGGAACGAAAGAGATGCTGTTTAAAGTATGCAGTACTTTCAGTTTCTACGCACTCAGCGGCTGATACCGTCCGATATTTACCATCGCAGTCAGTGGTTTAGAATAACAGTGAGTGGCTCCATAAAAAGGTTGAAGAGCGTGGGCGAGAGTGCGGATCCTTGTGGAACTCCAATTCTGACTTGGGTACTGGAAGCAAGGGACTGGTTGAGTTTAATCCTTTGAGTGCGGTTGTGTAAGAAGGAGGTAAACCACTTTAGGACCGGTCCCGTTAAACCCATCCTATGTTGTAGAAGATTAATCAAGGTTTCATGTTTGATGGTGTCAAAAGCAGAAGACCAGTCCAGAAGGATCAGAAGACAAAGGGACATTATGATCAAGGGATTTCAGAGCGTCATCCACAATGTGCGTTAGTGCAGTTTCGGTACTATGCCCTGCTCTGAAACCGGATTGATATAGGTCCAGTAATTTAAATTTCTCTATATGGTTGCAGAGTTGCTTGTGGACGCATTTCTCGAGAAGTTTGGCTAATGTCATGATGTTTGTGATAGGTCTGAAGTTGTTGGGATCAGATAAATCCGAAATAGGCTGCTTAGGGATGGGAGTGACTTGCCCGATTTTGAGGCAATCTGGGATGTTCCCCTGCAGTAGAGATTCATGAATATTCCGCGACCAAAGAGGTACAATGGCCAAGTTGAGGTCTTTAAAAAATGAATCAGGAAGAGGATCATTGAAGTGATTGGCCGGTTTTAGAGTTGCCATCTCGTGGAGTAATTCTGTGTAATCTGGCAGGATAAAGGAATTCCAAGAGGCGTCATTTTTGGGAGAACAGCCGAGGAAAAAGGAGACTGCCGAAGGAACCACCAGCTCCTTTGGAGATGTGGTGAGGTTTAGAGGCGGCACCAAGGGAGTGGCAGGTTGGAGATCCAGTTACATTTTCCTAGCTTTTTCAGAGAAGTGCACTGTGAAGTCCTCCCCGCTAGGAAGTGGATTCACGGAGGACAGGTTTGGGATGGAAGAGTGGTTTGCTTGTTGTTTTAAGATTTCAAATAACATCTTGGGTCTGTTTTTGGCACCGTCCAGTTGCGCCCTGAAATGGTCGGTTTTAGCAATGCAGATTTTTTTTATTGTAAGCGCTTCTCATTTTCCTTAGCTGATAGAGGCTGGCGGTGGACGGCTCCTTTCTCCAGGACCTCTCTAAAAGCCTAAGTTTGCAGCGTTCGTCATTTAGGGAACCATTAAACCAAGGTTTAGATTGTTTGAGAGGAATCCTTTTAAATTGTTTCGGCGCAAAGGTGTCAAAGATATTAGCCACAGTGCTAATGTAAAGGTCGGAAAGATCGTCCAGGTTAGTCATGTTAGGGGGAGGCTGAAGTCTATTCATGGTGATGGCAGTAAGAGCATTGATGTTGACGTCTCATGTTGCGAGACCATTGTTTCGCTTTAAGAGGTTGTCCCTTTCTGCTAGTGGTCTTTTCCAGTATGTGGAAGGCAATTTGATGATGGTCCGACCAGTCGCAAGGTAGTATGTCCTTCATTTGAATGAGATTGTCTCTAGCAATAATGAGGTCAAGGGTGGCGCCTTTGTTGTGGGTGGGTCCCTTACAGAACTGAGAGAAGTTGAGATCGGAGAGGAAAGTCTTAAAGGAGCTGACTAAGGGCTCATTGGTGTCATTCCAATGGAGGTTAAAGTCTCCAAGGAAGATGTGGTATGGTTGATCAGAACATGAGCTGATGAGCTCCATGATTTGCTCTATGAAGATCAAATTGTCCCCAGGAGGATGGTAAATCGTGTGGAGCACACAGATAATCTTGCCCTTATTGCAAATTTCTGTCATTAGTAACTCGCAGGAAGATGGCGGAGCCTTCTGAGATTGCTTGATGGTTAGGCTGGCGCGATGAATGCAAGCAATGCCACCCCCCGTTTTCCCTGGCTGATCACATCTGATAATGACAGTCAGGTGGTACTAAAATGTCGAGAACAGGGGAGGAGGCATCGTTCAGCCATGTTTCCGCGAGAATCAGTAGGTCCAAATCTTGCGCTAAGATGAGTGCAGAAATGTCAGCAGCATCTTTCACAGCCGATCTGCAATTGAGCAGCATAGAATTAATGTGCGGGGAGGTGTTAGTCTCTTCAATGTGAGCAGTAGTTATTTGGAGTAGGTTTTCCTTATTAACCAATCTGGAGTTAACCCTGGGTTCCCTGTTAGGGTCTGGGCAAATAGCGGGGATGTTACTAACCGAGTTAGAGGAGGTGAAAGACCCCGGACTACTATACTTTGTATTGAGTTCAGTGGATCGCCAACGCAGTCACCGTCGCGGTTGCTGGTTGCAGATGTAAGTCTATGCAAGCACCGCCACCCCGGCAGTCGCAGTTGCTGGGATGAAGGTGCAGGCTTAGCTGGCTGAGTACCGCCAAAGCAGTTACTCCTGTGGTCGCTGGAAGGGGGACTCTGCCGAGGAGTTTCAGATGACCAGGCTACCTGGAGTGGTTGGAGGTCTTCTTCACCGGCAGGAGGAAGATCTTTTGGAAGCCCAGGCCTCGGATACAGCAGGCGTCAATGTACACCTGGAGCAGGAGTACCAGGAGCCTTGGGTGATGGAGGTCGGTGTTCACCGGCAGCAGTTAGGCCACAGGTGCACTGCAGGGTAGACCGTAGCGGAGGTTGAAGCTTCTGCTGTCGAAGCCACCAGCAGGAGGGTTTGGGCTCTCGTGAGCGGGGCTGTTTCCAGCATTGGTTACTGTGGTGAGAGGATCCCTCAAGGTGTTAGAGGCAGGCTATGAGTTTCTTTACAGTGGTGAGTTGCGTTGACACAAGTGCCGGTCCTCAACCACCGTGGTTCTTTACCGGCGGTTGCTGGGGACTAGAGCCTCTAGTCCAAAGGGAGGTTCTTTGGCAATTGGTGAAGGCTGGAAGGGCTCAGCGGTTTCTTGGGGGGCTTTGCAGTTCTCAGAAAGGACAGCTGGTCCAGTTGTCTAGTCTTGTTTGCAGCTGGCAGAGTTTTCACCGGGTTCTTGCTGTAGCAGAGCTCAGTTCCTGGTCCATCAGCGGTCTTCTTCCGTCGTCATCTTTTGGTCCGTGGAATCTGAAGTTAGGTTTCGGGGAGCCACCTAAACACTAAATATAGGGGCATTTTTAGAGGAGGCCAGGTAGTAGCCAATGGGCTGTTTACCAGTAGGGTGCCTACACCCTCTTTATGCTCACCCCACATGGGGGGCGGGCATACTCTAACTCCTAATATGCTACTATCCCCTCTTCAAAAGTGGGGTCTACCTCGTCTATCCCACTTGAGGGGTGGTACAGGACAGAGGTAGACACACCTCCTAAATGACCAAATTTTTCTGCCAGTCTCACCAAAATGTGAGGCAGGTCACCAGCTGCTTCTAACAGTGGAGGCTGGCGGCAGGGTTCAAAGGGGGTAGGGCCTTTGAAGCTCCTGTTTCTGCCGTGGCAGAACCTGCAGGGGGGAAGGTGTGATCACCTCCACCCAGAGCAGGCATTGTCTCTGAATCAGAAGAGCTCTGGCTCTCTACCCAGGGTCCAGAAACATGTCTGGAGTTGGCAGGCTGGCTACAACTAGACTGGAATCACACCAGTGGTTGGTAGGTTTCAGGGGATCCTCTAGAAGGATCCCCTGTGTGAATCTATTAATAAATCCATCACTGGGACCACCTAGGATTTATTTACACGAGATGTTTGGTACCAAACATCCCTTGCTATAGTAAAGCCATCATGAGGCTAGGAAACTCTTGTGGACGGGTATCCAGTCCATGTACTCTTTATGGTTTCAGTGTGCACTTGCAATGCCCCAGAATGGACTGGAAATTGTAGGGGTGACCCTGCTCTTGCAGGGGGCCCTCACTCGAGATTTAGTGCACCCTGCCGTGGGGCTATTGAGGCCTTCTAGACGGGTGACTTGCCTATACCGCAAGCAATGCGGAATTGTTCAGGAGTGGTGTGTACTGTGTGACACAGAGCACCTGCAGCAGGAGGTGCCCTGAAAGTGTGGTGGGAAGGCCTGGTGTGGATGGAGAATTGTGTAGGAGTGGTGCCCGCTGTGCGACTCAGGGATCCTGGAGGAGGAGTTATGCTGGGAATGTGTAGGAGTGGTGCCCGGTGTGCGACTCACAGCTCATGCAACAGGAGGTGCACTGGGAGTGTGGTGGGAAGGTCTGGTATGTATGGAGAATTGTGTAGGAGTGGTGTGTACTGTGTGGCTCAGAGCTCCTGCAGCAGGAGGTGCCCTGGGCTTTTGGTGGGAAGGCCTGGTGTGTATGGAGAATTGTGTAGGAGTGATTCCCCCTGTGCGACTCAGAGCTCCTGCAACAGGAGGTGCACAGGGAGTTTTGTGGGAAGGCCTGGTGTTTATGGAGAACTGTGTAGGAGTGGGTCCCTCTGTGCGACTCAGAGCTCCTGCAACAGGAGGTGCACAGGGAGTTTTGTGGGAAGGCCTGGTGTTTATGGAGAACTGTGTAGGAGTGGGTCCCTCTGTGCGACTCAGAGCTCCTGCAACAGGAGGAGCACAGGGAGTGTGGTGGGAAGGCCTGGTGTGTATGGGGAATCATGTATGAGAGGTGCCCGAGGTGCGACTCAGAGCTCCTGCAACAGGAGGTTTACTGGAAGAGTGGTGGGAAGGCCTGGTGTGTATGGAGAATTGTGTAGGAGTGGTTCCCGCTGTGTGACTCAGGGCTCCTGGAGGAGGAGGTATGCTGGGATTGTGCAGGAGTGGTTCCCCCTGTGCATCTCATAGCTCCTGCAGCAAGAGGTGCCATGGAAGTGTGTTGGGAATGCCTGGTGTGTGTATGGGGAATTGTGTATGAGGGGTGCCTGCTATGCGACTCAGAGCTCCTGCTGCAGGAGGTTCACTGGGAGTGTTGCGGGAAGGCCTGGTGTGTATGGAGAATTTTGTAGGAGTGGTGTGTACTGTACGACTCAGAGCTCCTGCAGCAGGAGTCTCGATTCACGAGAAGAGTCTCGTGAATCATGCGCTGAGGTAGATGGGTGAGGGATGGGCTTGAGTTTAGAGCACTGACTCATGCATTCATTACATAGTGGATTTTAAACACTGATTATGAGTCGTGAGTTGGGGAGAAAGCATTTAGAAGGTGGTAATACAGAAAAAGAGTCCTGCATTTTGGAACTGGATCTGTTAATAGTACAGTAGTTTATGCTGAGGAAGATAGGAAAGGAGAGGGAAACACCTGGAAGTTACAAGTCGAGTTAATGTTTGAATGCAGGGATGTTGGCCGCATTGTGGGAGGGAGCTTGTCAGGACTGCCTGCAAGATCACGGATGCAGGAGAAAAAGTGGATAGAACTGTAGTATTTGTAATGCCCCGGTTACTTACTGGTAATCTTCATTACTCCGAGTATTGTCTTCCTCGTCACATGAGTTACGTAGTGGGCTTCAGCTCTACACCAGAACCCTCCAAAGCAAATTAGCATTCCACGCCTCCCATCCCTCCCCAACATAGCTGACCACCGTCACTCCAGACCTAGTATAAGAGTAGGGTCGGCCCACCCCACTTCCTGTAGAACTACCAAGCCCCAAGAACCACATGAAGCCGATAGCAAAACAGGGAGGGAGGGATGAGAACTCATGTGGTGAGGAAGACAATACTCGGAGTAATGAAGATTGCCAGTAAGTAACTGGGGCATTACCTCCTTGTAAGTCTTCCTCGCCACCAGAGTTATGTAGTGAGCACATACCCAAATCCAGCGGCTTCATGGACACTCACAAGAAACCACAGACGACGGGAGAATGCAAAACAGCAGGTTTAATCCAAAAAGTAACACAGAGGGAAAATAACCAATTACAAGCCCATAGAAGGTGGGATCATCAAGAACCAGCCCAGAGGACCGCCTCAGCAAAACACCAGCAGAAGGACCACCCAACACCACCCGGTAGTGATCCATGAACATGTGCGTGGAGGACCAGGTAGCAGCCCTACGGATATCCTCAGTAGAGACCCCCTTGAAAGAGGCCCAGGAGACGGAAAGACCCTAGGTAGACCGACCCCGCACCCAGGCAGACACTCCAGAACCCTGGGAACCATAGGCCAGTAAAATAGTCTGCTTAATCCATCTACTCAGGGTGGAGAGAGAAGGTTTATGACCAGACAGAACAGGATAAAAAGTGACAAACAAGTTATCACAGCAGCAAAAAGACGAAGTCCGTTCCAAATACAGCAGCACCACCCGCTGGACATCCAACAGCGAGAGAGCAGAATCCACCCCAGACTCAACGACCGGAGGGAAAGTAGGCAAAACAACCTCTCGGGAATGGTTGACAACCGAGGGGACCTTGGGCAGAAACTTAGGATCCGGGCGCAACACAATACTGTCTGGCAGGACCCGCAAAAATGGAGGACAGTGCAGAAAAGATCCCAGCTCCGCAATCCAAGCAGCAGATACGATGGCCACCAAAAACACCACCTTCATGGTGAGGGACTTGATGTCCACGGACCCCCGGGGCTCAAACGGAACCTCCTGAAGGGCCCGCAACACTAATGGAAGATCCCAGGAAGGCGCAAGACAAATTGCCCCAGGTCGTTGCAGAAAACTAATTCGAATCAACTTGGCCACCAAAGGATCCAAATCGTCTGAGGACTGCGGAACGCCCGCAAGGCCGCCCACTGAGCCTGAAGAGTAGAAGGGGCAAGGCCCAAGGCAAAGCCATCCAACAGGAAACCCAGCACCCTCATTGGATCCACAGATACAGAGTCCAAGCCCTTAGAAACACACCACCGATAGAAGGACCCCCAATGGCTAGAAAAAGACAGAAGAATAGCCAGACGACAGGAGCCCTGAAGCAACTCCACTACCTCCAGGGAGCAACCCCGAGACAGCAGGCTCATCCTCTCAAGAGACAGGCCTGAAGATGACATAGAACCCCCACAGGAAGAGGAGGGCCCCGCAATGTGTAAGGAAGATCAGGGATCGCCCAGCACTCCTGGATGGCCATCTCCCTCAGCAGAGGAAACCAAGGGCGGCAAACCAAGCCAGGTACCACCAACAGAACAACAGCCCTGTCCAGGCAAATCTTGCACCGAACTCACTCAATCAAAGGTATCGGAGGAAAGGCATAAAGCAGGAAGCCAGGCCAACGGAAAGTCATTGCATCCACCTGCCACGCCTCCAGGCACGGGAGGAGTGCGCAGAAGCTGGGCAGGTGAGCATTGAACCGGTCTGCAAACACATCCACCGTCAGGCACCAAAACTGTTCCTGCGACATGTGGAACATGTCCCCCGTCAGGGAGATGGAAGCCATAGGAGGAAACGCCCTGCTCAGGCGATTCACCACGCAGTTCTCCTTCCCCGGGAGATATACCGCCCTGAGAGACAACAGCGCCACCTCTGCCCAGGACAGAATCTTCTGTGCAAGGAGCCAAAGGGAGCGAACTCTGCAACCCCCCTGGTGATTGAGGTAGCCCATCACCACCTGATTGTCCATCCAGATCAGAACATGATGCCCCCGAAGGGCTGAGGCAAAGTCCAGACAAGCCAAATGAACTGTCTTCAGTTTCTAGAAGTTGGGCGAGCAACCCACCTGCAGGCAATCCCACCAACCCTGCACAAACCAGGAACCAGTGTCGCCCCCCAGCCCAACAGGCTGGCATCAGTCATAACCACCCAGGAAGGGGACACCTGAAAAGGAAGACCCTTGGAGAGATTGGAATCCACCAAAAACCAATCCAGATCGGGCCAAATTTGTGGAGACACCACCACTAGCAGATCGTAATCCATGGAACAAGAATCCCAATGGGACAAGAGATGGTTCACCAATGGGTACAGATGGAGACGAGCCCAGTGAAGCACATTGATAGCTCCAGACACCAACCCCTGCACCCTCAACCACTGATAGACTGGGGCAGAATCCAAGGCCAGGAGACAACCCAGGTCCCTCCTCAAGTTTGCCGTCCGCCCTGCAGGCAAAAACACCATGACCATGTCCAGGTGACCCCCGATGAACACCAAGTCCTGTGTAGGATCCAGATGGGACTTCTTGTAGTTAATCAGGAACCCATGATGGTCCAGGACCTTGCAGACCCTCTGGATGTGAAGAGTCCCCTTAGAGAAAGAAGAGGCAGAGATCAGCCAGTCATCAAGGTACGGGAATACCCAAATCCCTTCCCTGTGGAGGATCCCTGACCAAGGGGGCCAACACCTTCGTGAAGACCCTTGAGGCAGAGGACAAACCAAAGGGGAGTACCTGGAATTGGAAGTGCTTGGCCGCCACATAGAACCGGAGGTACCGCTGAGAGGACGGGTGGATCGGCACATGGAGGTAGGCATTTAGCAGATCCAAGGAAGCCACAAATTCCCCTTGAACCAGTAATGAAAGAATCCCTGTAAGGAGATCATCTTAAAATTTACATGAGGAATAAAGGAATTCGCCCTCTTTAAATCCAACACTGGACGGAAGTCCCCAGAAACCTTTCCCACTAGAAACAGGATGGAGTAAACTCCAAGACCCCTTTGACAAGCCAGAACAGGACGAATGGCCCCTTTGTCGGGAAGATCCTGAATGCCTGCTAAAAGCGCCTTTCTTTTTGGTGTGGCTGAAGGCAGGGGAGTGTGAATGAAAGCGTCCAGAGGGAGGGAGTCGAAAAGAATCGAGTAGCCTTCTCGCACAATCCGCAGAGCCCACTGATCCGAGACGGAGTCCTCCCAGGTCTTGATGAAAGACAACAGGTCCCCCCCTACAGGAGCCCAGACAGCTGGAACCCAAGGATAGTCAGGACTTGGAAGGAGGGGTAGATGGAGCCTGCTGAGACTGGGATTCATTGGAGAACAGGGTGCCCCGGCTGCGATCCATTCCTCGAAAGGAAAAGCCCCCCACCCTAGGAGTAGAAGCAGGACCAAAAGCCCTCTTGGGGCCAAAAAATCTTCCTCGAGAAGGACAGACGGGTGCCAATAGCTTCCTGTCTTCAGCTGACGTCTTTACCATATCCTCCAGGGGGGAACCAAACAAGTTGGTCCTAGAAAAAGGGATCTTCATGAGATGGGCTTTCTGGGCAGCTTCCGCTTTCCAATGATGCAGCCACACCTGACCTCAAGCATGAATGGCCGCCCCCACAGCAGCTGCCGCGGCCCCAAGGTATCGAAGGAGATATGCAATAACAGTCGTCTTTTGCTCCGTGACAACCAGCGTAGGCAGGACGTCAGCCCCCTGCTCCAACATCTCGGCCAGAGATTGGAAATCCTTCAATAGGGACTGGACAGTATATGACAAATAGGCGGAAGCCCTAATGGAGAAGTTAGCGACCGCATAGGACTGTTTTACTGCTGCCTCGTCTCTCTTATCGACAGGATCTGAGGGGGAGGCATCCTCTGAAATGATGGACCCATGAAAGGACAGTCCTGCCATCAGGGAGTCAACCTTATTGAAAGATGGGAAATCTTTAGCAAAATCTTGAATGGCGTAGTGTTTAGAGAGGTAGCGTGGGAAAGCCTGCTTGTCCACCTCCTGCCATTCATTGTCAATCACCCTCTTGACTGAAGGCTGTAAGGGCAGTCTTTAGTACTGCATAAAAAAGTCCTCCGCTTGCTCCTCCACTGGAGGTACAGAAAAAGCAAAGTTAGCCTTGATGTGCTGCCGGACATCCTTCAATTCTTAGCCCTGCACATATCTCTCCCGGAGATCCTCCTCTTCACCCTCACCCTCAATGCAGGCGGGAGGTTCCAGGTGCTGCTTCTTGGGAGAAGGGCCCTCACCCTCCTTAAAGGCCGTAGCCACAGCAGCCTGAATCATTGACTGGATAGCATGGAGTGACAGGGAATCAGCCGTGGGCTTGGAACTGGGCCCAGCCTCCACCGGAGGATCATCACCAGGATCCATGGTAAGGGCACCCAAAAAACAAGAAAAACAGCAGTGACTACTGTGTACCCAGCGAGACACAGGAAGTATGTAAGAAGATCGAATTTACTGAGCCCTTAAATACCCCAAAAAATGTCATGAAACACACCCTGGACACCAAAAACATCCGCAAACACCCGTTGGCAGGCAACCCTTCACCAAGCGGGAAGCTGGCCGTGTGAGGCCCCGCCCCCTTGGAGGCAGGACAGGCCGGAAGACCGGAGGTCATAAAATCCTCCAGTCGCCCTACCGCTACATGGGAATAAGAGACGCGCAAGAGAACATCTTATGCCCCACATCTGTAAACAGACCGCCTGGGAGAACAGGCGCGAATGCCTGCCCGAGCATTGACCTCGATGAGGAAGCGGATACACAGCGAGAATCGGCAGGGACCGCAAAGTCAGCAGGTCAGCTCACTAGTGCAGGGCCGATTATAAACCGAAGAGCCCGCTTCCGCGAGGGCCGCCTGTAACGTGGTTGGGGGGGAGAAAACCCCATCACATGAGCAAGTTCGCGCAGGGCCTTCTCCCAGGGCCGTGGGACCAGCAAGAGCAGGACCTCACCCCAACTTACCTGACACATGCTCTGGAGAAACTGTAGTGCAGAACCAACAAAAACAGGAAGTGGGGTTGGTTGACTCTCCCCTTATACTAGGTCAGGGGCGATGGTGGTCAGCCATGTTGGGGAGGGATGGGAGGCATGAAATGCTAATTTGCTTTGGAGGGTTCTGTGTACAGCTGAAGCTCACTACGTAACGTTGGTGGCGAGGAAGACTTACTCGGAGGTAATGTATAGTAAAATGGAGATAGAACAGTAGTATTTGTATAGTAAAAAGGAGATAGAACAGTAGTATTTATGTAGTACAAAGGAGATAGAACATTAGTATTTGTATACTATAGTAAAACGTAGATAGGACAGTAGTATTTGTATAGTAAAAAGGAGATAAAACAGTATTATGTATAATGTATAGTAAAAAAAGAGATAAAACAGTAGTATTTGTAATGTATTGTATAGTAAAGAGGAGATAGAACAGTAGTATTTGTAATGTATAGTAAAGAGATAGAATAGTAGTATTTGTATAGTAAAAAAAGATAGAACAATAGTATTTGTATAGTAAAAAGAGATAGGACAGTAGTATTTGTAATGATTAGTATAGTAAAAAGGAGATAGAACAGTAGTAATTGTAATGTATAGTAAAGAGGAGATAGAATAGTAGTGTTTATAGTATAGTAAAAAAGAGAGAGAACAGTATTTGTATAGTATAGTAAAGAGGAGATAGAACAGTAGTATTTGTAATATATAGTATAGTAAAGAGGAGATAGAACAGTAGTATTTGTATAGTATAGTAAAAAAAAGATAGCACAGTAGTATTTGTATAGTAAAAAAGAGATAGAACAGTAGCATTTGTAATGTATAGTAAAGAGGAGATAGAACAGTAGTATTTGTATAGTATAGTAAAAGGAGATAGAACAGTAGTATTTGTATAGTAAAAAGGAGAGAACAGTAGTATTTGTATAGTAAAAAGAAATATAACAGTAGTATTTGTATAGTAAAAAGAGAGAACAGTAGTATTTGTATAGTATAGTAAAGAGGAAATAGAACAGTAGTATATGTATAGTATAGTAAAGAGGATAGAACAGTAGTATTTGTGTAGTAAAGAAGAGATAGAACAGTAGTATTTATAATGTATAGTAAAGAGGAGATAGAACAGTAGTATTTGTATAGTATAGTAAAAGGAGATAGAACAGTAGTATTTGTATAGTAAAAAGGAGAGAACAGTAGTATTTGTATAGTAAAAAGAAATATAACAGTAGTATTTGTATAGTAAAAAGAGAGAACAGTAGTATTTGTATAGTATAGTAAAGAGGAAATAGAACAGTAGTATATGTATAGTATAGTAAAGAGGAGATAGAACAGTAGTATTTATATAGTAAAAAGGAGATAGAACAGTAGTATATATAATGTATAGTAATGAGGCGATAGAACAGTAGTATTTGTAATGTATAGTATAGTAAAGAGGCGATAGTGAGGAGAGCAGTGTAATCCACAAACAGTGAGCAGAGCAGTGTAATCCACAAACAGTGAGCAGAGCAGTGTAATCCACAAACAGTGAGCAGAGCAGTGTAATCCACAAACAGTGAGCAGAGCAGTGTAATCCACAAACAGTGAGCAGAGCAGTGTAATCCACAGAAACAGTGAGCAGAGCAGTGTAATCCACAAACAGTGAGCAGAGCAGTGTAATCCACAGAAACAGTGAGCAGAGCAGTGTACTGCACAGAAACAGCAGCAGAGCAGTGTAATCCACAGAAACGGCAAGCAGAGCAGTGAAATCCACAGAAACGCCAGCAGAGCAGTGTAATCAATAGAAACAGCAAGCGGAGCAGTGTAATCCACAGAAACCGCAAGGAGAGCAGTGCAATCCACAGAAACTGAGCAGTGTAATCCACAGAAACAGCAGCAGAGCAGTGCAATCCACAGAAACCTCAAACAGAGCAGTGTAATCCACAGAAACAACAGCAAAGCAGTACAATCCACAGAAACAGCAGTAGGGCAGTGTAATCCACAGAAACAGCGAGCAGAACAGTGTAATCCACAAACGCTGAGCAATGTAATCCACAGAAACATCAGCAGAGCAGGGTAATCCACAGAAAAAGCAGTAGGGCAGTGTAATCCACAGAAACAGCGAGCAGAACAGTGTAATCCACAAACGCTGAGCAATGTAATCCACAGAAACATCAGCAGAGCAGGGTAATCCACAGAAAAAGCAGTAGAGCAGTGTAATCCATCAAAACAGCAAGCAGAGCATTGTAATCCACAGAAATGGCAGCTGAGCAGTGTAATCAACAAATAGCAAGCAGAGCAGTGTAATCCACGGAAACAGTAGCAGAGCAGTGTAATCCACAGAAATGGCAAGCAGAGTAGTGTAATCCACAGAAACGGTAAGCAGAGCAGTGTATTCCACAGAAACAGCAAGCAGAGCAGTGTAATCCACAGAAATGGCAAGCATAGCAGTGTAATCCACAGAAATGGCAGCTGAGCAGTGTAATCAACAAACCCCAAGCAGAGCAGTGTAATCCACAGAAACGGCAAGCAGAGCAGTGAAATCCACAGAAACAGCAGCAGAGCAGTGAAATCCACAGAAACAGCAGCAGAGCAGTGAAATCCACAGAAACAGCAGCAGAGCAGTGAAATCCACAGAAACAGCAGCAGAGCAGTGAAATCCACAGCAACCGCAGCAGAGCAGTGTAATCCACAGAAATGGCAAGCTGAGTAGTGTAATCCACAGAAACGCCAGCAGAGCAGTGTAATCCACAGAAATGCGAGCAGAGCAGTGTAATCAACAGAAGCAGCAAGCAGAGCAATGTAATCAACATAAACAGCAGCAAAGCAGAGTAATCCACAGAAATGGCAAACCGAGTAGTGTAATCCACAAATAGTGAGCAGAGCAGTTTAATCCACAGAAACAGCAAGCAGAACAGTGTAATCCACAAAAACAGCAAGCAGAGCAGTGTAATCCACAGAAACAGCAAGCCGAGCAGTGTAATCCAGAAACACTAAGCAGAGCAGTGTAATCCACAGAAACAGCAGCAGTGCAGTGTAATCCACAGAAACAGCGAGCAGAGCAGTGTAATCCACAGAAACAGCGAGCAGAGCAGTGTAATCCACAGTAACAGCGAGCAGAACAGTGTAATCCACAAAAACAGCAAGCAGAGCAGTGTACTCCACAGAAACAGCAGCAGAGCAGTGTACTCCACAGAAACAGCAAGCAGAGCAGTGTTATCCACAGAAACGGCAAGCAGAGCAGTGTAATCCACAGAAACGGCAAGCAGAGCAGTGTAATCCACAGAAAGGGCAAGCGGAGCAGTGTAATCCACAGAAACGCCAGCAGAGCAGTGTAATCCACAGAAACGCCAGCAGAGCAGTGTAATCAACAAACAGCAAGCAGAGCAATGTGATCAACAAAAACAGCAGCAGAGCAGTGTAATCCACAGAAACAGTGAGCAGAGCAGTGTAATCCACAGAAACAGCGAGCAGAGCAGTGTAATCCACAGAAACAGCGAGCAGAGGAGTGTAATCCACAGAAACAGCAAGCAGAGCAGTGTAATCCACAGAAACAGCAGTAGAGCAATGTAATCCACAGAAACCGCAAGCAGAGCAGTGTAATCCACAGAAACAGTAGCAGAGCAGTGTACTCCACAAAAACAGCAGCAGAGCAGTGAAATCCACAGAAACAGCAGCAGAGCAGTGAAATCCACAGAAACCGCAGCAGAGCAGTGAAATCCACAGAAACAGCAGCAGAGCAGTGTAATCCACAGAAATGGCAAGCTGAGTAGTGTAATCCACAGAAACGCCAGCAGAGCAGTGTAATCAACAGAAGCAGCAAGCAGAGCAATGTAATCAACATAAACAGCAGCAAAGCAGTGTCATCCACAGAAATGGCAAACAGAGTAGTGTAATCCACAAATAGTGAGCAGAGCAGTTTAATCCACAGAAACAGCAAGCAGAGCAATGTAATCCACAGAAACAGCAAGCCGAGCAGTGTAATCCAGAAACAGCAAGCAGAGCAGTGTAATCCACAGAAACAGCAGCAGTGCAGTGTATCCACAGAAACGGCAAGCAGAGCAGTGTAATCCACAGAAACAGCGAGCAGAACAGTGTAATCCACAAAAACAGCAAGCAGAGCAGTGTACTCCACAGAAACAGCAGCAGAGCAGTGTACTCCACAGAAACAGCAAGCAGAGCAGTGTTATCCACAGAAATGGCAAGCAGAGCAGTGTAATCCACAGAAACGGCAAGCGGAGCAGTGTAATCCACAGAAAGGGCAAGCGGAGCAGTGTAATCCACAGAAACGCCAGCAGAGCAGTGTAATTCACAGAAACTGCAAGCAGAGCAGTGTAATCCACAAACAGCAAGCAGAGCAGTGTAATCCACAGAAACAGCGAGCAGAGCAGTGTAATCCACAGAAACAGCGAGCAGAGCAGTGTAATCCACAGAAACAGCAAGCAGAGCAGTGTAATCCACAGAAACAGCAAGCAGAGCAGTGTAATCCACAGAAACGGCAGTAGAGCAATGTAATCCACAGAAACGGCAAGCAGAGCAGTGTAATCTACAGAACCAGCAAGCAGAGCAGTGTAATCCACAGAAACAGCAAGCAGAGCAGTGTAATCCACAGAAACAGCAGCAGAGCAATGTAATCCACAGAAACGGCAAGCAGAGCAGTGTAATCTACAGAACCAGCAAGCAGAGCAGTGTAATCCACAGAAACAGCAAGCAGAGCAGTGTAATCCACAGAAACAGCAGCAGAGTAATGTAATCTTCAGAAACAGCAGCAGTGTAATCCATAGAAACAGCAAGCAGATCATCTATAATCCACAGAAACCGCAGCAGGGCAGTGAAATCCACAGAAACCGCAGCAGAGCAGTGTAATCCACAGAAACCGCAGCAGAGCAGTGTAATCCACAGAAACAGCAAGCAGAGTAATGTAATCCTCAGAAACAGCAAGCAGAGTAATGTAATCCTCAGAAACAGCAGCAGAGCAGTGTAATCCACAGAAATGGCAAGCTGAGTAGTGTAATCCACAGAAACGCCAGCAGAGCAGTGTAATCCACATAAATGCGAGCAGAGCAGTGTAATCAACAGGAGCAGCAAGCAGAGCAATGTAATCAACATAAACAGCAGCAAAGCAGTGTAATCCACAGATATGGCAAACAGAGTAGTGTAATCCACAGAAACAGTGAGCAGAGCAGTTTAATCCACAAAAACAGCAAGCAGAGCAATGTAATCCACAGAAATGGCAAGCGGAGCAGTGTAATCCACGGAAACACCAGCAGAGCAGTGTAATCAACAAACAGCAAGCAGAGCAATGTGATCAACAAAAACAGCAGCAGAGCAGTGTAATCCACAGAAACAGTGAGCAGAGCAGTGTAATCCACAGAAACAGCGAGCAGAGCAGTGTAATCCATAGAAACAGCGAGCAGAGCAGTGTAATCCATAGAAACAGCAAGCAGAGCAGTGTAATCCACAGAAACAGCAGTAGAGCAATGTAATCCACAGAAACCGCAAGCAGAGCAGTGTAATCCACAGAAACAGTAGCAGAGCAGTGTACTCCACAGAAACAGCAGCAGAGCAGTGAAATCCACAGAAACAGCAGCAGAGCAGTGAAATCCACAGAAACCGCAGCAGAGCAGTGAAATCCACAGAAACCGCAGCAGAGCAGTGAAATCTACAGAACCAGCAAGCAGAGCAGTGTAATCCACAGAAACAGCAAGCAGAGCAGTGTAATCCACAGAAACAGCAAGCAGAGCAATGCAATCCTCAGAAACAGCAAGCAGAGTAATGTAATCCTCAGAAACAGCAAGCAGAGTAATGTAATCCTCAGAAACAGCAGCAGAGCAGTGTAATCCACAGAAATGGCAAGCTGAGTAGTGTAATCCACAGAAACGCCAGCAGAGCAGTGTAATCAACAGGAGCAGCAAGCAGAGCAATGTAATCAACATAAACAGCAGCAAAGCAGTGTAATCCACAGATATGGCAAACAGAGTAGTGTAATCCACAGAAACAGTGAGCAGAGCAGTTTAATCCACAGAAATGGCAAGCGGAGCAGTGTAATCCACGGAAACACCAGCAGAGCAGTGTAATCAACAAACAGCAAGCAGAGCAATGTGATCAACAAAAACCGCAGCAGAGCAGTGTAATCCACAGAAACAGTGAGCAGAGCAGTGTAATCCACAGAAACAGCGACAGACGTGGGTCCCTTGCTCACTTTGCCACTGGATTCAAGCAAGCCTGGCTGATGACGGCTGAAATGCCAGAAATCGGTCCTAGGATGCTTGTTTCCGGTCCAGGGAAGACATGGCTTGGCAGTTCGGGCTGGACTGTTCCCATGAGGCACAGGGTCAGACTGATTTGCATATGGCCATGTCTGAACTGGGGTGGTGGAGTGAGCTAAAGAATGATGATGGATTAAACCCAGATCAGTTGACTGGGGGTGAGTGTTTGATTGGCTCAAACGTTCCGTCCATCATCCCCTTTTGTATCGCTTTGGTCGCCCTAAGTTGGCGGGGGTATGCCCAGACGTGGGTCCCTTGCTCACTTTGCCACTGGATTCAAGCAAGCCTGGCTGATGACGGCTGAAATGCCAGAAACCGGTCCTAGGATGCTTGTTTCCGGTCCAGGGAAGACATGGCTTGGCAGTTCGGGCTGGACTGTTCCCATGAGGCACAGGGTCAGACTGATTTGCATATGGCCATGTCTGAACTGGGGTGGTGGAGTGAGCTAAAGAATGATGATGGATTAAACCCAGATCAGTTGACTGGGGGTGAGTGTTTGATTGGCTCAAACGTTCCGTCCATCATCCCCTTTTGTATCGCTTTGGTCGCCCTAAGTTGGCGGGGGTATGCCCAGACGTGGGTCCCTTGCTCACTTTGCCACTGGATTCAAGCAAGCCTGGCTGATGACGGCTGAAATGCCAGAAACCGGTCCTAGGATGCTTGTTTCCGGTCCAGGGAAGACATGGCTTGGCAGTTCGGGCTGGACTGTTCCCATGAGGCACAGGGTCAGACTGATTTGCATATGGCCATGTCTGAACTGGGGTGGTGGAGTGAGCTAAAGAATGATGATGGATTAAACCCAGATCAGTTGACTGGGGGTGAGTGTTTGATTGGCTCAAACGTTCCGTCCATCATCCCCTTTTGTATCGCTTTGGTCACCCTAAGTTGGCGGGGGTATGCCCAGACGTGGGTCCCTTGCTCACTTTGCCACTGGATTCAAGCAAGCCTGGCTGATGACGGCTGAAATGCCAGAAACCGGTCCTAGGATGCTTGTTTCCGGTCCAGGGAAGACATGGCTTGGCAGTTCGGGCTGGACTGTTCCCATGAGGCACAGGGTCAGACTGATTTGCATATGGCCATGTCTGAACTGGGGTGGTGGAGTGAGCTAAAGAATGATGATGGATTAAACCCAGATCAGTTGACTGGGGGTGAGTGTTTGATTGGCTCAAACGTTCCGTCCATCATCCCCTTTTGTATCGCTTTGGTCGCCCTAAGTTGGCGGGGGTATGCCCAGACGTGGGTCCCTTGCTCACTTTGCCACTGGATTCAAGCAAGCCTGGCTGATGACGGCTGAAATGCCAGAAACCGGTCCTAGGATGCTTGTTTCCGGTCCAGGGAAGACATGGCTTGGCAGTTCGGGCTGGACTGTTCCCATGAGGCACAGGGTCAGACTGATTTGCATATGGCCATGTCTGAACTGGGGTGGTGGAGTGAGCTAAAGAATGATGATGGATTAAACCCAGATCAGTTGACTGGGGGTGAGTGTTTGATTGGCTCAAACGTTCCGTCCATCATCCCCTTTTGTATCGCTTTGGTCGCCCTAAGTTGGCGGGGGTATGCCCAGACGTGGGTCCCTTGCTCACTTTGCCACTGGATTCAAGCAAGCCTGGCTGATGACGGCTGAAATGCCAGAAACCGGTCCTAGGATGCTTGTTTCCGGTCCAGGGAAGACATGGCTTGGCAGTTCGGGCTGGACTGTTCCCATGAGGCACAGGGTCAGACTGATTTGCATATGGCCATGTCTGAACTGGGGTGGTGGAGTGAGCTAAAGAATGATGATGGATTAAACCCAGATCAGTTGACTGGGGGTGAGTGTTTGATTGGCTCAAACGTTCCGTCCATCATCCCCTTTTGTATCGCTTTGGTCGCCCTAAGTTGGCGGGGGTATGCCCAGACGTGGGTCCCTTGCTCACTTTGCCACTGGATTCAAGCAAGCCTGGCTGATGACGGCTGAAATGCCAGAAACCGGTCCTAGGATGCTTGTTTCCGGTCCAGGGAAGACATGGCTTGGCAGTTCGGGCTGGACTGTTCCCATGAGGCACAGGGTCAGACTGATTTGCATATGGCCATGTCTGAACTGGGGTGGTGGAGTGAGCTAAAGAATGATGATGGATTAAACCCAGATCAGTTGACTGGGGGTGAGTGTTTGATTGGCTCAAACGCTCCGTCCATCATCCCCTTTTGTATCGCTTTGGTCGCCCTAAGTTGGCGGGGGTATGCCCAGACGTGGGTCCCTTGCTCACTTTGCCACTGGATTCAAGCAAGCCTGGCTGATGACGGCTGAAATGCCAGAAACCGGTCCTAGGATGCTTGTTTCCGGTCCAGGGAAGACATGGCTTGGCAGTTCGGGCTGGACTGTTCCCATGAGGCACAGGGTCAGACTGATTTGCATATGGCCATGTCTGAACTGGGGTGGTGGAGTGAGCTAAAGAATGATGATGGATTAAACCCAGATCAGTTGACTGGGGGTGAGTGTTTGATTGGCTCAAACGTTCCGTCCATCATCCCCTTTTGTATCGCTTTGGTCGCCCTAAGTTGGCGGGGGTATGCCCAGACGTGGGTCCCTTGCTCACTTTGCCACTGGATTCAAGCAAGCCTGGCTGATGACGGCTGAAATGCCAGAAACCGGTCCTAGGATGCTTGTTTCCGGTCCAGGGAAGACATGGCTTGGCAGTTCGGGCTGGACTGTTCCCATGAGGCACAGGGTCAGACTGATTTGCATATGGCCATGTCTGAACTGGGGTGGTGGAGTGAGCTAAAGAATGATGATGGATTAAACCCAGATCAGTTGACTGGGGGTGAGTGTTTGATTGGCTCAAACGTTCCGTCCATCATCCCCTTTTGTATCGCTTTGGTCGCCCTAAGTTGGCGGGGGTATGCCCAGACGTGGGTCCCTTGCTCACTTTGCCACTGGATTCAAGCAAGCCTGGCTGATGACGGCTGAAATGCCAGAAACCGGTCCTAGGATGCTTGTTTCCGGTCCAGGGAAGACATGGCTTGGCAGTTCGGGCTGGACTGTTCCCATGAGGCACAGGGTCAGACTGATTTGCATATGGCCATGTCTGAACTGGGGTGGTGGAGTGAGCTAAAGAATGATGATGGATTAAACCCAGATCAGTTGACTGGGGGTGAGTGTTTGATTGGCTCAAACGTTCCGTCCATCATCCCCTTTTGTATCGCTTTGGTCGCCCTAAGTTGGCGGGGGTATGCCCAGACGTGGGTCCCTTGCTCACTTTGCCACTGGATTCAAGCAAGCCTGGCTGATGACGGCTGAAATGCCAGAAACCGGTCCTAGGATGCTTGTTTCCGGTCCAGGGAAGACATGGCTTGGTAGTTCGGGCTGGACTGTTCCCATGAGGCACAGGGTCAGACTGATTTGCATATGGCCATGTCTGAACTGGGGTGGTGGAGTGAGCTAAAGAATGATGATGGATTAAACCCAGATCAGTTGACTGGGGGTGAGTGTTTGATTGGCTCAAACGTTCCGTCCATCATCCCCTTTTGTATCGCTTTGGTCGCCCTAAGTTGGCGGGGGTATGCCCAGACGTGGGTCCCTTGCTCACTTTGCCACTGGATTCAAGCAAGACTGGCTGATGACGGCTGAAATGCCAGAAACCGGTCCTAGGATGCTTGTTTCCGGTCCAGGGAAGACATGGCTTGGCAGTTCGGGCTGGACTGTTCCCATGAGGCACAGGGTCAGACTGATTTGCATATGGCCATGTCTGAACTGGGGTGGTGGAGTGAGCTAAAGAATGATGATGGATTAAACCCAGATCAGTTGACTGGGGGTGAGTGTTTGATTGGCTCAAACGTTCCGTCCATCATCCCCTTTTGTATCGCTTTGGTCGCCCTAAGTTGGCGGGGGTATGCCCAGACGTGGGTCCCTTGCTCACTTTGCCACTGGATTCAAGCAAGCCTGGCTGATGACGGCTGAAATGCCAGAAACCGGTCCTAGGATGCTTGTTTCCGGTCCAGGGAAGACATGGCTTGGCAGTTCGGGCTGGACTGTTCCCATGAGGCACAGGGTCAGACTGATTTGCATATGGCCATGTCTGAACTGGGGTGGTGGAGTGAGCTAAAGAATGATGATGGATTAAACCCAGATCAGTTGACTGGGGGTGAGTGTTTGATTGGCTCAAACGTTCCGTCCATCATCCCCTTTTGTATCGCTTTGGTCGCCCTAAGTTGGCGGGGGTATGCCCAGACGTGGGTCCCTTGCTCACTTTGCCACTGGATTCAAGCAAGCCTGGCTGATGACGGCTGAAATGCCAGAAACCGGTCCTAGGATGCTTGTTTCCGGTCCAGGGAAGACATGGCTTGGCAGTTCGGGCTGGACTGTTCCCATGAGGCACAGGGTCAGACTGATTTGCATATGGCCATGTCTGAACTGGGGTGGTGGAGTGAGCTAAAGAATGATGATGGATTAAACCCAGATCAGTTGACTGGGGGTGAGTGTTTGATTGGCTCAAACGTTCCGTCCATCATCCCCTTTTGTATCGCTTTGGTCGCCCTAAGTTGGCGGGGGTATGCCCAGACGTGGGTCCCTTGCTCACTTTGCCACTGGATTCAAGCAAGCCTGGCTGATGACGGCTGAAATGCCAGAAACCGGTCCTAGGATGCTTGTTTCCGGTCCAGGGAAGACATGGCTTGGCAGTTCGGGCTGGACTGTTCCCATGAGGCACAGGGTCAGACTGATTTGCATATGGCCATGTCTGAACTGGGGTGGTGGAGTGAGCTAAAGAATGATGATGGATTAAACCCAGATCAGTTGACTGGGGGTGAGTGTTTGATTGGCTCAAACGTTCCGTCCATCATCCCCTTTTGTATCGCTTTGGTCGCCCTAAGTTGGCGGGGGTATGCCCAGACGTGGGTCCCTTGCTCACTTTGCCACTGGATTCAAGCAAGCCTGGCTGATGACGGCTGAAATGCCAGAAACCGGTCCTAGGATGCTTGTTTCCGGTCCAGGGAAGACATGGCTTGGCAGTTCGGGCTGGACTGTTCCCATGAGGCACAGGGTCAGACTGATTTGCATATGGCCATGTCTGAACTGGGGTGGTGGAGTGAGCTAAAGAATGATGATGGATTAAACCCAGATCAGTTGACTGGGGGGTGAGTGTTTGATTGGCTCAAACGTTCCGTCCATCATCCCCTTTTGTATCGCTTTGGTCGCCCTAAGTTGGCGGGGGTATGCCCAGACGTGGGTCCCTTGCTCACTTTGCCACTGGATTCAAGCAAGCCTGGCTGATGACGGCTGAAATGCCAGAAACCGGTCCTAGGATGCTTGTTTCCGGTCCAGGGAAGACATGGCTTGGCAGTTCGGGCTGGACTGTTCCCATGAGGCACAGGGTCAGACTGATTTGCATATGGCCATGTCTGAACTGGGGTGGTGGAGTGAGCTAAAGAATGATGATGGATTAAACCCAGATCAGTTGACTGGGGGTGAGTGTTTGATTGGCTCAAACGTTCCGTCCATCATCCCCTTTTGTATCGCTTTGGTCGCCCTAAGTTGGCGGGGGTATGCCCAGACGCGGGTCCCTTGCTCACTTTGCCACTGGATTCAAGCAAGCCTGGCTGATGACGGCTGAAATGCCAGAAACCGGTCCTAGGATGCTTGTTTCCGGTCCAGGGAAGACATGGCTTGGCAGTTCGGGCTGGACTGTTCCCATGAGGCACAGGGTCAGACTGATTTGCATATGGCCATGTCTGAACTGGGGTGGTGGAGTGAGCTAAAGAATGATGATGGATTAAACCCAGATCAGTTGACTGGGGGTGAGTGTTTGATTGGCTCAAACGTTCCGTCCATCATCCCCTTTTGTATCGCTTTGGTCGCCCTAAGTTGGCGGGGGTATGCCCAGACGTGGGTCCCTTGCTCACTTTGCCACTGGATTCAAGCAAGCCTGGCTGATGACGGCTGAAATGCCAGAAACCGGTCCTAGGATGCTTGTTTCCGGTCCAGGGAAGACATGGCTTGGCAGTTCGGGCTGGACTGTTCCCATGAGGCACAGGGTCAGACTGATTTGCATATGGCCATGTCTGAACTGGGGTGGTGGAGTGAGCTAAAGAATGATGATGGATTAAACCCAGATCAGTTGACTGGGGGTGAGTGTTTGATTGGCTCAAACGTTCCGTCCATCATCCCCTTTTGTATCGCTTTGGTCGCCCTAAGTTGGCGGGGTATGCCCAGACGTGGGTCCCTTGCTCACTTTGCCACTGGATTCAAGCAAGCCTGGCTGATGACGGCTGAAATGCCAGAAACCGGTCCTAGGATGCTTGTTTCCGGTCCAGGGAAGACATGGCTTGGCAGTTCGGGCTGGACTGTTCCCATGAGGCACAGGGTCAGACTGATTTGCATATGGCCATGTCTGAACTGGGGTGGTGGAGTGAGCTAAAGAATGATGATGGATTAAACCCAGATCAGTTGACTGGGGGTGAGTGTTTGATTGGCTCAAACGTTCCGTCCATCATCCCCTTTTGTATCGCTTTGGTCGCCCTAAGTTGGCGGGGGTATGCCCAGACGTGGGTCCCTTGCTCACTTTGCCACTGGATTCAAGCAAGCCTGGCTGATGACTGCTGAAATGCCAGAAACCGGTCCTAGGATGCTTGTTTCCGGTCCAGGGAAGACATGGCTTGGCAGTTCGGGCTGGACTGTTCCCATGAGGCACAGGGTCAGACTGATTTGCATATGGCCATGTCTGAACTGGGGTGGTGGAGTGAGCTAAAGAATGATGATGGATTAAACCCAGATCAGTTGACTGGGGGTGAGTGTTTGATTGGCTCAAACGTTCCGTCCATCATCCCCTTTTGTATCGCTTTGGTCGCCCTAAGTTGGCGGGGGTATGCCCAGACGTGGGTCCCTTGCTCACTTTGCCACTGGATTCAAGCAAGCCTGGCTGATGATGGCTGAAATGCCAGAAACCGGTCCTAGGATGCTTGTTTCCGGTCCAGGGAAGACATGGCTTGGCAATTCGGGCTGGACTGTTCCCATGAGGCACAGGGTCAGACTGATTTGCATATGGCCATGTCTGAACTGGGGTGGTGGAGTGAGCTAAAGAATGATGATGGATTAAACCCAGATCAGTTGACTGGGGGTGAGTGTTTGTTTGGCTTAAACGTTCCGTCCATCATCCCCTTTTGTATCGCTTTGGTCGCCCTAAGTTGGCTGGGGTATGCCCAGACGTGGGTCCCTTGCTCACTTTGCCACTGGATTCAAGCAAGCCTGGCTGATGACGGCTGAAATGCCAGAAACCGGTCCTAGGATGCTTGTTTCCGGTCCAGGGAAGACATGGCTTGGCAGTTCGGGCTGGACTGTTCCCATGAGGCACAGGGTCAGACTGATTTGCATATGGCCATGTCTGAACTGGGGTGGTGGAGTGAGCTAAAGAATGATGATGGATTAAACCCAGATCAGTTGACTGGGGGTGAGTGTTTGATTGGCTCAAACGTTCCGTCCATCATCCCCTTTTGTATCGCTTTGGTCGCCCTAAGTTGGCGGGGGTATGCCCAGACGTGGGTCCCTTGCTCACTTTGCCACTGGATTCAAGCAAGCCTGGCTGATGACGGCTGAAATGCCAGAAACCGGTCCTAGGATGCTTGTTTCCGGTCCAGGGAAGACATGGCTTGGCAGTTCGGGCTGGACTGTTCCCATGAGGCACAGGGTCAGACTGATTTGCATATGGCCATGTCTGAACTGGGGTGGTGGAGTGAGCTAAAGAATGATGATGGATTAAACCCAGATCAGTTGACTGGGGGTGAGTGTTTGATTGGCTCAAACGTTCCGTCCATCATCCCCTTTTGTATCGCTTTGGTCGCCCTAAGTTGGCGGGGTATGCCCAGACGTGGGTCCCTTGCTCACTTTGCCACTGGATTCAAGCAAGCCTGGCTGATGACGGCTGAAATGCCAGAAACCGGTCCTAGGATGCTTGTTTCCGGTCCAGGGAAGACATGGCTTGGCAGTTCGGGCTGGACTGTTCCCATGAGGCACAGGGTCAGACTGATTTGCATATGGCCATGTCTGAACTGGGGTGGTGGAGTGAGCTAAAGAATGATGATGGATTAAACCCAGATCAGTTGACTGGGGGTGAGTGTTTGATTGGCTCAAACGTTCCGTCCATCATCCCCTTTGTATCGCCCCACAAAAACAGCAGCAGAGCAGTGAAATCCACAGAAACAGCAGCAGAGCAGTGAAATCCACAGAAACCGCAGCAGAGCAGTGAAATCCACAGAAACAGCAGCAGAGCAGTGTAATCCACAGAAATGGCAAGCTGAGTAGTGTAATCCACAGAAACGCCAGCAGAGCAGTGTAATCAACAGAAGCAGCAAGCAGAGCAATGTAATCAACATAAACAGCAGCAAAGCAGTGTCATCCACAGAAATGGCAAACAGAGTAGTGTAATCCACAAATAGTGAGCAGAGCAGTTTAATCCACAGAAACAGCAAGCAGAGCAATGTAATCCACAGAAACAGCAAGCCGAGCAGTGTAATCCAGAAACAGCAAGCAGAGCAGTGTAATCCACAGAAACAGCAGCAGTGCAGTGTATCCACAGAAACGGCAAGCAGAGCAGTGTAATCCACAGAAACAGCGAGCAGAACAGTGTAATCCACAAAAACAGCAAGCAGAGCAGTGTACTCCACAGAAACAGCAGCAGAGCAGTGTACTCCACAGAAACAGCAAGCAGAGCAGTGTTATCCACAGAAATGGCAAGCAGAGCAGTGTAATCCACAGAAACGGCAAGCGGAGCAGTGTAATCCACAGAAAGGGCAAGCGGAGCAGTGTAATCCACAGAAACGCCAGCAGAGCAGTGTAATTCACAGAAACTGCAAGCAGAGCAGTTTAATCAACAAACAGCAAGCAGAGCAGTGTAATCCACAGAAACAGCGAGCAGAGCAGTGTAATCCACAGAAACAGCGAGCAGAGCAGTGTAATCCACAGAAACAGCAAGCAGAGCAGTGTAATCCACAGAAACAGCAAGCAGAGCAGTGTAATCCACAGAAACGGCAGTAGAGCAATGTAATCCACAGAAACGGCAAGCAGAGCAGTGTAATCTACAGAACCAGCAAGCAGAGCAGTGTAATCCACAGAAACAGCAAGCAGAGCAGTGTAATCCACAGAAACAGCAGCAGAGCAATGTAATCCACAGAAACGGCAAGCAGAGCAGTGTAATCTACAGAACCAGCAAGCAGAGCAGTGTAATCCACAGAAACAGCAAGCAGAGCAGTGTAATCCACAGAAACAGCAGCAGAGTAATGTAATCTTCAGAAACAGCAGCAGTGTAATCCATAGAAACAGCAAGCAGATCATCTATAATCCACAGAAACCGCAGCAGGGCAGTGAAATCCACAGAAACCGCAGCAGAGCAGTGTAATCCACAGAAACCGCAGCAGAGCAGTGTAATCCACAGAAACAGCAAGCAGAGTAATGTAATCCTCAGAAACAGCAAGCAGAGTAATGTAATCCTCAGAAACAGCAGCAGAGCAGTGTAATCCACAGAAATGGCAAGCTGAGTAGTGTAATCCACAGAAACGCCAGCAGAGCAGTGTAATCCACATAAATGCGAGCAGAGCAGTGTAATCAACAGGAGCAGCAAGCAGAGCAATGTAATCAACATAAACAGCAGCAAAGCAGTGTAATCCACAGATATGGCAAACAGAGTAGTGTAATCCACAGAAACAGTGAGCAGAGCAGTTTAATCCACAGAAACAGCAAGCAGAACAGTGTAATCCACAAAAACAGCAAGCAGAGCAATGTAATCCACAGAAATGGCAAGCGGAGCAGTGTAATCCACGGAAACACCAGCAGAGCAGTGTAATCAACAAACAGCAAGCAGAGCAATGTGATCAACAAAAACAGCAGCAGAGCAGTGTAATCCACAGAAACAGTGAGCAGAGCAGTGTAATCCACAGAAACAGCGAGCAGAGCAGTGTAATCCACAGAAACAGCGAGCAGAGCAGTGTAATCCATAGAAACAGCAAGCAGAGCAGTGTAATCCACAGAAACAGCAGTAGAGCAATGTAATCCACAGAAACCGCAAGCAGAGCAGTGTAATCCACAGAAACAGTAGCAGAGCAGTGTACTCCACAGAAACAGCAGCAGAGCAGTGAAATCCACAGAAACAGCAGCAGAGCAGTGAAATCCACAGAAACCGCAGCAGAGCAGTGAAATCCACAGAAACAGCAGCAGAGCAGTGTAATCCACAGAAATGGCAAGCTGAGTAGTGTAATCCACAGAAACGCCAGCAGAGCAGTGTAATCAACAGAAGCAGCAAGCAGAGCAATGTAATCAACATAAACAGCAGCAAAGCAGTGTAATCCACAGAAATGGCAAACAGAGTAGTGTAATCCACAAATAGTGAGCAGAGCAGTTTAATCCACAGAAACAGCAAGCAGAGCAATGTAATCCACAGAAACAGCAAGCCGAGCAGTGTAATCCAGAAACAGCAAGCAGAGCAGTGTAATCCACAGAAACAGCAGCAGTGCAGTGTATCCACAGAAACGGCAAGCAGAGCAGTGTAATCCACAGAAACTGCGAGCAGAACAGTGTAATCCACAAAAACAGCAAGCAGAGCAGTGTACTCCACAGAAACAGCAGCAGAGCAGTGTACTCCACAGAAACAGCAAGCAGAGCAGTGTACTCCACAGAAACAGCAAGCAGAGCAGTGTTATCCACAGAAATGGCAAGCAGAGCAGTGTAATCCACAGAAACGGCAAGCAGAGCAGTGTAATCCACAGAAAGGGCAAGCGGAGCAGTGTAATCCACAAACGCCAGCAGAGCAGTGTAATTCACAGAAACTGCAAGCAGAGCAGTTTAATCAACAAACAGCAAGCAGAGCAGTGTAATCCACAGAAACAGCGAGCAGAGCAGTGTAATCCACAGAAACAGCGAGCAGAGCAGTGTAATCCACAGAAACAGCAAGCAGAGCAGTGTAATCCACAGAAACAGCAAGCAGAGCAGTGTAAACCACAGAAACGGCAGTAGAGCAATGTAATCCACAGAAACGGCAAGCAGAGCAGTGTAATCCACAGAAACGGCAAGCAGAGCAGTGTAATCTACAGAACCAGCAAGCAGAGCAGTGTAATCTACAGAACCAGCAAGCAGAGCAGTGTAATCCACAGAAACAGCAAGCAGAGCAATGCAATCCTCAGAAACAGCAAGCAGAGTAATGTAATCCTCAGAAACAGCAAGCAGAGTAATGTAATCCTCAGAAACAGCAGCAGAGCAGTGTAATCCACAGAAATGGCAAGCTGAGTAGTGTAATCCACAGAAACGCCAGCAGAGCAGTGTAATCAACAGGAGCAGCAAGCAGAGCAATGTAATCCTCAGAAACAGCAAGCAGAGTAATGTAATCCTCAGAAACAGCAGCAAAGCAGTGTAATCCACAGATATGGCAAACAGAGTAGTGTAATCCACAGAAACAGTGAGCAGAGCAGTTTAATCCACAGAAATGGCAAGCGGAGCAGTGTAATCCACGGAAACACCAGCAGAGCAGTGTAATCAACAAACAGCAAGCAGAGCAATGTGATCAACAAAAACCGCAGCAGAGCAGTGTAATCCACAGAAACAGTGAGCAGAGCAGTGTAATCCACAGAAACAGCGACAGACGTGGGTCCCTTGCTCACTTTGCCACTGGATTCAAGCAAGCCTGGCTGATGACGGCTGAAATGCCAGAAACCGGTCCTAGGATGCTTGTTTCCGGTCCAGGGAAGACATGGCTTGGCAGTTCGGGCTGGACTGTTCCCATGAGGCACAGGGTCAGACTGATTTGCATATGGCCATGTCTGAACTGGGGTGGTGGAGTGAGCTAAAGAATGATGATGGATTAAACCCAGATCAGTTGACTGGGGGTGAGTGTTTGATTGGCTCAAACGTTCCGTCCATCATCCCCTTTTGTATCGCTTTGGTCGCCCTAAGTTGGCGGGGGTATGCCCAGACGTGGGTCCCTTGCTCACTTTGCCACTGGATTCAAGCAAGCCTGGCTGATGACGGCTGAAATGCCAGAAACCGGTCCTAGGATGCTTGTTTCCGGTCCAGGGAAGACATGGCTTGGCAGTTCGGGCTGGGCTGTTCCCATGAGGCACAGGGTCAGACTGATTTGCATATGGCCATGTCTGAACTGGGGTGGTGGAGTGAGCTAAAGAATGATGATGGATTAAACCCAGATCAGTTGACTGGGGGTGAGTGTTTGATTGGCTCAAACGTTCCGTCCATCATCCCCTTTTGTATCGCTTTGGTCGCCCTAAGTTGGCGGGGGTATGCCCAGACGTGGGTCCCTTGCTCACTTTGCCACTGGATTCAAGCAAGCCTGGCTGATGACGGCTGAAATGCCAGAAACCGGTCCTAGGATGCTTGTTTCCGGTCCAGGGAAGACATGGCTTGGCAGTTTGGGCTGGACTGTTCCCATGAGGCACAGGGTCAGACTGATTTGCATATGGCCATGTCTGAACTGGGGTGGTGGAGTGAGCTAAAGAATGATGATGGATTAAACCCAGATCAGTTGACTGGGGGTGAGTGTTTGATTGGCTCAAACGTTCCGTCCATCATCCCCTTTTGTATCGCTTTGGTCGCCCTAAGTTGGCGGGGGTATGCCCAGACGTGGGTCCCTTGCTCACTTTGCCACTGGATTCAAGCAAGCCTGGCTGATGACGGCTGAAATGCCAGAAACCGGTCCTAGGATGCTTGTTTCCGGTCCAGGGAAGACATGGCTTGGCAGTTCGGGCTGGACTGTTCCCATGAGGCACAGGGTCAGACTGATTTGCATATGGCCATGTCTGAACTGGGGTGGTGGAGTGAGCTAAAGAATGATGATGGATTAAACCCAGATCAGTTGACTGGGGGTGAGTGTTTGATTGGCTCAAACGTTCCGTCCATCATCCCCTTTTGTATCGCTTTGGTCGCCCTAAGTTGGCGGGGGTATGCCCAGACGTGGGTCCCTTGCTCACTTTGCCACTGGATTCAAGCAAGCCTGGCTGATGACGGCTGAAATGCCAGAAACCGGTCCTAGGATGCTTGTTTCCGGTCCAGGGAAGACATGGCTTGGCAGTTCGGGCTGGACTGTTCCCATGAGGCACAGGGTCAGACTGATTTGCATATGGCCATGTCTGAACTGGGGTGGTGGAGTGAGCTAAAGAATGATGATGGATTAAACCCAGATCAGTTGACTGGGGGTGAGTGTTTGATTGGCTCAAACGTTCCGTCCATCATCCCCTTTTGTATCGCTTTGGTCGCCCTAAGTTGGCGGGGGTATGCCCAGACGTGGGTCCCTTGCTCACTTTGCCACTGGATTCAAGCAAGCCTGGCTGATGACGGCTGAAATGCCAGAAACCGGTCCTAGGATGCTTGTTTCCGGTCCAGGGAAGACATGGCTTGGCAGTTCGGGCTGGACTGTTCCCATGAGGCACAGGGTCAGACTGATTTGCATATGGCCATGTCTGAACTGGGGTGGTGGAGTGAGCTAAAGAATGATGATGGATTAAACCCAGATCAGTTGACTGGGGGTGAGTGTTTGATTGGCTCAAACGTTCCGTCCATCATCCCCTTTTGTATCGCTTTGGTCGCCCTAAGTTGGCGGGGGTATGCCCAGACGTGGGTCCCTTGCTCACTTTGCCACTGGATTCAAGCAAGCCTGGCTGATGACGGCTGAAATGCCAGAAACCGGTCCTAGGATGCTTGTTTCCGGTCCAGGGAAGACATGGCTTGGCAGTTCGGGCTGGACTGTTCCCATGAGGCACAGGGTCAGACTGATTTGCATATGGCCATGTCTGAACTGGGGTGGTGGAGTGAGCTAAAGAATGATGATGGATTAAACCCAGATCAGTTGACTGGGGGTGAGTGTTTGATTGGCTCAAACGTTCCGTCCATCATCCCCTTTTGTATCGCTTTGGTCGCCCTAAGTTGGCGGGGGTATGCCCAGACGTGGGTCCCTTGCTCACTTTGCCACTGGATTCAAGCAAGCCTGGCTGATGACGGCTGAAATGCCAGAAACCGGTCCTAGGATGCTTGTTTCCGGTCCAGGGAAGACATGGCTTGGCAGTTCGGGCTGGACTGTTCCCATGAGGCACAGGGTCAGACTGATTTGCATATGGCCATGTCTGAACTGGGGTGGTGGAGTGAGCTAAAGAATGATGATGGATTAAACCCAGATCAGTTGACTGGGGGTGAGTGTTTGATTGGCTCAAACGTTCCGTCCATCATCCCCTTTTGTATCGCCCCACAAAAACAGCAGCAGAGCAGTGAAATCCACAGAAACCGCAGCAGAGCAGTGAAATCCACAGAAACCGCAGCAGAGCAGTGAAATCCACAGAAACAGCAGCAGAGCAGTGTAATCCACAGAAATGGCAAGCTGAGTAGTGTAATCCACAAAAACGCCAGCAGAGCAGTGTAATCAACAGAAGCAGCAAGCAGAGCAATGTAATCAACATAAACAGCAGCAAAGCAGTGTCATCCACAGAAATGGCAAACAGAGTAGTGTAATCCACAAATAGTGAGCAGAGCAGTTTAATCCACAGAAACAGCAAGCAGAGCAATGTAATCCACAGAAACAGCAAGCCGAGCAGTGTAATCCAGAAACAGCAAGCAGAGCAGTGTAATCCACAGAAACAGCAGCAGTGCAGTGTATCCACAGAAACGGCAAGCAGAGCAGTGTAATCCACAGAAACAGCGAGCAGAACAGTGTAATCCACAAAAACAGCAAGCAGAGCAGTGTACTCCACAGAAACAGCAGCAGAGCAGTGTACTCCACAGAAACAGCAAGCAGAGCAGTGTTATCCACAGAAACGGCAAGCAGAGCAGTGTAATCCACAGAAACGGCAAGCGGAGCAGTGTAATCCACAGAAAGGGCAAGCGGAGCAGTGTAATCCACAGAAACTCCAGCAGAGCAGTGTAATTCACAGAAACTGCAAGCAGAGCAGTTTAATCAACAAACAGCAAGCAGAGCAGTGTAATCCACAGAAACAGCGAGCAGAGCAGTGTAATCCACAGAAACAGCGAGCAGAGCAGTGTAATCCACAGAAACAGCAAGCAGAGCAGTGTAATCCACAGAAACAGCAAGCAGAGCAGTGTAATCCACAGAAACGGCAGTAGAGCAATGTGATCCACAGAAACGGCAAGCAGAGCAGTGTAATCTACAGAACCAGCAAGCAGAGCAGTGTAATCTACAGAACCAGCAAGCAGAGCAGTGTAATCCACAGAAACAGCAAGCAGAGCAGTGTAATCCACAGAAACAGCAGCAGAGCAATGTAATCCACAGAAACGGCAAGCAGAGCAGTGTAATCTACAGAACCAGCAAGCAGAGCAGTGTAATCCACAGAAACAGCAAGCAGAGCAGTGTAATCCACAGAAACAGCAGCAGAGTAATGTAATCTTCAGAAACAGCAGCAGTGTAATCCATAGAAACAGCAAGCAGATCATCTATACTCCACAGAAACCGCAGCAGGGCAGTGAAATCCACAGAAACCGCAGCAGAGCAGTGTAATCCACAGAAACCGCAGCAGAGCAGTGTAATCCACAGAAACAGCAAGCAGAGTAATGTAATCCTCAGAAACAGCAAGCAGAGTAATGTAATCCTCAGAAACAGCAGCAGAGCAGTGTAATCCACAGAAATGGCAAGCTGAGTAGTGTAATCCACAGAAACGCCAGCAGAGCAGTGTAATCCACATAAATGCGAGCAGAGCAGTGTAATCAACAGGAGCAGCAAGCAGAGCAATGTAATCAACATAAACAGCAGCAAAGCAGTGTAATCCACAGATATGGCAAACAGAGTAGTGTAATCCACAGAAACAGTGAGCAGAGCAGTTTAATCCACAGAAACAGCAAGCAGAACAGTGTAATCCACAAAAACAGCAAGCAGAGCAATGTAATCCACAGAAATGGCAAGCGGAGCAGTGTAATCCACGGAAACACCAGCAGAGCAGTGTAATCAACAAACAGCAAGCAGAGCAATGTGATCAACAAAAACAGCAGCAGAGCAGTGTAATCCACAGAAACAGTGAGCAGAGCAGTGTAATCCACAGAAACAGCGAGCAGAGCAGTGTAATCCACAGAAACAGCGAGCAGAGCAGTGTAATCCATAGAAACAGCAAGCAGAGCAGTGTAATCCACAGAAACAGCAGTAGAGCAATGTAATCCACAGAAACCGCAAGCAGAGCAGTGTAATCCACAGAAACAGTAGCAGAGCAGTGTACTCCACAGAAACAGCAGCAGAGCAGTGAAATCCACAGAAACAGCAGCAGAGCAGTGAAATCCACAGAAACCGCAGCAGAGCAGTGAAATCCACAGAAACAGCAGCAGAGCAAAGTAATCCACAGAAATGGCAAGCTGAGTAGTGTAATCCACAGAAACGCCAGCAGAGCAGTGTAATCAACAGAAGCAGCAAGCAGAGCAATGTAATCAACAAACAGCAGCAAAGCAGTGTAATCCACAGAAATGGCAAACAGAGTAGTGTAATCCACAAATAGTGAGCAGAGCAGTTTAATCCACAGAAACAGCAAGCAGAGCAATGTAATCCACAGAAACAGCAAGCCGAGCAGTGTAATCCAGAAACAGCAAGCAGAGCAGTGTAATCCACAGAAACAGCAGCAGTGCAGTGTATCCACAGAAACGGCAAGCAGAGCAGTGTAATCCACAGAAACAGCGAGCAGAACAGTGTAATCCACAAAAACAGCAAGCAGAGCAGTGTACTCCACAGAAACAGCAGCAGAGCAGTGTACTCCACAGAAACAGCAAGCAGAGCAGTGTTATCCACAGAAATGGCAAGCAGAGCAGTGTAATCCACAGAAACGGCAAGCAGAGCAGTGTAATCCACAGAAAGGGCAAGCGGAGCAGTGTAATCCACAAACGCCAGCAGAGCAGTGTAATTCACAGAAACTGCAAGCAGAGCAGTTTAATCAACAAACAGCAAGCAGAGCAGTGTAATCCACAGAAACAGCGAGCAGAGCAGTGTAATCCACAGAAACAGCGAGCAGAGCAGTGTAATCCACAGAAACAGCAAGCAGAGCAGTGTAATCCACAGAAACAGCAAGCAGAGCAGTGTAAACCACAGAAACGGCAGTAGAGCAATGTAATCCACAGAAACGGCAAGCAGAGCAGTGTAATCCACAGAAACGGCAAGCAGAGCAGTGTAATCTACAGAACCAGCAAGCAGAGCAGTGTAATCCACAGAAACAGCAAGCAGAGCAGTGTAATCCACAGAAACAGCAAGCAGAGCAATGCAATCCTCAGAAACAGCAAGCAGAGTAATGTAATCCTCAGAAACAGCAAGCAGAGTAATGTAATCCTCAGAAACAGCAGCAGAGCAGTGTAATCCACAGAAATGGCAAGCTGAGTAGTGTAATCCACAGAAACGCCAGCAGAGCAGTGTAATCAACAGGAGCAGCAAGCAGAGCAATGTAATCAACATAAACAGCAGCAAAGCAGTGTAATCCACAGATATGGCAAACAGAGTAGTGTAATCCACAGAAACAGTGAGCAGAGCAGTTTAATCCACAGAAATGGCAAGCGGAGCAGTGTAATCCACGGAAACACCAGCAGAGCAGTGTAATCAACAAACAGCAAGCAGAGCAATGTGATCAACAAAAACCGCAGCAGAGCAGTGTAATCCACAGAAACAGTGAGCAGAGCAGTGTAATCCACAGAAACAGCGACAGACGTGGGTCCCTTGCTCACTTTGCCACTGGATTCAAGCAAGCCTGGCTGATGACGGCTGAAATGCCAGAAACCGGTCCTAGGATGCTTGTTTCCGGTCCAGGGAAGACATGGCTTGGCAGTTCGGGCTGGACTGTTCCCATGAGGCACAGGGTCAGACTGATTTGCATATGGCCATGTCTGAACTGGGGTGGTGGAGTGAGCTAAAGAATGATGGATTAAACCCAGATCAGTTGACTGGGGGTGAGTGTTTGATTGGCTCAAACGTTCCGTCCATCATCCCCTTTTGTATCGCTTTGGTCGCCCTAAGTTGGCGGGGGTATGCCCAGACGTGGGTCCCTTGCTCACTTTGCCACTGGATTCAAGCAAGCCTGGCTGATGACGGCTGAAATGCCAGAAACCGGTCCTAGGATGCTTGTTTCCGGTCCAGGGAAGACATGGCTTGGTAGTTCGGGCTGGACTGTTCCCATGAGGCACAGGGTCAGACTGATTTGCATATGGCCATGTCTGAACTGGGGTGGTGGAGTGAGCTAAAGAATGATGATGGATTAAACCCAGATCAGTTGACTGGGGGTGAGTGTTTGATTGGCTCAAACGTTCCGTCCATCATCCCCTTTTGTATCGCTTGGTCGCCCTAAGTTGGCGGGGGTATGCCCAGACGTGGGTCCCTTGCTCACTTTGCCACTGGATTCAAGCAAGCCTGGCTGATGACGGCTGAAATGCCAGAAACCGGTCCTAGGATGCTTGTTTCCGGTCCAGGGAAGACATGGCTTGGCAGTTCGGGCTGGACTGTTCCCATGAGGCACAGGGTCAGACTGATTTGCATATGGCCATGTCTGAACTGGGGTGGTGGAGTGAGCTAAAGAATGATGATGGATTAAACCCAGATCAGTTGACTGGGGGTGAGTGTTTGATTGGCTCAAACGTTCCGTCCATCATCCCCTTTTGTATCGCTTTGGTCGCCCTAAGTTGGCGGGGGTATGCCCAGACGTGGGTCCCTTGCTCACTTTGCCACTGGATTCAAGCAAGCCTGGCTGATGACGGCTGAAATGCCAGAAACCGGTCCTAGGATGCTTGTTTCCGGTCCAGGGAAGACATGGCTTGGCAGTTCGGGCTGGACTGTTCCCATGAGGCACAGGGTCAGACTGATTTGCATATGGCCATGTCTGAACTGGGGTGGTGGAGTGAGCTAAAGAATGATGATGGATTAAACCCAGATCAGTTGACTGGGGGTGAGTGTTTGATTGGCTCAAACGTTCCGTCCATCATCCCCTTTTGTATCGCTTTGGTCGCCCTAAGTTGGCGGGGGTATGCCCAGACGTGGGTCCCTTGCTCACTTTGCCACTGGATTCAAGCAAGCCTGGCTGATGACGGCTGAAATGCCAGAAACCGGTCCTAGGATGCTTGTTTCCGGTCCAGGGAAGACATGGCTTGGCAGTTCGGGCTGGACTGTTCCCATGAGGCACAGGGTCAGACTGATTTGCATATGGCCATGTCTGAACTGGGGTGGTGGAGTGAGCTAAAGAATGATGATGGATTAAACCCAGATCAGTTGACTGGGGGTGAGTGTTTGATTGGCTCAAACGTTCCGTCCATCATCCCCTTTTGTATCGCTTTGGTCGCCCTAAGTTGGCGGGGGTATGCCCAGACGTGGGTCCCTTGCTCACTTTGCCACTGGATTCAAGCAAGCCTGGCTGATGACGGCTGAAATGCCAGAAACCGGTCCTAGGATGCTTGTTTCCGGTCCAGGGAAGACATGGCTTGGCAGTTCGGGCTGGACTGTTCCCATGAGGCACAGGGTCAGACTGATTTGCATATGGCCATGTCTGAACTGGGGTGGTGGAGTGAGCTAAAGAATGATGATGGATTAAACCCAGATCAGTTGACTGGGGGTGAGTGTTTGATTGGCTCAAACGTTCCGTCCATCATCCCCTTTTGTATCGCTTTGGTCGCCCTAAGTTGGCGGGGGTATGCCCAGACGTGGGTCCCTTGCTCACTTTGCCACTGGATTCAAGCAAGCCTGGCTGATGACGGCTGAAATGCCAGAAACCGGTCCTAGGATGCTTGTTTCCGGTCCAGGGAAGACATGGCTTGGCAGTTCGGGCTGGACTGTTCCCATGAGGCACAGGGTCAGACTGATTTGCATATGGCCATGTCTGAACTGGGGTGGTGGAGTGAGCTAAAGAATGATGATGGATTAAACCCAGATCAGTTGACTGGGGGTGAGTGTTTGATTGGCTCAAACGTTCCGTCCATCATCCCCTTTTGTATCGCTTTGGTCGCCCTAAGTTGGCGGGGGTATGCCCAGACGTGGGTCCCTTGCTCACTTTGCCACTGGATTCAAGCAAGCCTGGCTGATGACGGCTGAAATGCCAGAAACCGGTCCTAGGATGCTTGTTTCCGGTCCAGGGAAGACATGGCTTGGCAGTTCGGGCTGGACTGTTCCCATGAGGCACAGGGTCAGACTGATTTGCATATGGCCATGTCTGAACTGGGGTGGTGGAGTGAGCTAAAGAATGATGATGGATTAAACCCAGATCAGTTGACTGGGGGTGAGTGTTTGATTGGCTCAAACGTTCCGTCCATCATCCCCTTTTGTATCGCCCCACAAAAACAGCAGCAGAGCAGTGAAATCCACAGAAACAGCAGCAGAGCAGTGAAATCCACAGAAACCGCAGCAGAGCAGTGAAATCCACAGAAACAGCAGCAGAGCAGTGTAATCCACAGAAATGGCAAGCTGAGTAGTGTAATCCACAGAAACGCCAGCAGAGCAGTGTAATCAACAGAAGCAGCAAGCAGAGCAATGTAATCAACATAAACAGCAGCAAAGCAGTGTCATCCACAGAAATGGCAAACAGAGTAGTGTAATCCACAAATAGTGAGCAGAGCAGTTTAATCCACAGAAACAGCAAGCAGAGCAATGTAATCCACAGAAACAGCAAGCCGAGCAGTGTAATCCAGAAACAGCAAGCAGAGCAGTGTAATCCACAGAAACAGCAGCAGTGCAGTGTATCCACAGAAACGGCAAGCAGAGCAGTGTAATCCACAGAAACAGCGAGCAGAACAGTGTAATCCACAAAAACAGCAAGCAGAGCAGTGTACTCCACAGAAACAGCAGCAGAGCAGTGTACTCCACAGAAACAGCAAGCAGAGCAGTGTTATCCACAGAAATGGCAAGCAGAGCAGTGTAATCCACAGAAACGGCAAGCGGAGCAGTGTAATCCACAGAAAGGGCAAGCGGAGCAGTGTAATCCACAGAAACGCCAGCAGAGCAGTGTAATTCACAGAAACTGCAAGCAGAGCAGTTTAATCAACAAACAGCAAGCAGAGCAGTGTAATCCACAGAAACAGCGAGCAGAGCAGTGTAATCCACAGAAACAGCGAGCAGAGCAGTGTAATCCACAGAAACAGCAAGCAGAGCAGTGTAATCCACAGAAACAGCAAGCAGAGCAGTGTAATCCACAGAAACGGCAGTAGAGCAATGTAATCCACAGAAACGGCAAGCAGAGCAGTGTAATCTACAGAACCAGCAAGCAGAGCAGTGTAATCCACAGAAACAGCAAGCAGAGCAGTGTAATCCACAGAAACAGCAGCAGAGCAATGTAATCCACAGAAACGGCAAGCAGAGCAGTGTAATCTACAGAACCAGCAAGCAGAGCAGTGTAATCCACAGAAACAGCAAGCAGAGCAGTGTAATCCACAGAAACAGCAGCAGAGTAATGTAATCTTCAGAAACAGCAGCAGTGTAATCCATAGAAACAGCAAGCAGATCATCTATAATCCACAGAAACCGCAGCAGGGCAGTGAAATCCACAGAAACCGCAGCAGAGCAGTGTAATCCACAGAAACCGCAGCAGAGCAGTGTAATCCACAGAAACAGCAAGCAGAGTAATGTAATCCTCAGAAACAGCAAGCAGAGTAATGTAATCCTCAGAAACAGCAGCAGAGCAGTGTAATCCACAGAAATGGCAAGCTGAGTAGTGTAATCCACAGAAACGCCAGCAGAGCAGTGTAATCCACATAAATGCGAGCAGAGCAGTGTAATCAACAGGAGCAGCAAGCAGAGCAATGTAATCAACATAAACAGCAGCAAAGCAGTGTAATCCACAGATATGGCAAACAGAGTAGTGTAATCCACAGAAACAGTGAGCAGAGCAGTTTAATCCACAGAAACAGCAAGCAGAACAGTGTAATCCACAAAAACAGCAAGCAGAGCAATGTAATCCACAGAAATGGCAAGCGGAGCAGTGTAATCCACGGAAACACCAGCAGAGCAGTGTAATCAACAAACAGCAAGCAGAGCAATGTGATCAACAAAAACAGCAGCAGAGCAGTGTAATCCACAGAAACAGTGAGCAGAGCAGTGTAATCCACAGAAACAGCGAGCAGAGCAGTGTAATCCACAGAAACAGCGAGCAGAGCAGTGTAATCCATAGAAACAGCAAGCAGAGCAGTGTAATCCACAGAAACAGCAGTAGAGCAATGTAATCCACAGAAACCGCAAGCAGAGCAGTGTAATCCACAGAAACAGTAGCAGAGCAGTGTACTCCACAGAAACAGCAGCAGAGCAGTGAAATCCACAGAAACAGCAGCAGAGCAGTGAAATCCACAGAAACCGCAGCAGAGCAGTGAAATCCACAGAAACAGCAGCAGAGCAGTGTAATCCACAGAAATGGCAAGCTGAGTAGTGTAATCCACAGAAACGCCAGCAGAGCAGTGTAATCAACAGAAGCAGCAAGCAGAGCAATGTAATCAACATAAACAGCAGCAAAGCAGTGTAATCCACAGAAATGGCAAACAGAGTAGTGTAATCCACAAATAGTGAGCAGAGCAGTTTAATCCACAGAAACAGCAAGCAGAGCAATGTAATCCACAGAAACAGCAAGCCGAGCAGTGTAATCCAGAAACAGCAAGCAGAGCAGTGTAATCCACAGAAACAGCAGCAGTGCAGTGTATCCACAGAAACGGCAAGCAGAGCAGTGTAATCCACAGAAACAGCGAGCAGAACAGTGTAATCCACAAAAACAGCAAGCAGAGCAGTGTACTCCACAGAAACAGCAGCAGAGCAGTGTACTCCACAGAAACAGCAAGCAGAGCAGTGTTATCCACAGAAATGGCAAGCAGAGCAGTGTAATCCACAGAAACGGCAAGCAGAGCAGTGTAATCCACAGAAAGGGCAAGCGGAGCAGTGTAATCCACAAACTCCAGCAGAGCAGTGTAATTCACAGAAACTGCAAGCAGAGCAGTTTAATCAACAAACAGCAAGCAGAGCAGTGTAATCCACAGAAACAGCGAGCAGAGCAGTGTAATCCACAGAAACAGCGAGCAGAGCAGTGTAATCCACAGAAACAGCAAGCAGAGCAGTGTAATCCACAGAAACAGCAAGCAGAGCAGTGTAAACCACAGAAACGGCAGTAGAGCAATGTAATCCACAGAAACGGCAAGCAGAGCAGTGTAATCCACAGAAACGGCAAGCAGAGCAGTGTAATCTACAGAACCAGCAAGCAGAGCAGTGTAATCCACAGAAACAGCAAGCAGAGCAGTGTAATCCACAGAAACAGCAAGCAGAGCAATGCAATCCTCAGAAACAGCAAGCAGAGTAATGTAATCCTCAGAAACAGCAAGCAGAGTAATGTAATCCTCAGAAACAGCAGCAGAGCAGTGTAATCCACAGAAATGGCAAGCTGAGTAGTGTAATCCACAGAAACGCCAGCAGAGCAGTGTAATCAACAGGAGCAGCAAGCAGAGCAATGTAACCAACATAAACAGCAGCAAAGCAGTGTAATCCACAGATATGGCAAACAGAGTAGTGTAATCCACAGAAACAGTGAGCAGAGCAGTTTAATCCACAGAAATGGCAAGCGGAGCAGTGTAATCCACGGAAACACCAGCAGAGCAGTGTAATCAACAAACAGCAAGCAGAGCAATGTGATCAACAAAAACCGCAGCAGAGCAGTGTAATCCACAGAAACAGTGAGCAGAGCAGTGTAATCCTTAGAAACAGCGAGCAGAGCAGTGTAATCCACAGTAACAGCGAGCAGAGCAGTGTAATCCATAGAAACAGCAAGCAGAGCAGTGTAATCCACAGAAACAGCAGCAGATCATCTATAATCCACAGAAACAGCAAGCAGAGCAGTGTAATCCACAGAAACAGCAGCAGAGCAGTGCACTCCACAGAAACGGCAAGCAGAGCAGTGTAATCCACAGAAATGGCAAGCAGAGCAGTGTAATCCATAGAAACAGCAAGTAGAGCAGTGTAATCCACAAACGCCAGCAGAGCCGTGAAATACACAGGGAAGGGCAAGCAGAGCAGTGTAATCCATAGAAACAACAAGTAGAGCAGTGTAATCCACAGAAACGCCAGCAGAGCTGTGAAATACACAGGAAGGGCAAGCAAAGCAGTGTAATCCACAGAAACGGCAAGCAGAACAGGGTAATCCACAGAAAGGGCAAGCAGAGCAGTGTAATCCACAGAAATGCCAGCAGAGCTGTGAAATACACAGGAAGGGCAAGCAAAGCAGTGTAATCCACAAACGCCAGCAGAGCAGTGAAATCCACAGAAACAGCAAGCAGAGCAGTGTAATCCACAGAAACAGCAAGCAGAGCAGTGTTATCCACAGAAACGCCAGCAGAGCAGTGTACTCCACAGAAACAGCAGCAGAGCAGTGTAATCCACAGAAGCAGCAGCAGAGCAGTGTAATCCACAGAAAGGGCAAGCAGAGCAGTGTAATCCACAAACGCCAGCAGAGCAGTGAAATCCACAGGGAAGGGCAAGCAGAGCAGTGTAATCCATAGAAACAACAAGTAGAGCAGTGTAATCCACAGAAATGCCAGCAGAGCTGTGAAATACACAGGAAGGGCAAGCAAAGCAGTGTAATCCACAGAAACGCCAGCAGAGCAGTGAAATCCACAGAAACAGCAAGCAGAGCAGTGTAATCCACAGAAACAGCAGCAGAGCAGTGAAATCCACAGAAACAGCAAGCAGAGCAGTGTAATCCACAGAAACAGCAAGCAGAGCAGTGTTATCCACAGAAACGCCAGCAGAGCAGTGTTATCCACAGAAACAGCAAGCGGAGCAGTGTAATCCACAGAAACAGCAAGCAGAGCAGTGTTATCCACAAACGCCAGCAGAGCAGTGTAATCCACAGAAACAGCAAGTAGTGCAATTTAATCAATAAAAACGGCAGCAGAGCAGTGTAATCCACAGAAGCAGCAGCAGAGCAGTGTAATCCACAGAAACAGCAAGTAGAGCAATTTAATCAATAAAAACAGCAGCAGAGCAGTGTAATCCACTGAAACAGCGAGCAGAACAGTGCAAGCAACCGAAAAAGCTAACATAGTTTAGGAATCTCTTCAACGCTTGCTTAATCAGAAACATTCATCTGAAAGAAGCAGAATAAAATCCCGTTCAATTCCATAACATGCAAGGTGAACAAACATAATTAAATATACAGCAGCAGGTAGACATGCTTCAGATTGAACTATATGCTAATCACCTAAACCAGATCTGATATATTGACCTTATTAAGATGGGATGGGACAGCACTCCCATCGGGGGATTACCAGGCAAATGTGCTGGTGAAGGGGGAGGATGATGTCCCTTAATACCGTGGGTAGTAAATACATTGCTTGGAGGATAAGAGTGACGAGTCCTCAAAAGCAGCCAGATGTGAAGAACATTACGATAAAAGTTCACGAGAGGGGTCCCATATTTCTTCAAATGTATAAAATTGACCGTTGAACTTGTAGATCGATCGTTCAAAAGAAGCCATTTGTGCAGCTGTTTCAGCCCAATCAGACATGGTTGGTGGGGACTCGATTTCCGTTTCCGTGAAATGCTCTCATTGGCGGTGGCGAGGGAGGAAACACGCAGTCGGTTTGTGTGAACATTGATGTCCAATTCTCCTTCAATATCAGGTAGCAGGGCCAGGTCTCACCATGCTCAATCAGGGTCTGTCTCCCCATCCCTCCCTCCTAAATAACTGATTTGATTTGTGTGTCAATGGAGTGCAAGACCACAAACCGGATAGAGCGTGGCTGCATTGGAAAGATCTAGCTACACCGTGTGTCCACTGCCATCTCGATTACTTGAATCCCTCCCCACATCGAAAGCGGTTTGTGTTGCCATCTTACAAAGTCTCGTTGCATTTGATTGATTTTTGGCGACAGAGAGTGAGCAAAACACTATCGGCATATAGTATAAGTTCCAATTCTCCAGCCAGCGTCTGAATCCCAGCTGCAGCTGGGGCTCCCTGATGGCTATTGCCGTAGCCTCTAAGGCTTTGAGGAACAGGAGGGGGTAAAAGAGAGCGGCCCTTTCCGGTTCCTCTGTTCAGTTGTATGATGTCGCCAACGGGGCATCCTATAAGAGCTGTACCATCTTCAGAAACTTCAGGCTAAAACTTATTCTGGACATGGTGTGGAAAAGAAATCCCCATTCCACCCAATCAAAGTCCTTCTCCACTCGAGGGCAAGGGAAATGCCTCCTATGGGTCATCGCTGGTTTGCCAAAGCAGGTGCAATGATGTCTGCAAGTGGTTCCTGGAGCATCCTCCCAGGACAAACCCAACCCGGTCTTTGTGAATTATGTGAGGGAGCACCCTTTTGAGTCTATACACAAGGACTTTCACCAATATTTTAACATTGTAATTAGGAAGGGAAATCTGTAATTGACATAATCCAGAGTGTCTGCCAGGTTTTGGGAGCAGCATGATATAATACTTATAGAATTCTGAGTGAAGTTTTCCCAACCATTGTCTTGGTCGTTATTTTATTAATGTCAAGATGGAAACCATCTACCCCTGGTGCCTTGCCCGAGGGCATCCCTTTTATGGCTTCTCAGAAATTTCAAATTCCAGATTAGATTTGAGGGATGACAAAGTATCAAAGAAAGCCTTTTCACTACCGTAATCACATGGGGTTTCCGAGGAGTAAAGCGTGGAGTAATAAGATGAACACCTGAGTGATTGACCTCGGATCTGTAAGAAGTGACCCAGTAGCGCTGTAAATTGTGTGAATGGTGGAGTTTGAGTCCCTCTGTTTCAACTGCATTGCTAATAGGTGAACCACCTACTCTCCATGTTTGTAATGTTTCAGGCATATCCGTTGTAGAGCTTTATCCGCATCTGCGGAGTGCAGGGAGTTCAAATCATATTTCAATTCAATCAGTTGGCAGAAATTGTCCACAGAAGGGCTTCACGTTCCATATTAGCCTTTTGGTCATGTGGCTGTTTCCTCCTGCTACTAGCAGCCTTGTTCATCCTGCCTCTTATGTAGGCCTTCTCAGCTGCTCTTGGAACTTGTGCTGAAGACAGTTTTGTCATTAAGGTCAAGATATTCCTGTACTTCGTCACATAATTACCGCTTCTCCATTGAGGCTTGTAGAAAAGCGTATTCATTCACCATGTCTTGGCTTTTGGGGCGTCCAGCGAGATAGTAAAAGGGCATGGTCAGAGATCCCTAATGGCCATATCGCACAAGCCCTACTTTTGGGAGCAGGTAAGAGCTGGCAGAAAACAAAAATTCTTGTTTTCATTCATGTGGGCTTTAGAACTAGGTATATCCCCTACCAGCGGGGTGGAACAAACGCCAAGAGTCTCTCATTCCTTGGTCATCCTTCAGATCCCGTAACATTTCGGTCTCTCTTATTACTAAGATCTGGTTTGCCAGATTGATCAAGGACCGGATCAATTGTTATATTCCAATCCCCTCCAATGGGGAGTAGAGTTTGACCAAACTCCACACAATGTCCATTAAGAATGGAGAGAAAGGCGCCCTTATCCAAACTGTAGTGCCCTTCTACATCGGTTCATGTCTTTAGATACTTGTGCGGAGATGTTTGTGGATGAGAATGGCTACTCCTCCCTTCTTGTACGAGGTGGTGGTACGGGTGGGAAGGTAGACTGAGGGCAGTGTACGTGAGCAAGCATCATGGGCAACCTTAACCACTCAGTCCTGTTTGAGCTTATCATATTCCTGTCCCGACAAGCGTTTCCTGCAGCAATGCAATATCAGGGCAACCTTCTTCTAAGTAGGCCAATGCCTTCTTTCATTGCACGAAAGAGAAGAGTAAGATTAATAGAACAAAGTCATAGACCACGTATGATCTCGGCCATGATGCAATGGTATGGGTAAAGGAATGGAGTTGAGGCGACAAAGTGCGGAAGCGGAACAGTGACCAGGCAGATTACATTCTGATGATCATGCCCGTAGCATCTACATAAGTAGGATGGTACCAGGGGTACCAAAAAGCAGATCGTGTATCCAAACAGGAGGTACTGTGGTGGTGGACAGACAAGTTGTGGGGAACAGAATATTGTATGGCTTTAATGGGGAGCAGGGTTTATCCCTGAGCTTCTCAGGAGTGTGGTCAGCAGTTCTGTCTCTGGGTGCATTCCTTATACATGGAGGCTGCGAGTGCAGTAGATTGAGTTTTTTTCTTGGTTCTGCACGGCGGTCCAGTGAGTGGTGCTCATTGCCAATCTATGAAGAGCCCACTATACACATCTCCGTGTCTGCCAAGTTTGTCAGGAAACTGTTCAGGTCTTCCGGGTCATGGTATTCCCTTGTTTTTTCCCATGTAGCGCCACTACCATAATAGCCGGTTCCAAAAGACCATAGCGGGCATTGAGTTTCGTTACTTCAGGGTGCAACGCCAAAATTTCTTCCTTACAATGTTAGTATGATAGGAGTAGCCTGGAGAAAAGGAAACTGGGCAGTTGTGTTTAAACCGGACCCTGGGTCTTGTGAGCATGAAGGAGAAGTCGAACATGTTGCTGATGGAGCAGACATGCAGTAACAATGGGAGACAATCGTCCATTGGCTAAAGCCTCAAAAGTTAGTGCGCCTCCTGAATTTCGAGTGGGGCATCTAATGTCGACCCCGTGAGGGTGGGAATTAAAGTTTCCACGTGGCACACCAGATGATCTATTCCTTTGTCAAGATCCGGCAAACCAAAGATGCAGACATTGTTCCATCTCCTCCTGTCTTCAAGATCTATCACCTTTTTTTAGATTCCAGATATTGTCTGTGGCAACTGTTGTTAATGGGCAAAAGGGACATTGCCCTGCCACCCTTGGGGAAAAGGCAAGCACAGGGAAAATAAACAGAGCAGGTGAAAACAAACTACTGCTCTGAGGCGGTGTGCTGAATCTCCTGGGTGAACTCTAGTGAACTTTGCAGTTGTCCTACTGTGCAAGCGCCAGCCGGGCGAGGTTTTCTTCGACTTGCAGGCACAAGCTACAGCAGTGACATCACGAGAGGGAGTGCTGAATTAGAAGGGCATGGATCCGGTTGCTTTTGGGGCGCATGAACAGTTCCCTGGGAGGAGTTACAAAACTCCATGCACTTCAGTGGATGGGGATGGAGCAGGCTGATGATGACCAGGAGGAAGTGGGTGGCAAAAAGTTGTTGATTATCACGGAGGGGCAGGCCTTAGGAGTGGTGCAGGGGGCTGCTTTCCTGGTAGTAACACACGTTTAGTACTGCATTTGGTTTCACTTTGGAAACAACATTATGGAGCTGAGCACACAGAGTGCTCCTTATCTCAACTGTAGAGGCCCAAGAGAAGGAAGAAACCAGCTGTGGACAACAATTGCACTGTCTGTGTGCAGGTAAGCCTCTGCACCAGGGGCATCGTCCACTCCCAACCCCCTCCCTGCTTTAGCAGCTACTGAGGAAGTGGGGTTCATGATGGGCCTCTTCTGCAGCTTGGCAGACCGAGGTTAATAATGAACTTGGGAGGGTGAGATAGTGAAAGGAAGGATGGGTGGATAGATGAGTGAAAGGATGAATGGAAGAATTAAAGGGAGAGAGGGTGTATGAGTGAAAGGGAGGATGGATGGGTGAAAGGATGCATCAATCAACGAAAGAAAGGATGGGTGAGTGGATGAATGGATGGAGTGAAAATATGGATGGATGAGTGCAAGGATGTATGTAAAGATGGATAAGTGAAAGGATTGATGATTGAGTGCATGGATGGGTGTCCCTGGACCAGTGGTGGCTCTCCTTTATGTACTCCGCAGCTACACTACACCCTCCTTGTTTTGTGGTCCATTTTATTGTATCTAGAGTGAATAATTATTCAATTGGGTGAAATAAAAATAAAATGCAGACCCGCTTTGGGTCTAGCAACAAACTGAGGCAGCTAGTGACATTGTTTGATTGCTGACACAGGTGCATGAAGGTGCCTGCGCCATTCCAGCACTGTGAGCATGTCTGTGTGTGAATTGATGAGAGCGAGTCAGTGAAGGAGTAAGAATGAGTTACAGTAAGGACGAGTATGTGTAAGAATGAATGTGAGTGAGCGAGAATGTCAGTGAGTGTAACTGAGTGTAACGTAGTGTACTGTGTGTGAGGCACAGTAATACTGAGTAATTCATAATGAGTGAGAATGAGTGAGACAGAGTGGGTCAGAGTAGAATGAGTGAGACTGCATGAATGAGTGAGACAGAGTGAGACTGAGTGAGTCAAAGTGAGGCAATGAACTTAGGGGGTTATTTACAAGAGGTCTGCACCACCGGTGTGTCACTTTTTTAAAAGTTCCAGTGGTGCAGGCCTCTCAATCATATCTATGAGGCGATGCAAAGCCACCCTGTGTGGATTTGCATAGGCTCCTAGATATGGAGTGAGACAAAGCAGTGCAAAGCACTGCATGCCCTACTCTGTGTCAAGGAGGCATTCCATGGGCATTGCGATGGGTGTTCCCAAGCAAAACCAATGGATTTTGATGCTGACCAGATTTCCAAAGTCACATAAACCTGGGGCAGTGCCAAAACCTTACACCTCCCCAGAGCAGGCGTAACGAGGAGAAATGTTTTAATTTCTCCTAGTTTTTTCCTCTTTCTATGTGTGTTGCATTCTGCAGCACACATCGAATGAGGACAAGGACTCCATGGATTGTTTTTGTGCAGGAAGGTGCCCCTTCGTGCACAAAAACAATCCTGCCAACAATGCAGAACAAGGATGCCTGTGTTGGCACTAGGCACCAAATTGTGCGCCAGCTGAAAGGACAGCAATCCACCGTATCTCGTAGATACAGTGCATTCCTGCCCTTTTAAATTGACATAGGGCAGCACATCAAAAAGACCTGCGGTACTGCCTTATGCAATATCTTAGTAAATGAGGCCCTTCATGCAAGAAAGTGTGAGAGAACCCTTCAAGAAGAAGCTCATTGGAATGCGAACCAAGGATTATGCCCCACCACTTTTAAAGGTCACCAGCTGCCACTGGATATTGTTGCTCTAATCTGAAAGTGTTGTGAACCAATCTGTCAGATCGGTAATCCAGCATTCCAAAGAAGCCTGTGCATCCTGATACCAGCCAGTTTATCTTGAATCGAATTATGGTCCCTGCTGGTGGTGGCAGTGGTGGTCTCCACGGTAATTAGCGAGAGTCTGATCCCCTTGAGTTCTCGCATGAGAGTCTCCATGGCTGCTAGCTCCATAGTGGGTGGCCGGGACAGCTGTGGCATTTTGGAAGTACCACTCACAACCACCTCAGAGAAGAGGAGCTGCCGTGAAGATCTAGCCTAAGATAGACAAAAAGAGAACAAAAAACTGCTACCATTAGAATGTTCCAGGGAAGAGTCAAGGGTAGGGAGAAAGTTTGTTCTCTTTATGACAGTGAAAAGTATATGACCCTCCAGCAAATGAATAAGAGGCAGGATGAACGCAGACGACAAATCCAGCCAAGACACCTTGATATCCTTGAATAAAGACATCCCAAGTCAGGTTGTAGAACTGAAGCTACCTGGAGTACCCAACAATTGCCAGCAGAAGGTGTACGTGTGGAGATCACCTCTCCAGGGATGTTACAGAGACGAGAAAATGGTCGTGGCCTCAGGGGCCTGTGACCTCATTCAAATGCGACCAGCCCAATCCAAAATGGCCACTCCTGATACGAGCAAGGAGAGAGCCCCACCGGTGACTGCAAAGGATAGCAGGGTGGGGCTGCCAAGATAAGGCAGTCAGAAGATTGGTACTGATGGACATGCACCGTTAGTGGTTTTTGCTGACCCTGCAGCCCCCGTATCCGCTCACACTCACCTGGGTCACTCACTGCGTGACCCAGAAATCAGCTCACTGGTACCATAGGAGGACAGCACCAGCACCTCCATGGGCCTCCTGAGGAGTAGCAAGAGTCTGTAAATGCCAGGGACAGCGTGGGGTTTTATGCAGGACAGGTCTCCTGGTGCATGGTGTGCTGGCGCTGCAGATATGCAGTGGCAGCGGGGGGGGGGGGGAAGTGTGTTAGTTTACTGCCCCAGTGTTTGCCCTGGCATGTCAGTGTTAGACACCCCAGCAGTGGAGCACCCTGAAACCCATTGGCTGTACTAATAACCTTGAAGAAGGTGACCAGGCTCTGGAGTGCCTTCAGCAGACTCCACCCCCTAATATATGATTTAAGCATACTGTAAAGTCTGTGTGAATGTGTTTATTTTTGTGAGGTGCCTTGAAGTCTTGACATTTTGTGCTTTTATCTTTTTAAAATCTTCATTCATCTAAGGTGTTTTGCTTTTTTTAAAATGTTTTCTGACCAATTATTTTACCAAAGGCTGAAGTCATGAAGTCGTATTGCTTCTTATCCAAGTTTAGTATCTCCAGTTGAGTGCTTGTAATAAGGAGGGTTTCCAGATCTTCCCATTTAATTTGTTCCAATGTCTATAGGATATCACAGAAAAATGTGTGTTACTGGAGTGACTGGAAGGTATCCTGTGTGAGAAGGTGGTGATTGCTCCAGGTGACAGGGAATTTCCATTTACTGGTAGAAGGCAGGTGGAATGTGAAGTAGTGTACGAGCGCAGCCTGTGAAGAAGTCCTACAAGGGTTGGATGCGAGGAAGATGTCGCTCACTGGATGTGATAGACCTAAATAAAACCAAGCATGAGCGCTGTCTCTGAGGGAGTTCTATGTTATAGAGGAGCGCAGTCTCTGAGGGAGCTCTATGGAATAGAGGGTGAGCGCTGTCTCTGAGGGAGCTCTATGTTATAGAGGATGAGCGCTGTCTCTGAGGGAGCTCTATGGAATAGAGGGTGAGCGCTGTCTCTGAGAGAGCTCTACGTTGTAAGAGGATGAGCGCTGTCTCTGAGGGAGCTCTGTTATAGAGGATGAGCGCTGTCTCTGAGGGAGCTCTATGGAATAGAGGGTGAGTGCTGTCTATGAGAGAGCTCTCCGGAATAGAGGGTGAGCGCTGTCTCTGAGGGAGCTCTATGGAATAGAGGGTGAGCGCTGTCTCTGAGGGAGCTCTATGGAATAGAGGGTGAGCGCTGTCTCTGAGGGAGCTCTATGTTATAGAGGATGAGCGCTGTCTCTGAGAGAGCTCTACATTGTAAGAGGATGAGCGCTGTCTCTGAGGGAGCTCTATGTTATAGAGGATGAGCGCTGTCTCTGAGGGAGCTCTATGTTATAGAGGATGAGCGCTGTCTCTGAGAGAGCTCTACGTTGTAAGAGGATGAGCGCTGTCTCTGAGGGAGCTCTATGTTATAGAGGATGAGCTCTGTCTCTGAGGGAGCTCTATGGAATAGAGGATGAGCGCTGTCTGTGAGAGCTCTATGTTATAGAGGATGAGCGCTGTCTCTGAGGGAGCTCTATGGAATAGAGGGTGAGTGCTGTCTCTGAGAGAGCTCTACGTTATAGAGGATGAGCTCTGTCTCTGAGGGAGCTCTATGGAATAGAGGATGAGCGCTGTCTCTGAGGGAGCTCTACGTTATAGAGGATGAGCTCTGTCTGTGAGAGCTCTATGGAATAGAGGGTGAGTGCTGTCTCTGAGAGAGCTCTCTGGAATAGAGGATGAGCGCTGTCTCTGAGGGAGCTCTATGTTATAGAGGATGAGCTCTGTCTCTGAGGGAGCTCTATGGAATAGAGGATGAGCGCTGTCTGTGAGAGCTCTATGTTATAGAGGATGAGCGCTGTCTCTGAGGGAGCTCTATGGAATAGAGGGTGAGTGCTGTCTCTGAGAGAGCTCTACGTTATAGAGGATGAGCTCTGTCTCTGAGGGAGCTCTATGGAATAGAGGATGAGCGCTGTCTCTGAGGGAGCTCTACGTTATAGAGGATGAGCTCTGTCTGTGAGAGCTCTATGGAATAGAGGGTGAGTGCTGTCTCTGAGGGAGCTCTATGGAATAGAGGGTGAGCTCTGTCTCTGAGGGAGCTCTACGTTATAGAGGATGAGCTCTGTCTGTGAGAGCTCTATGGAATAGAGGGTGAGTGCTGTCTCTGAGAGAGCTCTCTGGAATAGAGGATGAGTGCTGTCTCTGAGAGAACAGAGAATGAGAGCTATCTCTGAGAAAGCTCTGTCTCTGAGAGAGCTCTCTGGAGTAGAGGATGAGCGCTGTCTCTGAGAGAGCTCTCTCGAGTAGAGGATGAGTGCTGTCTGAGGGAGCTCTATGTTATAGAGGATGAGCGCTGTCTCTGAGGGAGCTCTATGTTATAGAGGATGAGCGCTGTCTCTGAGGGAGCTCTATGGAATAGAGGGTGAGCGCTGTCTCTGAGAGAGCTCTATGGAATACAGGGTGAGTGCTGTCTATGAGAGAGCTCTCTGGAGTAGAGGATGAGTGCTGTCTATGAGAGAGCTCTCTGGAATAGAGGATGAGCGCTGTCTGTGAGAGCTCTATGTTATAGAGGATGAGCGCTGTCTCTGAGGGAGCTCTATGGAATACAGGGTGAGTGCTGTCTATGAGAGAGCTCTCTGGAGTAGAGGATGAGTGCTGTCTCTGAGAGAGCTCTCTGGAATAGAGGATGAGCGCTGTCTATGAGAGAGCTCTATAGAATAGAGGATGAGTGCTGTCTATGAGAGAGCTCTATGGAATAGAGGATGAGTGCTGTCTCTGAGGGAGCTCTCTGGAGTAGAGGATGAGTGCTGTCTATGAGAGAGCTCTCTGGAGTAGAGGATGAGTGCTGTCTCTGAGAGAGCTCTCTGGAATAGAGGATGAGTGCGGTCTCTTGGAGATAACCGAGCATGAGAGCGGTCTCTGAGAGAGCTCCATGGGTGATGAGTGTGAGGAAGCTCTATGCAATAGTGTGAGTGCTGGGTGGGAGGGAGCTCTGTTGAATAGTATTTGAATGCTGGGTGTGGGGCTCTGCTGGATGTGAGGGAGCCTCAATGAATGGTCTGAGTCCTGCCTGTGAGGAAGTTCTTTGGAACACTGTATGAGTGCTTGGGGAAAGGGAGCTGTGAGAAGTTGGCCTGGCATATGCTGTCCACTAATTATAGTGGGCACCTTGCACCAGTCCAAACAACCCCTTATTGGAGATAGGTTAAAGACAACCTTTATTGAAAGCTATTCTAGTGGTAGCTATGGAGAGCAGCCTTCAGGCTAAGTCTTGAAGGAATGTAAAGCAGCTTGTTTTACCAGTCTATAATCTCTTGAGTGACCAAATGAAAGAGCACCACACCAGGTATATATTCAAAATATATGTATTTATTGCTAAACACACCCCTCTAGTCTCTTTGAGGCTAGAGTTCGAAGTACATAAGTTAGAAGTTATTAAATCACAGTAATAGCACAAATACACGTTTGAGCCCTAGGGGCGTACCAAACCATATACCAATAAAGTGGTATAAGAACCACGACTGAGCTAGACACAAGGCCTAGAGCCTGTAGAAGTGCTTGGACCACAAGGAACCACCCAAGGTAGTGACACAGGGGACCCACGGGGGACACGTGCAGTGTGAGAACACAGCCGCGAGCCACCGTTGACTTCTATGGGGAATGTCGCGGTTGGAGTTTTAAAGAAAAAGGGCACTTGGAGGAGGACTTGGAGCAAACCTCTTTAGAACTAGGCCGTTCTAGAGTCAATACCCACGGGAGCACCGGAGTACTCGAGTTACCTCACCCAGGGGAGCCAGGTGCATAGGTGTCTTTCGGGGTCGGGTTTCGTCGTCGTTTTCAGTGGCGATCTGCTGCAAAGTGCTGCTGGCGGCCAAGTCGAAAGTGTCCGGGTGGATCCAAGGATGGATCGAAGATCTGAAGAACCTGAAAGCAGAGGGGACAGAGTCTGGGTCACTAGCCAGTGACCAGGAAGGCGATGAGCAGATGCCCACCGATGTCGGGTGCTTCAGGTAGGTTGACGGTCGTCTTGACTCTTCAGCCACGAGGTCCAGGAGGCGTCGATGACAACTAGGAGCTGGATTCGAGCTCTCCTACAACGTCTGTCGGTTACTGTAGTGTCGGTGACCGGATTGGACCCAACAAGCCTTGGCAACAGCAAGTCACGTGGAAACAAAGAAAGGACGTTGATGCAGACCAGCAAGGTCTGGGGGACTCACCCAGCGAAGGTAAGTCAGGGCACCTCTGGAGCAACCAGGAAAGCCCAAGCAGAAGAAGAGTTGCCTTCGGGAGGGCCCACTAGCCAATGGACTAGTGACCACGAAGGAGCCTCGAGTGGACACACTTGGAGCTGGCTTACAGGACACTCGTGGAGTGGAGGCCAGTGATCTTCAGTGCAGTCAGTGCTGGAGGCGGGGGCTACTTGGAGCCCAAAGCACAACTTCGTGGGAGACCAGAAAGAGGATGCACTTGCAAAAGTTCTTGGTGTCCAGGGGTCACGGTCCCACGTTACTCACGACAGCTATGGGCCTCAGCTTCGCTGGGGACTCAGGGCAGCCTCGGTGAAGTCTGGAAATCTACCTCTGGTGATGCAAAGACTTTGCCGTCCGGCGGGAGCTTCAGGGATGCAGACCGGACAATTGCTTCTTAGGTGCCTGCCAAGCAGGGGAGTCAGTCCTTGACCCCAAGGGAGATTCTTCAGTCCTCTAATCTTGAAGTAGAGCGTCGAAGGTCCAGGATTCGGCTTCAGAGTTTCGTCCAGGGTAATCTAAAGTCCTAAGGACTGGGGTCCCATACTTATACGAAGTTAGGGGGTTAGACATACTCTGGGGACCCACCTATGGGAGGGTCAGGGAAGAGGGGTGGTTACACCCATTCCCTTTGTCCAGTATCGCACCAGAGCAGGGGCAGGTAGCCCCTGCAACCGGTTTGAACTGGGCTATGCACAGGGACACCAAATGTGCCCCCAGTGCAGGACTTCAAAGCACCAGGGAGTGCTCCCGCCCAGCCCCAATACACATTGTCCTGTCTGGGGAGGTGGTTACACCTCCCTGCGACAGGAAACCTATTGTCCAGGCCTCCCCTGCCGGAGTTTGTCAGCAGCAGGAGGCCAGACCCGTGTCTGTGGCAGCGGCATTCATTTTGTGATGCCAGGGCTCTGTAAAGTTAATACCGGGTAGCCCGGTGTGTACATGTCTCTCCCTCTAGAATGGTGGAATGCTACCCCCGCCGCCAGAACTGGCGGGGGGTAGTATTCCAAGATGTTTGACACCAAACACGACATGTTTCGGTGCAGCCAGTCCAAAGTTAGCATTGTACCGCAAGGATATAATGCACTTAAGAGTATATGGTCAGGCTGTACCACAAACAGCATCAGAGGAGGGACTTCAAACACTGCAGAGGGGCTCTGCTCATGCAGGGGCACCCTCTCACATAAAAACCAAGCACTCTGCCCTCAGGATTGGTAAGGCCTGCCATAGGAGTGACTTATAGGTTTATATGTGTGTGCAATGGTAGTGATATAGGTAGCCTATATCACAGTAAGGGGTGCATGCACCACCTTACCCAGGCTGCAGTTGCAGACCTGTGGTGTCATTTTGGCTGGCCTTCCAGGGGTGGCATAATACATGCTTCAGCACCTGGCAGGCCTCTGGGGTACCTATGCCCTGGGTACATAGTATACCATATACTAGGGACTTATAAGGGCACTCCAGATTCCAATCAAAGATGTACCTAAGGAACATGGGAACCATTTTAGAGAGGAAGCAGCTAGGCTGGGGTTCTGATTAGCAGGGCCCCAGCCAGACTAAAGTCGAAAAACCGTGACGCATCAGCAAAAAGTGGGGGTACCCATGTGAAGCAGATCCTACTCTCCTACAGGAGCTCAGTAGAATAGTGTATGACTGATAGGTGTGGGGAAACTCTGTTGAATAGTGTATGAGTGCTGGTTGTGAGGGAGTACTATGAAATTGTCAGTGCTTGGTGTGAGGAAGTTTGATGGAACAGTGTATGAGTGCTGGATGTGAGGGAGCTCTGTGGAATAGTGTATGAGGGCTGGGTGTGAGGGAGTCCTATGGAATTGTCAGTGCTTGGTGTGAGGGAGTTTGGAACAGTGTATGAGTGCTGGATGTGAGGGTGCTCTGTAGAGTAGTGTGAGTGCGCTGGGTGTGAGGGAGTTCTATGGAACAGTGTGTGAGTGCTGGGTGTGAGGGAGTTCTATGGAAAGGAATATGAACACTGGCTGTCATTGGGGTGTTTAGACTGAAGTGTGAGGAGTGAATGTGCATGAGGTGGAGGAGGACGCAATGTGAGGGATATGTATGGAAGGATCTATGAGGAGTAAGAGTGAGGGTCTGTAGGGAATGATGTGGGAACACTGGTCCTTTAGGAGCTATAGGTGTTGGTGTCTGGGCCTCGGCTGTGGTGGAGCTGTAGGGAGAAGGCTGTGGTGGAGCTGTAGGGAGAGGGCTGTGGTGGAGCTGTAGGGAGAGGGCTGTGGTGGAGCTGTAGGGAGAGGGCTGTGGTGGAGCTGTAGGGAGAGAGCTGTGAGGGCTGTGCTGGAGCTGTAGGGGGAGGGCAGTGCTGGAGCTGTAGAGAGAGGGCTGTGGTGGAGCTGTAGGGAGAGGGCTGTGGTGGAGCTGTAGGGAGAGGGCTGTGGTGGAGCTGTAGGGAGAGGGCTGTAGGGAGAGAGCTGTGGTGGAGCTGTAGGGAGAGGGCTGTGGTGGAGCTGTAGGCAGAGGGCTGTGAGGGCTGTGGTGGAGCTGTAGGGAGAGGGCTGTGAGGGCTGTGCTGGAGCTGTAGGGGGAGGGCAGTGCTGGAGCTGTAGAGAGAGGGCTGTGGTGGAGCTGTAGGGAGAGGGCTGTGGTGGAGCTGTAGGGAGGGGGCTGTGGTGGAGCTGTAGGGAGAGGGCTGTGGTGGAACTGTAGGGAGAGAGCTGTGGTGGAGCTGTAGGGTGATAGCTGTGAGGGTAGGTGCCTCGGAGGCTGTTGTGAATAGCAGGGGGTTGTCTATGGGGAGCTGCAGTGGAAAGTGTATGACATGCAGGAATCTTTTCTCCTTGCAGAAGCTGCTCTGCCCGCCCAGGGAATGGATTACAGCACTTCGGATCCTGTGCAGCTCAGGTGAGTGTCTTCTAAAGCTCTATATCCTGTCCCACTTGGGGGAGGCAGAGGGTAGGGGACAGAGCACCAATGCAGTCATGGCTCTAGCACCTGCCTCCAGAGAAGCAGGGACCGGTAGGTGAGGGTGCACAGGTAAGGGCTTGGAACATGCTTACATCAATTGCCCCGTGCACACATCGCAGGCACATGGAGAAACATGTGAAACATGCACACCCACATTAATAGAGACAGGCCCATGGGGAAACATGCACACACATCATAGAGAAAGGCACACGGAGAAACATGCACTCACATGTCTAAGAACTGGCACATGGAGAAACATACACATGTCACAGAGACGGGCACATGGAGAAACACACACGTCACAGACGGGCACATGGAGAAACATACACTCACATGTCATGGAGACAGGCACTGGAGAATCATGCACTCACATGTCACAGAGACAGGCACATGGAGAAACATACACACATCATAGAGACAGGCACATGGAGAAACATACACACATCATAGAGACAGGCACATGGAGAAACATACACACGCCACAGAGACAGGCACATGGAGAAACATGCACTCACATGTCACAGAGACTGGCACATTGAGAAACATACACGTCACAGAGAAAGGCACGTGGAGAAACATACACACGTCACAGAGACAGGCACATGGAGAAACATGCACTCACATGTCACAGAGACTGGCACATTGAGAAACATACACACGTAATAGAGACCTGCACATGGCAAAACATGCACACACACATGTAACAGAGAAAGGCACATGAAGAAACATGCACTCACATGTCACATAGACTTGTACATTGAGAAACATACACGTCACAGAGAAAGGCACGTGGAGAAACATACACACGTCACAGAGACAGGCACATGGAGAAACATGCACTCACGTCACAGAGACAAACACATGGAGGAACATACACATGTCACAGAGACAGACCCATGGAGAAACATGCACTCACATGTCACAGAGCCTGACACATGGAGAAACATACATCATAGAGACAGGCACATGGAGAAACATACACATGTCACAGAGACAGGCACATGGAGAAACACACGCACGTCACAGAGACGGGCACATGGAGAAACATACTCGCATGTCATGGAGACAGGCACCTGGAGAATCATGCACTCACATGTCACAGAGACTGACACATGGAGAAACATACACACATCATAGAGACGGGCACATGGAGAAACATACACACGCCACAGAGACAGGCACATGGAGAAACATGCACTCACATGTCACATGGACTGGCATATTGAGAAACATACACACGTAATAGAGACAGGCACATGGCAAAACATGCACACACACATGTAACAGAGAAAGGCACATGAAGAAACATGCACTCACATGTCACATAGACTTGTACATTGAGAAACATACACATGTCACAGAGAAAGGCACATGGAGAAACATACACACGTCACAGAGACAGGCACATGGAGAAACATGCACTCACATCACAGACAAACACATGGAGAAACATACATCATAGAGACAGTCACATGGAGAAACATACACATGTCACAGAGACTCGCACAAGGAGAAACATACATACACAGCACAGAGACAGGCACATGGAGAAACATGCACACTCACACGTCACAGAGAAAGGCACATGCAGAAACATCCACTCGCATGCCACAGACTGCCACATGGAGAAGCATACACAGACACATCAGAGAGGCAAGCAAACAGAGAAACAATCACACACACATCACAGAGACAGGCACATGGAGAAACATGCACACTCACACGTCTCAGACAGGCAAACAGAGAAACATGCACATATCTGAGACATCCACAAGGGCTAGCAGATATTTGAGCAAAAACATGCACATGAAGACTGTCAGAGACAGGCATTCAGACAGACGCACAGCCAGATGCATAGATACCAAGGGGCCGATTACGATGTCAGTTGGAAAGACTCAGAATGGCATTCGGTTCGTCTGAATCCGGTTCGGAACCCGCCTTTCCGACCGACTTGGAAACCCTTCCGACTGACCGATTACGATGTTTGGAAAGCATTCTGACTTTCCCACTCGGTTCCGACTCCATTCCGAACGACATTTGGAGGAACCAAGTCGGTAGGAGGAGACTCGTACAGGTCTATGGACCTCGTTTCCGACCGACAGATTACGATGTCGGATTCGGACAGCCTTTCTGGATCGGTTGTTCCGACACGGATCTGCTTTCTGAATCCGAATTTGGGGGCCTGTAGCAGGCCCCCCTTCACCTGGGGTCCTACGGTTGGGGCCTGTGGGGATACCCATGGGTCCCCTCTTGGCGACCAGGCACAGTGTGGCAGGCACCATGGGGTGCCCGCCACAGGGTGCATGATTTTCCCCACCCACCCCTTTCTTCAATGGGAGCCTGTGTTGTTGGTTGGAACACAGGCTCCCATTGAAGTCAACGGAGTCCGACCGAACGGTGTTCGGAAGCATCATAATAGGTCGGTCAGACTCCCGAATCCGATTCGGTCAGAAACCATTCCGAGACAGAGTGAGTCGGAATGTTTTCCTACCAACATCGTAATTGGCCCCTTAGATGTGTAGGCATGGAGACAGATGCATACGTTACATAGACAAGGGCATGGACATGGACATGCACAAGCAGATTCCTGCACATGGAGACAGACCCGCATCTCTCAGACAGGGTGAGAACTTCATTACAGATCATTAAGGACACAGACCACTGACATAATATTGATGTAAAAAACATCAATTCCCTAAATCATTGGAAAATAAATATTCATAAAAATATTATCTTCCCATACTTAACAAAAACAAATGTTAATAGCTAAAATTTTGTCATAAATGTCTATTTTCACTCATATCGATGACAAAATTATTGGGATCAGAAATATTGCGAGCTTTAAATAAACATATAAATACACACAAATATTGGAACATAAAATGCCGACTACATAAATATTGGTAAAAAATGAAGTTATAATGCAAAAACGTATCAATACCATTTTACATTTTTTTTTTAAATTGATAGTTATACCAACAACATTATAACAAGTGTACATTATTAATATAAATATGAATAGCCCAAAAAAGAATGAATACAAAACCATTTTATAACCACTGTTGATATTTAACGTATTTCCAAAAATTATTATATACAAATACATCATACATCTAAATTAAAAGAAGTATACCACAATATATAAATAACATTATAAAATGCACTAATTAGTTTTCAACATAAGAGGCAATAACTGAAAAAGAAATTAAAACTAAAAAAATTAACCAATAAGTCCAATAAAATTGATATGTAAACAAATAAAAACAATAAAATGAAACAATTTAACAAACAATTTAAAAGGTATGAAAAATGTAAGTAATTACTACTCCAAAAACTATAAAAGCTGCAAGAAGATGAGACTCTGCTGGACTTTCCAAACAGAACCTACAAACAGTAGAGGAAAAATATATACAAGTACCTTCCAAAGTAAGCAAAACATTTATTTATACTAATTTATAGACTAAGTAATTTTAAAGTAGTAAAATAAAAAAAATTACTGCAACTTCAGGAGAATGCCAAACTGCAGAAAAACAACAGGAATAAGATACCTGGGCAAAGACTAACATTAATTTAATTAAAACACTTACTAAACAAGAACTCGCCCTAAAACATGTAGAAACTAACTAAACTCAGTCAGCCCTCGCCAAATACCAACAAACAAACATTTTAAATAAAACAAAATACTTCTTTTTCACCAACAGAAAACAAAGCACCTGACTCACATTAGAGGAACCCCCAATGAAAAAACAGAAAATAAAGTCTAATTTCAAATAGCAAGCAAAACAGATAATTTTGCCTGTTAATGTTAAACGGATTAAATGTAATACTTTATATGATTACACGTTTTTCACATTATGCTATTTACAGATAAAATGAGAGAAAGAGCAACATGCATCTCATCACAGAAAGGAAAACAATTACTCTCACGTGGGCTACACTTACAGCAAAGCAAGCACAGAAATAGTAAACGGGAAATGTACTAAATGTTATTCAAATGCATGCTATGGTAAGGACACTACAGAAGATGGTGCTGTTATTAATGTAAAGAACAGCAGTCCCATAATTTCACAGAAATCGAAGTAAGTCGTACTACAAAATTTGAGAGGCAAGCCCTAGTCCCAAAAGCCCACAACTAAAATATTCAAAGTTGTACTTCCCAAAGTTCATGATGATATTAGAGTGCAATTACTACCTTTACCCACCTTAAAACGCTTAGTAGCATGAACTAAAAAAGCCACCACTGACAATCCTCCTTCCCCTAGAAGATATCAGTATATGCACATTCCTGAACACTTAACTATCTCACATTTTTGAGGAACCCTTTCTCTTATATGATAGCTGCAGTGCTCGGAATCCCTCCCCACCCACGGACCACGCACGAAACCTCAGCATTTTCCTAGACTCCTCGCTCTCAATGAACCGCCAAATCAACACCGTCTTGTCCTCCTGCTTCCACACGCTCCGCCTTCTTCAGAAGATCTTCAAGTAGATCCCCACAAAGTCCAGGAAAACGGTCCCATGCGCTTGTTAGCAGCAGACTAGACTACGGCAACACACTCTACACTGGCACCATCCAAAACCTCCTAAAGAAACTGCAGAACATCCAGAACGCCTCTGCCAGACTCATCCTGAACATCCCCTGCCGCAGCCACATTACCAGCCACCTGAGAGACCTCCACTGGCTGCTAATCAACAAAAGAATCACCTTCAAGCTCCTCACGCATGCCTACAAAGCCATCCACAATGACGGACCTACATACTTCAACCACTGCCTCTCCTTGTACACACCCACCCGACATATCAGCTCTGCCCACCTGGACCTGGCCACCATGCCACGGATCCGCAAGACCTCGGTCGGAGGAAGATCCTTCTCCTAAGTCGCTCTGAAGACCTGGAACTCCCTGCCTCTACACCTCAGGCAATCACTGTCACTGCCTCAATTGTGAAAGGACCTCAAGACCTGGCTCTTTGACTGAACTGCAGACAATCCCCCCAAATCCTCCCCCCACAGCGCCTTGAGATCCTTATGGTGAGTAGTAGCGCTTTACAAGAAACCTGATTGATTGATAACCTAGGCAACGATGAACGTATCATATATTTACTCAAACTAGCTCAATATCAAACATGGATGATCAAAATGTGCCCCAAACCATTTACTCAGATATACACCATAAATGGTGAATACCAAAACACTAATATACCATTCGTTTATGCCCTACTACCTAATAAACAAAGTAGTACTTACTGCAAACTACTAAACCAGATTGAAAGTAAAAAAACAACTACACAACACCAAATAAACTGAAGAAAAACCCAAACCAGTAAAAATAAAATATTTTTAAATAATTAGTAATCACATTATTTCTACACATCAGATTAAAAAATTAAAAACGCAAATTACAAAGTATGCTTATGAGCAAAATTAGTATGTATATTAAGTTAAAAACGACTCACCAAATACCAAAATGTATAACATAAGTAAAATTAGATGGAAACAGGTAAATAAAACAGACATACAATTGAATATAATAAACAACAATAATCACATCATATAAAAAATCATAAATGAATATAACATTTCCCACCCAACAATAAATATCCTAAATATAACTTAGCTCAGTTTTATAGCTGCAGCTCTTCCTCCATCATGATATACTGAAAAATATAATCCACCAAAAATGGAAAAATAAATGTAAAGAAGCCTCCCCCACCCCAAAAAAAGGAAAAATAATACAGATACATTAGAAATCTACTGAAGCAATATAAATTCTTAGGGAACCATAAAAAACATGAAACTTATTAAAAACAACTCTCTGGGAAAACTGAAAAATCAAAGGAAATCAAAATTACAAATATTAATTATTTTCTTTTTAACAACCGTCAGCGGATCCACTATTGTTAGAAAATGTACGTCCTTTCTCGTTGCTACCATTCTTCTAAAAAAAATGTGAAAGAAGTGGTGAATAAGCAACTTTAAAATCATGTTAATTTGAATGATTTGTTTCACGCTTCACAATCGGGTTTCAGAGCCTCCCACTCCACGGAGTCGGCCCTACTCCTTGCAACGGAAACCCTAAGGAAATGTGCTGATGCAGGACAAACTGCGGTACTGGTTCTATTGGACCTTAGCGCAGCATTTGATACTGTATCTCATAACCTACTCCTCAAGAGATTAAGTAACTGTGGGGTCAGGGGCTCAGCTTTATGCTGGATGACCTCCTTCCTCACATCAGAGTTTTCAAGTTACTCAGCACCCCCACATGTCAAAGAGTATCTCTCGAACGCAGGGGGTCCCACAGGGCTTGATATGAAGTCCTACTCTATTTAATCTTTATATAGGCCCCCTGGCAGAACTAGTGGAAAAATACAATGTAACAGTTGTATCATATGCTGATGATAAGCAACTTATTGTCACCTTATCCCAGGACTCGGCGAAGGCTGCAAATCAGTTCTCTTTATGGTTAGAGGAGCTAGCCTTATGGATGTCCAACCCCTGCCTAAAACTAAAGGGCAACAAAACTGAAATAATGATAGTTGGTAAAGCCCCCTCTATATGGACATCAGCATGGTGGCCTGAGGCATTGGGGCAAATTCCTGCCCCGAAAGCATAAGTAAAAATTCAAGAGGTGTGGCTGTATTCCAAGCTAACATTTGAGAGCCAAATTAGGAAGGTGGCAGGGAAATGTTTCGGGACTCTCAAAGTCCTAAGGAAACTCCTAGATCTATTACTGATTGCTGCCAGAAAAATTATTGTTCATGCCTTGGTCACTTCCCAGATAGATTATGGTAATATCCTCTACCTCGGAGCATAAAAAAAAGGCCTAACCAAGCTTCAATCTATTCAAAATGCAGCTGCACACTTAGGGGCCGATTCCGATCTCGGCCGGTAGTGCTCCGAATCGGATTCGGTTTTACCGGATCCGATCCGGAGCCCTATTTTCCGACCGAGTCGTACGCGCGTCCGGGCGAGCGAGTACGATGCGTATTCGCCGACCGACTCGTCCGGGTGACCCGACCGCTCCGACCGACTCGTACCCGGATCGTACCGTTCCGACCGACTCGCTCGGACCCGATTCGCACCGCGCAATGGAGACGTTTTCCGGCCGGGTAAGTACGATGCGCACCTCGACCGCTCCGACCGACTCGCGCCGTCCGACTCGAACTCGCTGTCGGAGCCGTACTTTGGGGGTCCGTGTCGGACCCCCTGTACGCGTACCCGTGCGAGGCGCACACAGGGGGGACCCATGGGTCCCCCTACCTGTGCGTGTACGCCGCGAAGCGCTTTGCGGCGTACTCGCTGTAGGGGGCGCCCTTGTCCGCCTCGCACCCATTGAGGCAATGGGAGCCCGCGTACGCGTTGTACGACCGGCTCCCATTGAGTTCAATGGGAGTCCGACCGACTCGTGTCCGGTGGCATACGAATGCATCGGACTCGTTCGGTCGGACTGCACGGGTCCGATTCGGTCGGAAATCTCTCCGGGTCCGGCTCGGTCGGAGAGATTTCCGGCCCGAATCGGAATCGGCCCCTTAGTCCTGATCCTTCCAAAAACAGCATCTGCCGCAAAGGCTCTGGCTACCCTCCACTGGTTACCTGTGGAGAAGAGTATTACTTTTAAGGCCATGTGCTACTGTCGCTGAATTCTATGGAAAAAAGTCAGAGATACCTTCGCCCTACGATAACTTTTTACATACCAGCATGTAATTTAAGACCTGAAGGAACTTCCTTGGGCACGGTGCCAAGAATTCAAAAAGTTAGGATGGGAGCTCGATCTCTCAGATACCTCGCAGCCAAGAGCTGGAATACTTTGCCAATGAATCTGAGAACTGAACCTTGTGAAAGGACTTTTCACAAGGGATTAAACACCTGGCTATTCCCTTCTTCAAACTAGATCTCTTAGAGCTTCTTTTTTCCGGGAATTCATACTCCGTGCAGCTTCCCGGTTTGCTCCACTTATAAGTCCATATTAGCTCGGGGACACACCGTCGGTGCAACCATGCACTTTACAAATTGATAAAAACTAAACTGAAAAATATAATCCACCAAAAAGGGAAAAATAAATGTAAAGAAACTCCTCTGGGAAAACTGAAAAATCAAAGGAAATCAAAATTTAAAATATTAATCGTTTTCTTTTTAAAATAAAAAAATGCAAAATCCAAATGTCCATACAACACCTTCAATCTGTAAACTTGTTAAAAAAAGAGGCAATACCCACTCACCAAAAACTGTACATTCAAAAATAAAGGTAATATAACAATGAAGGCATACAAAGCCGATCATATAGCAAAATATTATCTATAATAATGATATCGTACTAACAAATAGAACCTATGCCTAATGGAAATGACGTCCATAAACACACAAAAACTACTATTGAACTGTCCAAGAATCACAAAATAACACTTTAACTACCATTTTTCTTTTACTCCCTACATCTCCCCTGCTCAGACAAATTGCAGCACCTTTCTGCGACTCTCTTCCTGGAAAATGAACCAAAAATGACACAAATAGCCTACAAAAGGTAAGTTAGCGGGAAAAAATGGCCACTAAATAAAAATAAAAAGACTATTTTCCTATAGGAAACAAACGGGATTAAATATAAATGTTTATAGAATGATAAATGTGGAAAGAAAAAGTTTACCATGTTTTAAAAAAATAGTTATAAAAATATTTACCACTATGTAAAGTGTAATACAAATATTATCAAAACAATATTATTTAAAATGTAAAGGGGTTACATTTACTATTCCCACTCCAATCTATACCATTTTGGAGAAGTGCTGGATAATAAAGGGGTTACATTTACTATTCTCACTCTAATCTGAACCATTTTGGGGAAGGTCCTGGACATTAAAGCGGCACCATTTACTATTCCCACTCCCTTCTAAACAATTTTGAAGAAGGTATTGGTCAGTAAAAGGATAACATTTATTCTACATATTTCCCAAAAATAAAAAACACATTGAAAAGTATATAAAAAAAACTGTACTAACAAATAAATCATACCTAGTAAATATTTAATATTCCATAAAGTTTACAACTTATAATACCAACTAAATATTTCTAAATAAAATACAGTATCAAAAAATATATTAATATATTTTTATAAAATAAATATGTTTAATGATATTAATTAATATATGTACCAGATATAAACAAAATACTATTAGTTATCAAAATAATAACATAAACCTATTATTGATTATGTATGTAATAGAGCATATATCCAATCTCATATTTTTGAAAAACTCTTGTTTTAAGGTCAAAAAACAAGTTCACAGACCTTTTATAGATGCTAACAAGTGATTTAATAAGCAGCATCACCCCCGACGTGTTTCAGAGTACAATCTCCTGGCTTGTGGTCGGAGAGCTAGGAAAGTGTACTCCGCAATGTTTCTGAGTGGTGCTGCTTATTAAAACACTTGTTACAATCTGGAAACGTCTGTGAACTTGTTTTTGACCTTTGAACAAGAGTTCTCAACAATATTTTTTCGGGCTCCACATCCGCATGCAGACCACCGTATAGAGACCGAGGGTACCTATGAACTGTGTAGATCCATTCTAATATATGTCACATGAATATAAATTTTGTAGAAACATAAATCTATAAAAATAAATTCACAATTACCTACTTTTTATAAAGTAAAAAAAGTTTTTTACATAATTAAAAATAAATGAATATAATTTTTTTAAATCATTTGCATAAAAAGTCAATGTTATAGGTTGTTCAAATACTGTAATACATATAAATTGTATTGGCAAACTAACAATTCAACATACATAAACACATTGCTATTTAAACATCATTAAAAATAATTGGAAAAATGAATTGTTAAATATTTTGTACACAAGTATTTTAAGAATGTATTTATTTAATACAAAATACAATAAAACAAAAAATGTATATTAAATAATTTTAACATTGGATATAAATGTACATTTTTTTATTCCAAATACAGATACATATTTTGAAATAAACATTTTTTATATTAAAATGTAACAAGAATTAAATTAATTACAATGACTATTAACTTGTATATTAAAAAATTTTAAGTCACCCAAATCAAATAAATATTCTATTATATACACACAAATATACCATTTAAAAAAAAACTATATAACATTCAAAGAAATGTATAAATTGTATATCAAAATGTAATACATTATTTATACATTTAAATAACTTAATAATAATGTAATTAATAACTTTAATAAAATGTAACATCCACATAAAGGATTAACACTTTTTTTAAATCTCCCCACCCGTTCACTGTAAAAACCCAACATCCCACTCCATTAACTTAAATGCAAATACATTAACAAAAAAAGTAATACCATTTTAAACAAAATAATTTGAAAATTTTGTATACATTATTAAAATGTACTAAACATATTAACAAAACAAATCAAATATAAAAATACATATAAATTAACCAATAAAAAACAATATTTAACAATACTATAACGAACCTTATTTCTGACAACAGTATAAAAAACACTTAAATAAGTCTTACCTTCGATAATTCTGTTGACGATATTTTTGTCAACATGATATTCTTGATATATTTTAATAACACAATATTTTATTATTCAATATTTTGTCCACACTTTCACCTACAAATCATGGATTTCAGGTGTGTTACTCTAATTAGATCAATGAAAGCAAAACAAGCATAGAACACCCAGAATGCATTAGGTTACCACATAGATGCCTACGTCTAGAAACAGTGTCCTATTGACATGGGGGATGTGGTCACAGACTTCTAGAGACCCATACACACTGATGCAAGTGAAGAGACATTCAGACAGGCACATAGAAGGGTAGACCTGGAGACACAAGTGAATGTGACATGCATGCAGACAGAGAGATGGGTAGATATGGGGACAGCCTCGTAAATAGGCACATACATGGACTAACACACATCACAAAGACAGGCATGCAGAGAGACACTGTGTACATTTGTGTATCTGATGTGTACATGCATCGGCGGCAGTGGGAGACTAATGTGTGCACATGCACAAGACACTGACATATGCATATGTGACAAAGACATACGTGTAGACAGACATGGATGAATATGCAGGGAGACAGATGTATACGTATGGAGACAGATAAGTGGTTTACAAAGACATACAGACAGATCTGGAGACACACAGGCAGCAGCACATACAAAGTACCTTGATCGCAAATTACCAGGACGGAGGAGTAAACCATGGAATGGATTCTCCATTTTGTGAGGGGCTGTAAGATGAGGCCACATAGAGCTTTAAACCTCCAGGGTCACAAAGAGGTGCTTCTGCACTGCGAACCACAGGACGGCTGGTGCACAGGATTGAGTGGTGCATAGGACCACTGCGTGACTGGGGCACAGGTCATCCAGTGCAAAGAGCAGCTGGTGCACGGGACGGCCATTCAACAGAGGTGGTGATGCACATGTGGTCCAGTACACCGGTCATGCAGTGCACCGAGATGCTAGTGCACAGGGCAGGTGGAGGGGATTGGGTGATGGGGAGGTGCAAAGAGTGGCTGGAGTTCAGAGCAGGTGGTGGAGATGGGGTGGCAGAAGTGCAAAGTGTGGCTGGTGCACAGAACACTTGAAGGGGTGGGGAGGTGCAAAGAGTGGATGATGAACAGATCTGTTGAAGGGGTTGGGGAGTGGGAGGTGGAATGGGTGGCTGGTTCACATATCAGGTGGAAGGCGTTGGGGTAGGTGCATAGAGTGACTGGTGCACAGAGCGGGTGCAGGGGGTTGAGGGAGGTGCACAGAGTGACTGGTTCACACATAAGGTGGAGGGGGATGAATTTGCAAAGAGTGCCTGATGCATAGAGCAGGCTGAGGGCATGGAGGCTGGGGCATGTGCAAAGAGTACCAGATGGAGGTTGTGAGGGAGTGGGGTAGGGGCATAGAGTGACTGGTGCACAGAGCAGATGTAGGGGGTTGAGGGAGGTGCAAAGACTGACTAGTGCACAGAGCAGGGGGGTGGGGTTTGGGGGGTGCAAAGAGTGCCAAGTGCACATAGAAGGTGGAGGCCTAAAACCTAGTGAAAGAGCCCAGGGTTGCTCATGAGGAAACCGCTAATATCCTGTGTGTAGAGGATAGGTGGAGGCTGCCTTGAATCAGGAGTTGGAGGGATAGTAAAAGCGTACACTGGCATCTCTGTCTTTTATCACCAGATAAAATGCCTCATCTCACTCTGTCTTTTCCCTCCATCATCCATTTCAGGAAGCGTCATGACCCTTTCACGAGCAGCAATATTGTCCGCCGGCACTCCAAGCTCGTCAACTCATGTAAGTACACATTCTAGCTACACCGGGGTTATGGGCGATACTCACAGGTCTATCACCCCAGCCACGAGGGAGGGAGCTGGCTAACACGGTCCTAGCAGAGATGACCAGTGACTGGAGGCTTTCCTTACCTGAGGTCCAGGACAATGCAAGCACACAGCCCCCTTCTAGCCCTTGTTGCCTCAGAGACGGGGTCTTTGCTATACTTCAGACGGTGTGCTGCAGCTTTTATTTTGTATTGTTGTATAAAGCACACAATTGACCCTGGCAGAGCACCATACAACAGGTAACAACAAAGCAGTTGAAGGCCTTCCAAATATCTGACGAAACATGGAAGTTCAAGGAGAGGAAGCATTGAGATGCAGTGTGAACTAACTATATCTGCGAGTCCCCATTGGCAGTCAAAGGCCTATATGTGCAATGCAGGCGGGATAACTGCATTACAACCAATGACAGCAGAGAGAACCAGGGACCAGAGGGTTTCATTGGCTAAATTCCAGAGTGCAGTGAACTCTAACACATCACAGACATTCACTGTGCTGCAGAGGTGGGCGAGCTAATAAAGTAACAGGCAGAGCCAAGCCAAGGGTCTGGCTTGGCTCTAAGAGTCCCTGCACGAGCCGAGCCCTGAACATATTTGGCACGTAAGTCATGGAACAAACTTAGAGTTAAAATATGACGGAGCAGCTAAAACATTTTTTAAAAAGTGTATTCTTTAACATACGGATGCGCTTCAGTAATTCAAATGATATCACTGCATTGAGAAAGTATTTATAAAAAGTTTTTAAACACTAACTTAAAAGCATGCCTGCCACCCCCTACACACACAACCCTCCTGACGTTGCCATTAGTGAACTAAGAGGCAAGTAAGCTGACATGTACCCTATCTATGTGGTGTATTTGTTTTATTGCATTCCGTTAAACCAAGAGCGTGTTGTATAGGGCACTCCCTGTACGCACATATTTAAACGCTATCATCTCAAATTTACACAAAAAATGAGCACCAGCAGTGTGGGCCCTAAGGTTGCACTAGTGTGTCACACTGAATATCTCAAACGTGATAATGAAGAAAAAGAAGTCTTGCTGAAATATAATGTTTGCCTAGGATCACACAAGTTTATGAGCTGGGATTTCTCGTTTTGCACTGTGCAGTTCGGCCACTAGATGTGGATGTGTTCCTCTCGTCCGTTTTAAATCAAGGGTTTCTCATCAAAGCTTTGTCTTTTTTTATGGGAGGTGAGAGCTGAGTGGCAGGCCTGCAGCAGGCACATGTAAGCTCGGTTTATTTAGGGCTCGGGGGTCAAAAGACCCCGAGATGAGCTCGAGCCAGGCACCCGGCTCGGGCCTGGCTCGAGCTGTGGTGGCTCGCCTACCTCCGGTTTAGCATCAGTGCGGGTCTCAGAAGTCGGAGCTGCATTGCTGGCTTGAAGGTTTCATGGGGGAGAGGCAGCTGGGTGTAAAGGGTGGGAAGACAGCGACACCAGTGGCCAGTCTCAGTAATGCTTCAGCTCAGGTCTCAGGGATTGGTAATGTCACTTTATGACCGACGTGCGTCACTGGCGGAAGGTTAAACGTTTATGTAGTGTCCTGCAGGACACGTTCTAGTGTTTGGCAGGCTTTGGTATTCCCAGCCACTCCCTTGAGGGCTGGACACACTTGCACCCCCACCCATCCATCACAGGTGTCACGAGTGACGTGACCCTGCCAATAAAAGGGCCCGGTGCACGTGCTCGTGGCCAGTTACCGTACCATACCACCTGGCGTCTGTTATTCACGTCATGTGGGCCTAAGGCCCGACACCACAGTTTATACAGCATCAGAACAGGACAAGTGACCGGAGCAGTATTTGCCTGCAGAGCTTAGGGTTTCATCGGCAGAGGGGCAGAATGTAATGAAACCAGGTGCAACAGCGACATCGTGTGGCCGGTCACAGTATAGCATTGGTTGGCCTCTCAGAAAGCGTGGAGCGAGATTGGAGTATTGCACCTACAGGCCTGAGTGTTTCATGAACGTGCGTAGTGAGCAGAGTGCGATATACTGTGATACAACACTGCCACCGCGAGGCCAGTCACATTATGGTGATGAGTGAACGCTCATAGAATAGGGCATGTGTAGGAGGCACAGTGTGATAAACTGTGGTACAACGCTGCCACCGTGTGGCCAGTCACATTATGGGATTACGTGATAGCTCAGAGAGTAGGGCGAGAGACTGGAGCATCATAGTCACCTCCGGCGAGTGTTTTGTGGACGGATGTCCTGGATGGAGTAAACCCGGATACAATAGTGACCTCCAGAGGCGAGTCAAGTCTATTGCATTGTCCTTTGCCCCTGAAGGTGTAAACAGAGATTGTTCCAGTATTGGAATCTACTGACCACAGTGTTTATTTAACTGGCAGCAGAGGTCCAGCCGGCGCAGAAATCCCTGCAGCACCTCCAATCACCACCCCGCATCTGCTTGTAGCCTATGCCCTGGGGGAGCAGATGGATACAGGTGCATAGACCGGATCAAACTGGAAGACAAAAATAGCTCTTGTAAAAATGTTCAAACAGCCCAACGCTTCAAGAGGACATGACCAGGAGGAGAGTGGAGCTGGGGGTGGAATAAAGTACCTCATCCTGCTAACTACCCCCCCCCCCCCTCCCCCGCCCATTGGGAAACTGCAAGAGTGACAGATTGGCCAGTCTGGCCGTGTGAGACAGCTGGTGAAGATTCCAGAGAGTGAGTGGGTAACGGGGTAGCTCTGTGCCATCCTGTAACTCCCTTAGAAACGGACATTGAAGGCCAGCTGGTGGAGTGGATTCTCGTAGTAACATTTTCTCACTTGTGGCAACTGAGCCCCAGACTTCCCTGTGGAAATGATGACACAGCAAAATTAATAATACAGCTGAAACAGTTTAGAAATAAAATATTCAGGCTCCAGGCTGTTGGTGTAAAGAGAATAAGAAAGCATTAAAGTAAACCAGTGGAAAGTGAAATATGTCTGCCGTAAAACAACCAACTCTGGTTCCAAAAGCGTGAAGAAATGCAGGTGAGCTGAAAGGTAGTCCATTATATAGTGTAAGTGGTCAGGTGTCTCTCCCTTGTATGTGAAATGAAGGCCCCCCCATAGGGTTAGACAGGCCTTCACTTTACCTTTCGCTGGAGAGAGCAGGCGGCGGCTGCCAGCCAAGCAAAGTTAGGGGAAATGTGCCCAAATCTGCTTCACAAGAGAACCAGAGAAGTAGACGCATTCTAGAGCAAACTTCCCCAAAATGTTAAACTGTCTGAAACACAAACTCCTGCAAACTGGTATGTCTAGGGATGTGTGAACATTCTCACTATTTCCTGTTGCAATATTACTTGAAATTTCAGAAACATTATGTGAAATGCAAGTGTTATTTTTCAGTCCTGAATATTATTAACAACCCCAGGAGACACCTGTAGTCCCAGTAGACGCCTGTGCAAATGTAATAACATGCAGCAATGTCTCAACAGGAATCAATGAGGGGATGAGATTCAAGAAGTAAATTAATTATAATGCAAAAATGAAATAATGCCAAATAGTCCCAGGAACATGATTAAATGCAATGATATTGTAAGCAAAGGCCTACAAATTGAACTTCACAAATCAAAATGCGGGATCAACCATGCTTTAAAGTTGTGTATGAAGTGAAAGAGGTGAACACTTTGTGCTAGTGCGGTAGCATTCTTAGTTTTTTCACTTGTGCCGTTTTAATATTCTTCACTAGCACAAAGTGTTCACCTCTTTCACTTCATACACAACTTTAAAGCATGTTTGATGCTGCATTTTGATTTGTGAAGTTCAATTTGTAGGCCTTTGCTTACAATATCATTGCATTTAATCATGTTCCTGGGACTATTTGTCATTATTTCATTTTGCATTATAATTAATTTACTTCTTGAATCTCACCCCCTCATTGATTACTTTTGAGACATTGTTCCATGTTACTATTTTTTAATCAAGAAGCACATCTCCTCTTTCAAAATTGATGTGAGGACGCACTTTGTGTGTTTAAAAAACAAAAAGCACAAATTCTGTGAGAAAGATCTGCTGGTGTTCTGTTAGTTTGCGTTGCTCCACTGCTCCCGCAATAGGATCTTTTACCCAAGTGACCCCAATTACACCATGTGGCATAATGGCATAATTTCACAGAATTTCTGTAAAAAATACACAATTGAAATTGTGCCTAGTACATTCATAGCAGTTTGTTTACCTCTGTGGATTTATCGCCTACAGTTTTTTGGACCGCCCTGGGCTGATATAGATTCATCGCAATTTATGAATTTGCACTGGGATTTGCATGACATACTGCAGATGAAAATATAACTTGCGAGCCCTAATGGTGGGATCTTTGTCCCCTGAATGTGCAGTTGGCGTCATTTCAAGAAAAGAGCTTCTGGCTCAGTCTGCTGGAGCCATTAACTTCTAGTCTTTAGATTTCCAAGGTGCAGAAGGTTCCACAGGTTCGAACTGAGCAGAACAGACTCACACACGTCCATTTTGTTGTGATTTGATCCCTCTGGATGCCTTTCCCTCTCCAGACCTGCTGGCCTTTTTATTTTTATTCCTGATTCTGTCCAATTGCTGCTTTACACCACCCTCAGAACCTGTCCCTTTTTGATTGGAAATGCACAAGCATACGGTAGAAGTAGCATTGTTGGCAGGACTCGGGGAGCTGAATCACCGGGCTGCTTTTTGCACAGGTGATACTTTTTGCACCTACAGTGCTTAAATTTGACATCTCAGACAAGGGGCACACACCTTCCGCCCTCTCACACCGGCCCATGGCAATCAGGTTATTTCTAATGTTTGACTACATGCAGTATAAGGTCTTTGAAAGTACAGAGACTGGTGAGTTAGAGGGATCTTGCATCTGCCTCAATATCTGAGTCCCTCGAGGAAGCAGGCACGCAACGTGTAGCAGCGACCCCCGCAGTGTACAGTCGCAGGATGCCCTTATCTGCTGGTCCCTAGGGCACAGTCAGACAGGGGTTCAGCAGTCACCTTCTGTTTACAGTCACATTATGGCCTTATCTGAGGATCCTTAGAGAGCAGACAGATGTGGGTCCCAAAGTGACCCTCGGTGTCCAGTCACAGTACGGCCTTTTCTGAATATGTATGGGGAACAGATGAAATGAGTGCAACAGTGACCCGCTGTGAACAATGAGGGTTTGGCCTTAACTGTGTGTCAATAAACAGACACACAGAGGGGTATCAGGGACAGCATGGCCTTATTTATCAATCCATCCGGATTTGTCGAGAGCGGCTAATCACCAGTGAGCGTATCCAGGCGCTGAGGGTCCATAGGGTAGAGACAGACCTGGACGCAGCAGTAACCCTCAATAAACCGTGACTGTTTGGATAGATCCGAGTGTCTATATTAAACAGACACACATATGATCTACAGTGACCCTCCGTGTACAGTCACAGTATGGCCGGTTATATCTGTTGGTCAGTTCTCCTCAAACGAAAAAAAACTCTGACATTTGGGGTTCCTCTGGGCTCAGCATTCAGTCTAACCCTTTTCAATGTTTACTTATCTCCTCTTATGTCTCTTATTGATTCTTTTGTTATCGCATTCACATCATATGCCGACAATACCCAATTGGTCTTGGCTTTAGACAAAAATTCCTCTGGTTCCTAGCCTAATTGTAAAAACTGTTTTTTAAGTATTGTCCACTAAAAGGAACTTAATTCCCTGACATGTAATACTGACAAGACGGAGATTCTTTTATTTGGTCAGGGTAATTTATTGTCCTCTCAGGTGGAGTGGCCTGACAATCTCCCGTCTCCTCCCTCTCCAGTCAAAGTGGCTCACAAACTCAGCATCAAACCTGATTTCTCACTCTTTTCACTCCCAAGTAGTATCTGTTTCCGGTGCTTGTTTTTCCCTGATCAAATTATTAAAGAAATTCTTTGAAAACCTTCCTTTAACAGCAAGGAAAACTGTAGCACTAGCACTTATCGCTTCACGGTTAGACTACTGCAATAGCTTATATCTTGAATTACTAAACATCTATTACATAAACTTCAAGTGCTCCAAAATGCTGTAGTCAGACTGGTTCTGAAACTTCCATGCAAAAGTTCAGTTTCTCAGGGACTTCGGAACCTGCATTGGATCCCGGCCATTAAACAAATTCTTTTTAAGACTCTGATTGTGGTCCTCAGATCTTTCCTCCGCTCAGGCCCTTTATAGCTCTGTGACCATTTTAAACATTACAAGCCTTCAAGAACCTTGAGATCTTCCCACCATAATTTGCTGCAAATCCCTGTTTTCAGACACAAAGGAAAGTAAGTCTCTATCTGTAACTGGGTCAAAAACTGGAATCAGCTCCCTGTCCCATTCGGATTTTCTAACAGTGGAACGGAATTCAGAAAACTACTCATAACTTGGCTTTTTTCTCTATCCGATTATTCCTGTAGGTGTTTGTCCTACTGATTTCAATGTTCTCCTATCTCTCCTCAGTGCTTCATCCTACAGTCTTATGGTGTAATATGTTTGCTGCTGAGCTAGTGCCAGAATGCCCAGTTATGAGTGACAGTGCACTATTTTTTTTGTTTCATCTGTTTATTGGTCTGATGAGGACAGGAGACGAGGTGCGCTACACTAGTGCAGAGAGGATTGAGACTGTGGGTGGTGCTAGGGCCGGGTGGTGCTTGACTCAAATTGGCCTGTAAACTAGTGAAGACACCTGATTGGAGGAACCAGGAACATGAAGGGAGCTGATCTGGGGATTGAGGAAGGCTCCCCAAAAACACAGACAGTAGAGGCTGCTCTGCAAAGGGAGCAACAGTTCAGAAGGGTGAACAATAAAGAGTTTGGCAACCTCCGGGCGATAGGCAAATAATCGAGCCTGGAGCTGGAAGGAGTGCCCAGGGGCAGTGAGAGGAGAAGAATGGTAGTGCACCCGATCAAGCAAACCGGGACATATAGAAACTAGGCATGGGTGTAGTTTGCAGAGTCGGGCTACGCAGAACTCCGCAAACTGCCCAAAAACTCTGCCACTCTACGCAGAGTTCCACGAGCAGCGGATCCAGTACGTCACACTGTTCGTGGTGATTTTTAGCGCCAAGCATTTCTCCCACACTGTAAAATCAGCGCAAACTGCATCAGGCAGAGCACCAGAGGGCGCTGCTTCTTTATGCCACTTGAACAGATTTTCTACCCCAGCAGCAGCTTCCTCAATGCGAGTGGCAGCGACCTGCTGCGACCACCTTCTTTCAAAAATGTCACTGGTAGGTGGTCTAGCGCACGATTTTTCACGCTTGCCAACTGAACATAGGCGAGCTGCATGTGAGAAGAAACTCTGCTTCACGGAGTGGGCAAAACTCCGCCTGTGGAGTGGAATTCTTTGCCCAACCCCAATAGAAACATAGCCAAGAACAGACATTAACAACAACAAAAAGAAGCAGCATAAAAATAAAAAAAGGGAAAGAAAAGTGGAGAGCATTCCACTTAGTCCCACCATAAAGTGGATGAAAACAATACTAAGTTACACAGAATCATCAATGGGGGCTCGGGAGGCAAAATGACACCAGGCACATCAAAAGCAAGAACCCTCTCCTCCTCCCAGACAAATATAAGGATGAACAATTAAGGAAGCAGTGTGAGCCCATAGAGGTCCCGCAGCCACGTCTAATGCAACAGAAAGAGAAGTGAGGCACGTCGCTATCAACACGACCCAGGCAAACAGTTTAAGAGCGCCTAGCAAAGATGGCGCAGATGGGAGGCATTGGATGGTTGATACGAGAAGCAGCACAGCCTGTGGCCTCTCCTACAAAGACGGATTGGAATCAATTGCTGACAGATCGGAACAGAGCCATTATGGAAAACGTTGGGAGGCTAGCAATCGATGTAACACTGCTTGGACAAGATCTCAACAAAAAATGAGAACGTAGTGTGGAAACAGAGCGTAGAATTTCTTTAGTTGCAGACAATACCAATCCGATTGTGAGGCAACTGTCAGATTTGTGCCAGAGATTGCAAAGACCCAAAGAGAAATTTACGGATTTGGATAGATCGAGGTGCGACAATGTATGTATTCTAAGGCCACTGGAAGGAACTGAAACGCACCCAATGGAAATCTTTTTAGACAGATTAGTACCGGGTCTTCTAACTTACAATCCAGCTGTGGAAGGTTTGTAGGTGGACAGGGCCCACAGAACAGAGTCGACCACAGTCACTAGGACCCGTCTAGAGTGATTATGATGAGATTTCCATAAAGGGACAAAATGTAGCTCTTGGCTGCTGCTAGAACAACAAAATGACAATGTAACAGAAATCACATTTTCTTTTACCTCAAATTCAGATTGCAATATGCAAAAAAGCTGAAAACCTTTGATTGCGTTAAGAGGAAGCAGAGAAGTCTGAACATACTATATGTCCGACTGGCCCTTGCACAACTGCACATAGACTAGGGGGCAGAGCCATTTCTTCAATCAACATGAAGAAGCAAAAAAATACATGAAGACTCTGGACCTCGGAGCATGAAGGAGGTATGGCAAACAGTAGAGAAAGACGAACACCTGCTGCGTGATTCTAAATAGCGGGGTCTCAAGAATAAAGTACAGGTCCAAATTGTATACAAGTGACACGATGGCGAAACATGACGGACAATACTGCAGAACTCTTCTCAGTGTAGTGTGGTTGTTGAGACTAGCTCTGGCAACTGCCAGTATGGGAGGAACTAGAGTGAACCACTCACAAAAGAATTCAGTCGTGATAGGTTTGAGTTAGGAAGGGATGGTTAAGGCATTTATTCTGAATGTTGTGTGGACCAAACTTGGTAGGCCCTATTTGAGGGGAGGGAGTTGAGGGACTTAGTTGACAGCAGTGGAAACACACCCGCCTACTGACAGATGGCAGCTACAAAGTTTAGTGTTAGGAGCATGCGATGAACGTATGCCCAGAGACGAGTGTAGTAATCTCATGGAACGTTGAGGGTATCCATGGAATAGTAAAACAACAGAATGGTGTCATACAAAAAGAGTAGGGGTGCACCAGTGTTGAGTCTGCAGGAAACCCACCTTAAAGCTTCAGCACATGAGAAGTTAAAATGCAAATGGGTGGACAGTGGCGGCTCCTCCACTAAGGCGGAGGAGCGTCGGCTCACTGCTTTTTTGCAGTGAAAAGCAGAAAATAAAATGATAACTGTTATTATCATTTTATTATCTCCTACTTCCCCCCACAGCTTTGTGTGAGAGGGCGGGGGCAGGGGAGGAGTGGTAGTACCCTCCTAAAGTGCGCAATGACTGCTTGGCAGCCCTCTCGGGCCGCCCAAAACAGTCTTGCGCACTTCGCATGTTCTCCATGCAGGCTGCACTACAGCCTACAAGGAGAACATCCCCAGGCCTCCAGTCAGCGTCTGAGTGCCGAAAAATGGTGCTCAGGCCAATCACAACGCTGCCTAGGTAGCGTTGTGATTTGCTGACTGGGCGCCTGGGAGTGCTTCCTGTGGCCGAGCGAGGGAGGACTATAAAGGAGAGACACGTGAGGAAGCAGCAAAAAGGTTTTTAAATACATTTTTCCATAGCCGCTTTCCCCCATCCTCCCCCCTACTTCACACGTCCTTCCCCCCCCTCCTGCCCCCCTCCTGCCCCCTACCTCCGATTGGTGCCAGACGCACCTGTGGGTGGAATGATATGCTATGCATAGTTCAGCTCCTCAGCCAAGGAAGCTAAAATATGAATAGCTCCCACAGAAAATTAAAAGGACACACAAAAATACCTAAACAGTAGAAACATCAGAATTGCCGACACACTGTGTGGGGAAATCCATTCTCCTTTCAAATACATATAAACCTAACATAGATACTGCCACCCTAGATGATGAGATACCAAACACGTTGATCCTGTATGTAAATCACAAAAGCCTATTGATCGGAGACTGTAACTGCTTCCTGACTGAAGATTGCATAGTTTCAGCTCCATTGACAGACCATGCATCCATCATTCATCCACAGCTCCACAAGCTCCTAAGAACAAACGGAACCTGATAGAGCCTTGGTGGACACACCAGTGAGACACCAGGGTGCACTCCTTCCGCTCCCACTGAACGGCACATATTCTGGACTTGACTTTGTTATGATACATGGTACACTGAGTGCAACCATGGACTCTGAGGGCTCACAGTGTTTAAATCCTACACTTTCCGGCAACGCACTACAAACTAAATGACAGTGGGGCAGACAAAATAAAATATACCGATACCATTATAGAGATTCAGACAAGAGCTTTGCAATGCAGGATATGTAGGTAATAAATTACAAGAGAGTGTTTTGTAGTCAAAAAAGACGCAGTGAACCCAGCTGGAACATTGTGGGAGGCCTTCAAGGTTACAATTAGGGGAAAGTACATTTGCATAACATATGGAATTTAGAAAATGTTAGCAGCTGAAGTAGCCAAATTCAAAAAAGAAACACTGAACATAACAAGTTCTAGGAAAAGATGAAAAGTATGTTGGAACCGGCAAATGAAGGAAATAGAATGGCAAGGGCTAAATTAGGGAAAATTACTATAGACGATATCTAGAGCAATAACATAAGTGGGCAAAGGTTGCACACTTATTAGTGTAGCTAGTTAACAGGGAAAAGGGCAGCAACACAGTCACAGCAATACAGGATAAGGCAGGCAAGTGAATACTGATCAGACCGCAATCTGTAATGGGTTTGACGAGTTTTATGCCAAACTTTATATAGTCGGTAAGGAGAAATGAACAAAGAGCAGATAGATGCATAATAGGGGAAGTCATACTGCCCGCAGTTGAGGTCCACTTGGAAGAAAAGCTTACCACAGCTCTAGATATTGAAGATCTAAAATGGGCCGTACAAAAGCTAGGGAAGTACAAGACACCAGGAAATAATGGCTTACCAGCCCAATTTTACAATTAAGTTCCTGAATTAGTGGCCTGCCTGCTATTAGACATGTACAATTAAGTGTTTAGGCATGGGGCTTCTACCCTCACTGAGGGTGCTGGTCATTCTTCCAAAAGCAGGAAAGATCTGTTACACAGCTTGTTTTACAACCTGTCATCAGTGATTAATGCACATAAAAAATTCAATCTAAGATGTTTGCAAAGTAGCTGGGACCTGGTTTGCGAGAATCAATCCTGGGTGTGTAGGCAGCTTTGAAACCACCACAGTCAGGAATGACATCGTCCTCCTGGATCATGTTGGAAACGCCAGGGAAACGTGCGGCATCCAGTGGCAACACCCACAAGGGTTTCACCACTACAGGAACGGGCTTTACATTGTGAACACTGGCAAACACCACGGGAAGGGGCTTTACATTGTAAACACTGACAAACACCGCAGGAAGGGGCTTTACATTGTAAGCACTGACAAACACCACGGGAAGGGGCTTTACATTGTAAACACTGACAAACACCGCAGGAAGGGGCTTTACATTGTAAACACTGACAAACACCGCAGGAAGGGGCTTTACATTGTAAACACTGACAAACACTACAGGAAGGGGCTTTACATTGTGAACTCTATGACAAACACTACCGGAAGGGGCTTTGCATTGTAAACACTGACAAACATCACAGGAAGGGGCTTTACATTGTAAACACTGACAAACATCACAGGAAGGGGCTTTACATTGTAAACACTGACAAACATCACAGGAAGGGGCTTTACATTGTAAACACTGACAAACATCACAGGAAGGGGCTTTACATTGTAAACACTGACAAACATCACAGGAAGGGGCTTTACATTGTAAACACTGACAAACACTACAGAAGGAGCTTTACATTGTGGAGTGTGACAAACACCACAGGAAGTGGCTTTACATTGTGGAGTCTGACAAACACCACAGGAAGGAACCTTACATTGTGGAGTCTGACAAACACTACAGGAAGGGGCTTTACATTGTGGAGTCTGACAAACACCACAGGAAGGGGCTTTAAATTGTGGAGTCTGACAAATAACAAGAAGGGTCTTTACATTGTAACGTCTGACAAACATCACAGGAAGGGGCTTTACATTGTAAACACTGACAAACATCACAGGAAGGGGCTTTACATTGTAAACACTGACAAACACTACAGGAAGGGCCTTACATTGTGGAGTCTGACAAACACCACAGGAAGGGACTTTACATTGTAAACACTGACAAACACTACAGGAAGGGGCTTTACATTGTGGAGTCTGACAAACACCACAGGAAGGGACTTTACATTGTAAACACTGACAAACACTACAGGAAGGAGCTTTACATTGTAAACACTGACAAACACTACAGGAAGGGCCTTACATTGTGGAGTCTGACAAACACCACAGGAAGGGGCTTTACATTGTAAAGTCTGACAAACCCCACAGGAAGGGGCTTTAAATTGTGGAGTCTGACAAACACCACAGGAAGGGGCTTTACACTGTGAAGTCTGACAAACACCAAAGGACAGGGCTTTACAATTGTGGAGTCTGACAAATACCACAGGAAGGGGCTTTACATTGTAAAGTCTGACAAACACCACAGGAAGGGGCTTTACACTGTGAAGTCTGACAAACACCAAAGGACAGGGCTTTACAATCTCTGACAAACCGGAGCAGGTACTGCATTGTGAACTCTAACAAATGCAACTGAAATTGGTATTACTTGGTAAACTCTCTACCAAGCACAGCACAAAGGGGTTTTACATTATCCACTTCAGGACAAGCAACTCAGAACGTGGCTTTAGATTTTAACTGTGTGGCAAATACAACAGGAACAGGATTTAAGCTGTGAACTCTGATAGATGCAGTAAGAAGAGATTTAATTCATATGTCCCTTTTCGTAGTCAGGTACCTAAAAATTGTTGATAGCTGCGGGCCGAGTTTCAAGGTTCATGTCCGTGTATATTTTGATTCTTCCGAACGGACGTTTCACGGGTGTCTCTGGGCAGACAGCACATTGATTTGTTTATTTTCTTCACTTTAAAGCCAACAGGCTTCCTGTATTGATTATTGCATACAGTCACAAAGGCAGCAGACATCTCATTGTACATTTGGAATGAATTGACAAGCCTGTAGGCTTAACCTTTGGATGGTAAATGCCTCATGGTTTCCAATAGACTCATGCAGGAGCATTACTTGTATTTATGATTCTACCTCACAGATACTGGGAGTAAACTGCATTTACAGAGCTAGTTGTCCCCTGTGATATTTCTTAGGGTACATGTTTTGCACCCTAATTATTCTATAAGGCCCCTAAAGAACCGGCTTTAAATATTTGGCATTTTGAGTATGTTATTCAACTGTGTGTGCATTAAATTAGTGTTCCCTTCAAACGAGAAGACATTGGTTGGACATTGACATATTGTCTCTTATTTTGTGTTTCTCAGTTCTGAGTTTTCAGTCCACAGCAATATTCGGAGTCATCCTCCGATTGCTCTGTGTCAATACTCGCAGTGCCAGTTTTTACATTGTGAACCCTCTGACAAATGCAAAAGGAAAGGGTTTTAATACTTAGAACTCTCTGAAAACTACATTATGAAGAACATCCTGTTGTGAACTCCCTTACAAACCTCATAGGAGAGTCTGTACTTTGTTTAACATGAAGAGACCTTCTTAAACAGATCTTTAGTTCAACTGTTAATACAGAGGTCTTTATTTCATTCTGTACATGTGTATGTTTATGTATTTGGTTGTGTGTAAATTAAAGTACCTTTACTTATTAAAAGTAGAAACATAAAACATTTAATCTCATTAATTAAGCCTTTGTTCACTTTGAGGTATTAATTTATTTAACCCATTTATTTGCTTTAATTTGTTGTTTTGGCTTTACATCTTTTGAATTACTTGTTGATATTCAATTCCTGAAACAACAAAGTGGTAGTAACACAATGATTTCCCCCTTAATCCTTCGGAATGTCTTGCTTCACTCGCATGTTTGATCACAAAACATTTTGAAGTTAAATTCACATAAAATAAAGGTGTTGGTAGGACTTGGTAGTCACCAACTCTTGCCTCCTCCCAGCTCCTGTTACTATAAATAATGTGTTGGTTCTACTCTCAGTGCTGGTCTTCTCTTCTGCTCCCTATTCCAACAAGAACTCTGGACATGTCCCTCCCTTTGGAGAGCGTATGGAGAGTTCTAGCTTGCCTCATAGTTAAGAGATGGTTGGTGGTCAATGCAGCTCTTGCATCCTCTTTGGACTGTAGGAAGGCAGGCTTGCTCGGCTAAGGTAAATACCTTATCAGTCGCCTTTAGATTACACAGAATGCTGCTGCCACGTCTGTTAACTTGCCTCTGCATGCTTCTGTAAACTACCATTTGGAGTTCTTCCCCAGGTCACCAGTGAGTAGATGCCTGGTGCACAAAGCACTTGAGGGCACTTGTCCTGAGTAGCTCAGTTCCCAATGCTCCTCTCCTCATGCACTCTTGCTTGTCCCCGTGTTCTGATGCACAAGAGCAGGCAGATGCTCTCTCGTGGTCCTCACTCCTATCCCCAGTACCTCAGTAGTAAGATTCTACCCATGGGAGTGGAGACTCAGTGCCCTGCCTGTGTGAGTGCCCTGCCTGTGTGAGTGCCCTGCCTGTGAGAGTGCCCTGCCCATGAGTGCCCTGCCCATGAGTGCCCTGCCAATGAGAGTGCTGTGCCCTTGTGAGTGGCATGTGATTGCAGTGCTTGTGACAGTTCAGTGCCCGTGAGAGTGCCCTGCCTGTGAGCGTGCCCTGCCTGTGAGCGTGCCCTGCCTGTGAGCGTGCCCTGCCTGTGAGCGTGCCCTGCCAGTGAGCGTGCCCTGCCAGTGAGCGTGCCCTGCCAGTGAGCGTGCCCTGCCTGTGAGCGTGCCGTGCCTGTGAGCGTGCCGTGCCCGTGAGCGTGCCGTGCCCGTGAGAGTGCCCTGCCCGTGAGAGTGCCCTGCCCATGAGTGCCCTGCCAATGAGAGTGCTGTGCCCTTGTGAGTGGCATGTGATTGCAGTGCTTGTGACAGTTCAGTGCCTGTGAGAGTGCCGTGAGAGTGCCCTGCCCGTGAGAGTGCCCTGCCCGTGAGAGTGCCCTGCCCGTGAGAGTGCCGCGCCCGTGAGAGTGCCGCACCCGTGAGAGTGCTGTATGCTGCAGATCAACACCAGGCCTACTGGACCCTGCAAACTAGGGAATGTTTGGAAAGGTGAGATTAACCTCTCTTTTCTTCTCCACCCTAAAGCCCGGCAGCTCTACCAGGAGTACAGTGATGAGGCGCTGAACCAGGCCATCGAGCGCCAGAAGCGGGGGGAGACTTTCCTGGAGGAGCCCGAGCCCAGCTCACCCCGACTGCGGCGGAAGCTGATGTCATCAGCAGACTCCTACCTACAGCGCCTCTCGGTCTCTTCCAGCGCCGCTCTGTGGCAGGACATCCCCATGATCCGAGGCACCTCCGCCCTGCTCTCCATGACCCGAGAGGAGCAAAAACTCCAGGAGGTGCGGCATCAGTCCCAACAAATGGGCAGGAGGAGGTTCGAAGGGGAGACCAGTGCAGGGCAGTGGAATGGGACAGAGAGAAAAAGAATGTAAAGAGGAGAGAATAGGGAGACAGCCATCATGCTGGAGGACTTTGAAGTGGGAGCCGGAAAGTATAACACTAATTAATTAGTGGGGTACCAGCAAATAAAGAGGCGAGGGAATTGACGAGGGAGAAGTCAAAGGGGATAAGATGGAATGAGTAGCGGAAGAGAAAGGTAGGGAAGTAGAATGACTATATAGGACAGCAAATGGCTAGAGGGATTTATGAAGGGTGAGTGAGTCTAGGAGGGATGTATGAAGAGTGAGTGAGTATAGGAGGGGTGAATGAAGGGTGAGTGAGTATAGGAGGGGTGTATGAAGGGCGAGTAAGTATAGGAGGGATGGATAAAGGGTGAGTGAGTATAGCAGGGATGGATAAAGGGTGAGTGAGTATAGCAGGGATGGTTGAAGGGTGAGGGAGTATAGGAGGGATGTATGAAGGGTGAGTGAGTATAGGAGGGATTTATGAAGGGTGAGTGAGTATAGGAGGGATGGATAAAGGGTGAGTGAGTATAGCAGGGATGGTTGAAGGGTGAGGGAGTATAGGAGGGAATGTGTGAAGGGTGAGTGATTATAGGAGGGATGTGTGGAGGGTGAGTGAGTACAAGAGGGATGGATGAAGGGTGAATAAGTATAGGAGGGAATGTGTGAAGGGTGAGTGAGTGTGAGAGGGATGGATGAAGGGTGAATGAGTATAGGAGGGATGGATGAAGGGTGAGTGAGTATAGGAGGGATGTATGAAGAGTGAGTAAGTATAGGAGGGGTGAATGAAGGGTGAGTGAGTATTGGAGGGGTGTATGAAGGGTGAGTAAGTATAGGAGGGATGGATAAAGGGTGAGTGAGTATAGGAGGGATGTATGAAGGGTGAGTGAGTATAGGAGGGATGTATGAAGGGTGAGTGAGTATAGGAGGGAATGTGTGAAGGGTGAGTGAGTACAAGAGGGATGGATGAAGGGTGAATGAGTATAGGAGGGGTGTATGAAGGGTGAGTGAGTATAGGAGGGGTGTATGAAGGGTGAGTGAGTATAGGAGGGGTGAATGAAGGGTGAGTGAGTATAGCAGGGATGGTTGAAGGGTGAGTGAGTATAGGAGGGGTGAATGAAGGGTGAGTGAGTATTGGAAGGGTGTATGAAGGGTGAGTAAGTATAGCAGGGATGGTTGAAGCGTGAGTGAGTATAGGAGGGATGTATGAAGGGTGAGTGAGTATAGGAGGGATGTATGAAGGGTGAGTGAGTATAGGAGGGAATGTGTGAAGGGTGAGTGAGTATAGGAGGGATGTGTGAAGAGTGAGTGAGTACAAGAGGGATGGATGAAGGGTGAATGAGTATAGGAGGGGTGTATGAAGGGTGAGTGAGTATAGGAGGGGTGTATGAAGGGTGAGTGAGTATAGGAGGGGTGAATGAAGGGTGAGTGAGTATAGGAGGGATGGTTGAAGGGTGAGTGAGTATAGGAGGGATGTATGAAGGGTGAGTGAGTATAGGAGGGGTGAATGAAGGGTGAGTGAGTATAGGAGGGGTGTATGAAGGGTGAGTGAGTATAGGAGGGATGGATAAAGGGTGAGTGAGTATAGCAGGGATGGTTGAAGGGTGAGTGAGTATAGGAGGGATGTATGAAGGGTGAGTGAGTATAGGAGGGATGTATGAAGGGTGTGTGAGTATAGGAGGGAATGTTTGAAGGGTGAGTGAGTATAGGAGGGGTGAATGAAGGGTGAGTGAGTATAGGAGGGGTGTATGAAGGGCGAGTAAGTATAGGAGGGATGGATAAAGGGTGAGTGAGTATAGCAGGGATGGTTGAAGGGTGAGGGAGTATAGGAGGGATGTATGAAGGGTGAGTGAGTATAGGAGGGATGTATGAAGGGTGAGTGAGTATAGGAGGGAATGTGTGAAGGGTGAGTGAGTATAGGAGGGGTGAATGAAGGGTGAGTGAGTATAGGAGGGGTGTATGAAGGGCGAGTAAGTATAGGAGGGATGGATAAAGGGTGAGTGAGTATAGCAGGGATGGTTGAAGGGTGAGGGAGTATAGGAGGGATGTATGAAGGGTGAGTGAGTATAGGAGGGATGGATAAAGGGTGAGTGAGTATAGCAGGGATGGTTGAAGGGTGAGGGAGTATAGGAGGGAATGTGTGAAGGGTGAGTGATTATAGGAGGGATGTGTGGAGGGTGAGTGAGTACAAGAGGGATGGATGAAGGGTGAATAAGTATAGGAGGGAATGTGTGAAGGGTGAGTGAGTGTGAGAGGGATGGATGAAGGGTGAGTGAGTATAGGAGGGATGTATGAAGAGTGAGTAAGTATAGGAGGGGTGAATGAAGGGTGAGTGAGTATTGGAGGGGTGTATGAAGGGTGAGTAAGTATAGGAGGGATGGATAAAGGGTGAGTGAGTATAGCAGGGATGGTTGAAGCGTGAGTGAGTATAGGAGGGATGTATGAAGGGTGAGTGAGTATAGGAGGGATGTATGAAGGGTGAGTGAGTATAGGAGGGAATGTGTGAAGGGTGAGTGAGTATAGGAGGGATGTGTGAAGAGTGAGTGAGTACAAGAGGGATGGATGAAGGGTGAATGAGTATAGGAGGGGTGTATGAAGGGTGAGTGAGTATAGGAGGGGTGTATGAAGGGTGAGTGAGTATAGGAGGGGTGAATGAAGGGTGAGTGAGTATAGCAGGGATGGTTGAAGGGTGAGTGAGTATAGGAGGGATGTATGAAGGGTGAGTGAGTATAGGAGGGGTGAATGAAGGGTGAGTGAGTATAGGAGGGGTGAATGAAGGGTGACTGAGTATAGGAGGGGTGTATGAAGGGTGAGTAAGTATAGGAGGGATGGATAAAGGGTGAGTGAGTATAGCAGGGATGGTTGAAGGGTGAGTGAGTATAGGAGGGATGTATGAAGGGTGAGTGAGTATAGGAGGGAATGTGTGAAGGGTGAGAGTACAAGAGGGATGGATGAAGGGTGAATGAGTATAGGAGGGAATGTGTGATGAGTGAGTATAGGAGGGAATGTGTGGAGGGTGAGTGAGTATAGGAGGGATGTGTGAAGAGTGAGTGAGTACAAGAGGGATGGATGAAGGGTGAATGAGTATAGGAGGGAATGTGTGAAGGGTGAGTGAGTGTAAGAGGGATGGATGAAGGGTGAATGAGTATAGGAGGGATGAATGCTCAGTGGTAGGCTTGTAAAGACTGCCATCTGGACTTCAGTGCTGCTGGTTCATTGGACACATCTTTCATTTTTTTTCTGCTGGCTGACTGGGACGGGCGCAATCACATAGGTGAACTGTCTTTATCTCTCTTACTGCCTTTTTCTCTCTTCCTTCTCTCTGTATATTTAATCTTCTCGCATTCTCACTTTTTCTCCCTCTTTCTGCCCTTCATTAGTCTTCTCCTGCTTTTGTTTTCCTCAGTCACTTCCATCATCACTTTCTCTCCATCCTATGTGTGTTTTTCTTTCCCCTACCTCCCTCTCTTTTCCCTTCACTCCCCCATTCCACTCTTGTTTGTTGACTCTTTTCTCCCACGCAGCCTCAAGGGGACATTGACAGGTTCATCTCTTCCTTGCTGACTCTCTTCTCCCACCCAGCCTCGAGGGGACATTGACGGGTCCCTCTCTTCCTTGCTGACTCTTTTCTCCCACCCAGCCTCGAGGGGACATTGACAGATCTCTCTCTTCCTTGCTGACTCTCTTCTCCCACCCAGCCTCGAGGGGACATTGACAGGTCCCTCTCTTCCTTGCTGACTCTTTTCTCCCACCCAGCCTCGAGGGGACATTGACAGGTTCCTCTCTTCCTTCCTGACTCTCTTCTCCCACCCAGCCTCGAGGGGACATTGACAGGTTCATCTCTCCCTTGCTGACTCTCTTCTCCCACCCAGCCTCAAGGGGACATTGACAGATCTCTCTCTTCCTTTCTGACTCTTTTCTCCCACCCAGCCTCAAGGGGACATTGACAGATCTCTCTCTTCCTTTCTGACTCTTTTCTCCCACCCAGCCTCAAGGGGACATTGACAGATCTCTCTCTTCCTTGCTGAGACTCTTCTCCCACCCAGACTCAAGGGGACATTTACAGATCTCTCTCTGTTCCTTGCTGACTCTTCTCTCCCACCCAGCCTCAAGGGGACATTGACAGATCTCTCTCCTCCTTGCATGCCTTCCTCAGGCCAAGTTTGAGCTGATCATGTCTGAAGCCTCCTACCTGCGCAGCCTGAACATTGCCGTGGACCACTTCCAACACTCCCCGGACCTGCAGACCCTCCTGTCCAACCAGGAGCGGCAGTGGCTGTTCTCGCGGCTTCAGGAGGTGCGGGATGTCAGCTCCAAGTGAGTACACAGGGGGGATGGGGGGCTGCTGTGAGGTGAAGGAAGGTGCCACAGGAGATGGGACAGTCTGTCATGAAAGCTCGAGGTGTGGAAACTTGTAGTATCAAAATGATGCATTAAGGACTTGTTAGGGTCTGTGGTGTGGTGTTGGACATTGTATTATTTACTTAAGTTAGCCATAGTTTATTATTTCCCCCTTAGGTGTGGGGTTTGGGTGCCCGTTTTTTCTGAAAGCTGCTCTGGTGTAGGCTTGGCATGTTACTGGGATTTGAGTGCTGATTGTTTTTGGAAGCTGCTCTGTGATTTTGGTCTGTGGTGTTGCTCTGCGGTGTTAGTTTGTGGTTCTGCTCTGTGGTTTTGGTCTGTGGTGTTGCTCCGCGGTGTTAGTTTGTGGATCTGCTCTGTGGTGTTGCTCCGTGGTGTTAGTTTTTTGTTCTGCTCTGTGGTTTTGGTCTGTGGTGTTGCTCTGTGGTTTTAGTTTGTGGTTCTGCTCTGTGGTTTTGGTCTGTGGTTCTCCTCTGCGGTGCCGGTCTGCGGTGCTGATCTGACATGCTGGGGTGATTAGAGTGCTGAATGTTCCAGAGTTGGGCGACGGTGCTGCTCTGCAGCGCTGCTCTGCGGCGCATGTCGGATATGCTAGGGAGATTGGAGTGCTGATTGTTCCTGGGAGGTGCTTTTAGTGATGATCTGAGGTGCTGTTCAGCTACTACTCTGCTGTGGTGCTGCTCTGAGGTGCCGTTCTGTGGTGCTGCTGTGCTGTGTTGGTATATGGGTCTGCTCTGGGGTGCTGCTCTGAGGTGCTGCTCTGGGGTGCTGCTGTGCTGTGTTGGTGTATAGGTCTGTTCTGAGGTGCCGCTCTTGGGTGCCGCTGTGCTGTGTTGGTGTATGGTTCTGCTCCGGAGCGCCGCTCTGGGGTGCTGCTCTGCTGTGCTGGTGTATGGTTCTGCTCTAGGGTGCCGCTCTGAGGTGCTGCTGTGCTGAGTTGGTGTATGGGTCTGTTCTGGGGTGCCGCTCTGGGGTGCTGCTGTGCTGTGTTGGTGTATGGGTCTGCTCTGGGGTGCTGCTCTGGGGTGCTGCTGTGCTGTGTTGGTGTATGGGTCTGCTCTGAAGTGCCGCTCTGGGGTGCTGCTGTGCTGGTGTATGGTTCTGCTCTGAGGTGCCGCTCTGGGGTGCTGCTGTGCTGTGTTGGTGTATGGTTCTGCTCTGGGGTGCTGCTGTGCTGGTGTATGGGTCTGCTTTGAGGTGCCGCTCTGGGGTGCTGCTGTGCTGGTGTATGGTTCTGCTCTGGGGTGCCGCTCTGAGGTGCCGCTCTGGGGTGCTGCTGTGCTGTGTTGGTGTATGGTTCTGCTCTGGGGTGCCGCTCTGAGGTGCTGCTGTGCTGTGTTGGTGTATGGTTCTGCTCTGGGGTGCCGCTCTGAGGTGCTGCTGTGCTGTGTTGGTGTATGGTTCTGCTCTGGGGTGCCGCTCTGGGGTGCTGCTGTGCTGTGTTGGTGTATGCTTCTACTCGGGTGCCGCTCTGGGGTGCTGCTGTGCTGGTGTATGGGTCTGCTCTGGGGTGCGGCTCTGAGGTGCCAATCTGGGGTGCTGCTGTGCTGGTGTATGGGTCTGCTCTGGGGTGCGGCTCTGAGGTGCCAATCTGGGGTGCTGCTGTGCTGTGTTGGTGTATGGGTCTGCTCTGAGGTGCCGCTCTGGGGTGCTGCTGTGCTGTGTTGGTGTATGAGTCTGTTCTGAGGTGCCGCTCTGGGGTGCTGCTGTGCTGTGTTGGTGTATGGTTCTACTCTGGGGTGCCGCTCTGGGGTGCTGCTGTGCTGTGTTGGGGTATGGTTCTGCTCTGGGGTGCCGCTCTGGGGTGCTGCTGTGCTGTGTTGGTGTATGGGTCTGTTCTGAGGTGCTGCTCTGGGGTGCTGCTGTGCTGTGTTGGTGTATGGTTCTACTCTGGGGTGCCGGTGTGCTGTATTGGTGTATGGTTCTGCTCTGGGGTGCTGCTCTGGGGTGCTGCTGTGCTGTGTTGGTGTATGGGTCTGTTCTGAGGTGCCGCTCTGGGGTGCTGCTGTGCTGTGTTGGTGTATGGGTCTTGTTAGACCTGGTACCATTCGCGTGAGTCTCCCTTCAATTTTTTTCACTGATTGCCTCCTCTGTTTTTGATATGTGTTGCTGGTTTAGATGCTTTGGGCCCTGTGTCACTGCTATTCAGTGCCACAGTGCAAGTGCTCCCTATTGTAAATTGATGTATGGATTAGTGACTCCATAATTGGATTATTTGATTTACTTGTCAGACCCTGGTATAGTGCACCATGGGTGCCCAGGGCCTGTAAATGATATGCTGCTGGTGGGCTTGCAGCACTGGTTGTGCCACCCACAGAAGCAGCTTGTAAAGTGTAGCTCAGGCCTGCCATTGCAGAGCCTGTGTGAAGTCTGTGACTGCCATGTCGACTTGGCAAGTGCACCCACTTTCCAGTCCCTAAACCTTCCCTTTTCTACATATCAGTCACCCCTAAGGTAGGCCCAAGGGCAGGGTGCATTGTATGTAAAAGGTAGGACATGCCCTGATATGTGTAACATGTCCTGATAGTGAATTACAGCCAATTTCGTTTTTCACTATTGCAAGGCTGCCTGTCCCCATAGGCCAGAATGGACAGCTTGATTATAACATCTTATAATCCTAACTGACCCAGGGAACATGGTAGAAATTCGAATTTAGTATGCCTGAACTCAGAATGATAAAATACATCTTTTAGTGAAGTTGGTTTTGACATTCTGTGTTTGAAAATACCACTTTTAGAAAGTAGGTATTTTCTTGCCTAACCATCCAGCCTGCCTCTGCTAGCTTGTGTATTGTATATCTGGTTTTGTGAGTGACGGGCTGGGGGACTCCAGGAGACAGGGCGAGTGAGCACTAGGCTGAATAGACCTATCTGCATGAGGAGTGGTGGGAGGAGTGGCACCTGGGCCTGAATAGGGCTGTGCCTGCCTTCCACAATGCTGGCTCCACCTCCTGTGGTGTGTCTGATGACCCTGGCCCACACTGACAAAGGAAGAAGTTGTGCACTGGCTGGATGCACCCAGAACTGGTTCGGACTAGGTACAGGACCCTCTGCCTTCAGAGGACAAAGGATTTACTGGTATAAATAGTGGGGCCCAGACCCCAGACCTTTAGATCACTTCTGGAACAACAAGACAAACCTTTGCCAAGGAGAAGAACCAAGGAAGCTGCAGGAGTTTGGACTGCCCCTCTGCCAGTGTGCTGTTTGCTGGGTTGGCCTGCAGTGGTCTTCATTGCCAAGGAAAGGAGAAGGAACTTTCAAAGAACTTTCATCATCTTGTAGAATATTTCTCCAAGGGCTTGAACTAGAGCTTGCCTCCTGCTGAAGTCTCAGGGCTACAAGACTTCACCACCAGCTCCCTCCTGAATTCCCTTGCTGGGGATTCTGTCTGCAGAAGCCTGCGTGTCGCTGTGAGCTGGAAGCGCGACTCAACAAGAAGAAGCGTGTCGCTGTCGCAGCTGTTGCCGTCGCATTGCCGGAGAAGCGTGTCGCCGCCGCAGAGGCCGCCGCCGCATCACCAGAGAAGCGTGTCTTAGTGGCAGCTGCCTGCCGTCGCATCACCGGAGAAGCGTGGCTTCGTCGCAACTGCCTGCCGTCGCATCACTGGGGAAGCGTGTCGCCACCGCAAGGGTCACCGTCGCATCACCAGAGAAGCGTGTCGCCGTCGCAGCTGCCTGCCGTCGCATCACCAGAGAAGCGTGTCGCCGTCGCAGCTGCCTGCCGTCGCATCACCGGAGAGGCGTGTCACAGGGCCTGTCGTGGCTCCAAAGGTACAGAGTTCGCTGCACGGCCGTCGGCGGTGCACGCACCACCTTCACATCGTCGCATCGCATCAAGGGCACACTCTCATCGCTTCACACCGTATCGTCGCATCGCATCGAGGCGCCTGCTCGCCGCATCGCCCTCCCTGCTGACCCTTTGTTTGTATTGCGTTCCGCATCCAAGGTACTTTTGTGAGAAACGTGTCGCATTTATCATCATCTTGAACTAAGTTACTTCTACCATCTTTAAGTCTATTTTGAGTACAGTATTGTGGATTTTTGTCGTTTGTGGTCTTGTGTTAAGTCTATATAAAGAATACTTATTTTTATAAAGCCTGTGTGGTGTCCATCTGTAGTGTTCTCACTGAATTACTGTATGTGATCACAAATGCTTAACACACTGCCTCTGAGATAAGCCTGTCTGCTCGTGCCAAGCTACCAAGGGGGTGAGCAGGGATTATCCAGTAGTGTAATCCCCCTTTCCCTGACTAGAAGAAAGTGTCCCTATTTGGTCAAAGGTGTATACCATTGCCAACTAGAGACCCCCAGTTCTAACATTGGTGGTCAGCGGTGAGGATTCTGGACTTGCATTTGTGACTCATATACAGTGATTGGTGTACACTACTAGTGAGTGCAGACCAAACGCAACCACATACTTTTTGGTAGAATTTTTTTCTCCTTGGACTGTTATTTTTTCTGAGAACTGCCAATTCTTACTACCATGAGCTGACCAGCATCTGTTGCATCTATGGATCTAGATTTTGAGGAAGAGAGGTTGGAAACCTACAATGTGAAACAGCTAAAGTGCTTTTGCAAAAAATTTAAAATTGCTACCCCAGGCATTGCCAAAAAGGATGAATACCAAAAGGCGCTGAGGGCCTGGGTGGAAGCAAGCAATACCCCTTAACTGGTGGTGGAGCCAGTTGGGGGTGCAGAGGGGCAGCTGAATATACCATTGATTCCAGCCAGGGAATGGGTACCGTCCCCGCCTGGCAGTAGCGTCTCTTCCAAAGGCCCGTCCCCAGGAGAGCTGGAAGACAGAGAAAGAGACAGGGTGTGTAGGAGAGTAGGATCTGCTTCACATGGGTACCCCCACTTTTTGCTGATGCTTCACTGTTTTTCGATATTAGTCTGGCTGGGGCCCTGCTAATCAGAACCCCAGCCTAGCTGCTTCCTCTCTAAAATGGTTTCCATGTGCCTTAGGCACATCTCTGATTGGAATCTGGAGTGCCCTTATAAGTCCCTAGGATATGGTATACTATGTACCCAGGGCATAGGTACCTCAGAGGCCTACCAGGGGCTGCAGCATGTATTGTGCCACCCCTGGAAGGCCATCCAAAATGACACCACAGGTCTGCTACTGCAGCCTGGGTAAGGTGGTGCATGCACCCCTTACTGTGATATAGGCTACCTATATCACTACATACATACACACATATAAACCTATAAGTCACTCCTATGGCAGGCCTTATCAATCCTGAAGGCAGAGTGCGTGGTTCCTATGTGAGAGGGCGCCCCTGCATGAGCAGGGCCCCTCTGCAGCGTTCAGAGACCCTTCTCTGATGCTGTTTGTAGTGTAGCCTGACCATATACTCTTAAGCGCATTATAACCTCGCGTTAAATGCTAACTTTGGGATGGCTGCACCGAAACATGTCTTGTTTGGTGTCAAACATCTTGGAATACTACCCCCCGCCAATTCTGGCGGCGGGGGTAGCATTCCACCCTTCTAGAGGGAGACACATGTTAACCCTGGCTTGCCCGGTAACTTCTTTCTAAAGCCCTGGCATCACAAAATGGATGCTGCTGCCACAGACATAAGTCTGGCCTCCTGCTGCTGACCGAAACTCCGGCAGGGAGGCCTGGACAATAGGTTTCCTGTCCCAGGGAGGTGTGACCACCTCCCCAGACAGGATAGTGTGTATTGGGGCTGGGCGGGAGCACTCTCGGGTGCTTTGAAGTCCTGCACTGGGGGCACATTTGGTGTCCCTGTACATACCCCAGTTCAAACCGGATCAGGGGCTTGCAGCCCCTGCTTTGGCGTGAACTGGACAAAGGGAAAGAGGTGTAGCCACCCCTCTGCCCTGACCCACCCATAGGTGGGACCACAGAGTAAGTCCAACCCCTAAACTTAGTATAAGTATAGGAACCCAGTCCTTAGGACTTTAGATTATCCCTGGACGAAACTCTGACACAGAATCCTGGACCTTCGACGCTCTACTAAAGACTAGAGGACTGAAGAATCTCCCTTGGGGTCAAGGAGTGACTCCCCTGCTTGGCAGGCACCAAAGAAGCAATTATCCGGTCTGCATCGCCTAAGCTCCCATCGGACGCCGAAGTCTTTGCATCACCAGAGGTGGATTTCCAGACCTCCCCGAGGCAGCCCTGAGTCCCCAGCAAAGCTGAGGCCCGTAGCTATCGTGGGTAACGTGGAACCGTGACCCCTGGACACCGCACGCATTTGCAAGTGCATCCTCTTCTGGGTCTCCCACAAAGTCGTGCTTTGGGCTCCGAGTAGCCCTAGCCTCCAGCACCAACTGCACCGAAGATCACTGGCCTCCACTCCACGAGTGTCCTGTGAGCCAGCTCCACGTGCACCATCTTGAGGCTCCTTTGCGGTCGCTAGCCCGTTGGCTAGTAGCCCTTCATGAAGGCCAATCTTTTTCTACTTGGGCTCCCTGGTTGCTCCAGGCTTGCCCTCACTTACCCTTGCTGGGTGAGTTCCTCAGACCTTGTTGGTCTGCACAATCGTCAATCTTCATCTTCATTGAGACTTGCCGTTGCCAAGGCTTGTTGGGTCCAATCCGGTCGCCGATACCTTAGCACTCAACAAACATTGTGTACCAGCCCGAATCCTGCTCCTGGTCACCGACAACGCCTCCTGGACCTCGTGGCTGAAGAGTCAAGACGACTGTCAACCTACCTGAAGCACTCGACATCGGTGGGCATCTGCTCATCGCCTTCCTGGTCACTGGCTAGTGACCCAGAATCTGTCCCCTCTGCTTTCAGGTTCTTCAGATCTCCGATCCACCTTTGGATCCACCCGGACACTTTTCACTTGGTCGCCAGCAGCACTTTGCAGCAGATCGCCATTCAAATCGACGACGAAACCCGACCCCGAAAGGCACCTATGCACCCGGCTTCCCTGGGTGAGGTTACAAGAGTACTCCGGTGCTCCCGTGGGTAGAGACTCTAGAACGACCTAGTTCTCAAAGGGTTTGCTCCAAGTCCTTCTTTAAGTGTCCCTTTTCTTTAAATTCCCAACCGCGACTTTCTCCATAGAAGTGAACGGCAATTCGCGGCTGTGTTATTACACCGCACGCGTCCCCCGTGGGTCCCCTGGGTCACTACCTTGGGTGGTTCCTTGTGGTCCAAGCACTTCTAGAGGCTCTAGGCCTAGTGTCTAGCTCAGTCGTGGTTCTTATACCACTTTATTGGTATATGGTTTGGTACGCCCCTAGGGCCCAAACGTGTATTTGTGCTATTACTGTGTTTAAATAACTTATAACTTATGTACTTCGAACTCTAGCCTCATAAAGAGACTAGAGGGGTGTGTTTAGTAATCAATACATATATTTTGAATATATACCTGGTGTGGTGCTCTTTCATTTGATCACTCAAGAGATTATAGACTGGTAAAACAAGCTGCTTTACATTCCTTCAAGACTTAGCCTGAAGGCTGCTCTCCATAGCTACCACTAGGATAGCTTTCAATAAAGGTTGTCTTTAACCTATCTCCAATAAGGGGTTGTTTGGACTGGTGCAAGGTGCCCACTATAATTAGTGGACAGCATATGCCAGGCCAACTTCTCACATTGGTGTGCAGCGTGTGGGATTCCAGCTTGCTATTGTTTTACCAGATAATCTCAATTGAATTGATCAACTGAAAACCACTAAAGGTACCTAAGGTACATATAAATTAAGCTTAGTATATCAGTAAGTTCTACTGAACTTAGAGTTGTGTGTTAAGGGATAGCACACCCTTTCTACAACTCAAGAGAGTTTAGTAGGCCACACTAGAGTAGGTAGTGCATACACCACACCTCACTAGTGATGTCTTCAAAGCCAGGACCCAGAGAGTCCTTGCCAGAAGCCACTGGGCTTCTTACCTCCAAGTATGATGCACTCCCATTCTTGGAATTGAGAGCAATATGCAATGTGAGGAAACTGAAGACAGGCCAAAGTCCCACCACCCAACATCTGAGAGAGATGTTAATGGCTGATGACCTCAACAGGCCCTTAGGGACTGAAGGGGCAGGTGCAGAGGGTGGGGCAGAAGATGAGGATGGGGCCAGGGGTAGCAACACCCCCAACCCCCCCTCTGGAACTGACCAGGAGGGTGACAATGACCCTGACCTGGATAACCCAATCCCTCCTGTGGAAGAGGAAGAGGAGGATCAGAATGACCTCCACTTTGTCCCCCAGGAAGGATTATGAGTGTGCCTAGAAGGTCTAAATCTCCTTCTCAGGAGTCTAACCACTCTGACACCTCAATAGGGACCTCTGTCTCCTCTCATAGGAGGGAATCCTCTCATGAGAGGATAAAGAGGCTGATTCAGTATGAGCAAGCCCAGCTTGAACTCAGAAAGCAGCAATTGGCTCTAGACAGGAGTCCCTAGATCTCTACAAAGAGAGAAAACAGTTGGGACTAGAGTCCCATGGTGGCAACAATATCCCTAGAGATAGGGAAAGGTCTTATGACCATAGAAACCTGAGCAAGATTGTCCCTCCCTACCAGAGTGGGGATGACATCCACAAATGGATAACTGCTCTAGAGAGGGCCTGTAAAGTACAGAAGGTCCCTCAAGGGCAGTGGGCAGCAATCTTGTGGCTCTCCTTTGCAGACAAAGGTAGAGACAAGCTCCTCACTGTAAGAGAAGAGGATGCTGATAATTACAAGGTCTTGAAGAGTGCTCTTATTGATGGGTTTGGCCTAACAACTGAACAATACAGGTTGAAGTTCAGAGATGCCCAAAAGCACAGACTCAAGACTGGGTAGACTATGTGGATTGTTCTGCTAAGGCTCTGGAAGGCTGGTTGATGGGCAGTAAGGTGTGTGACTTCACAGGATTGTACAATCTGATAATGAGGGAGCAGATTCTTAATAACTGTCAAAATCAGCTGTTGCATCAGTACCTGGTGGACTCTGATCTGACCTCTCCCCAAGAATTGGGAAAGAAGGCAGACAAATGGGTCAGAACCAGGGTGAGGCAGAAGGTACAGAACCAAGGTGGTGACCCTAAGAAGCAAGATTCTAAGAACTCTGATAAGGGTGGGGAGAAGGGTAAAGATCAAAAGTCTTCACAAGGCCCCCAAAAATCTTCTTCAGGTGGGGATTCACAGTCTACCAAAGGGAAAGGCCAAAGAAAACCATGGTGCAAGGTCTGTAAGCAAAGATCCACTGGACCAGTGATTGCACCAAGTCCAAAGACTCGACTCCAGCCCCCACCAATGCCCCTAAGGCACCTGCTCCCCCTAGTGCAGTTACAGTTGGTGGTGGGAGTACTACAACCAAGGGTTTAGTAGGGTTGACCCTGGGTACTGAGATGGGCTCTGACCTAGTCAGAGAACTCACTCAGGCTGTCCTAGTCTGTGATGGAGGCATGGATATGACCTCCTCTATGAGTCCCAGTAATCTGGGCAAGTACAGACAACAGCCTTTAATCAATGGACGAGAGGCTTTGGCATTTAGGGACACAGGGGCAAGTGTCACCATGGTGACACAAGACCTTGTGAATCCTGGGCAAGTTATACTTGGTGAGATGTACCAAGTGACCAATGCTAGCAATGTCAGAACAGACCATACTCTGGCAGTTGTTAACTTCTCCTGGGGAGGGGTAACTGGCCTTAAGAAGGTTGTGGTAAGTGCAGACCTACCAGTTGAATGCTTGCTTGGCAATGACTTAGAAACTTCAGCTTGGGCAGAAGTGGAGCTCAGGACCCATGCAGAAATGCTGGGGATCCCTGCAGATGTGTTTGCTGTGACCAGGTCACAAGCCAAAATGTCTAGCACTGAACAGGCCTTGGATTCTGGAATAATGGACCAAGTGCCTTCCAAGAGGAGGAGTAGTAGGGTAAAGGCAGTGCCTTCCCCCTTGGCTCAGAAGGAAGATCAGTCCCTTGAGGGGGATGATCTCAGTCCTGAGGAAGGAACTGTCCCAGAGGAGCTTTAACCTGACCAGGTTGAGTTCTTGGGGACAGGGGGACCTTCCAGGGCAGATCTGAGCCAGGAGCAGCAGAACTGCCCCTCTCTTGAACCCCTCAGACAGCAAGCTGCTGCTGAGGCTGCTGGGAAAGCTAGTGGTCCCCATACTGTGTATTGGGATGATGGACTCTTGTACTCAGAGTGTAGAGACCCCAAGCCTGGTGCTACCAGGAGGTTGGTTATACCTCTGAAGTTCAGGGGCTTCCTATTGACCCTAGCCCATGATATTCCCTTAGCAGGTCATCTGGGCCAGAACAAGACTTGGGACAGAATTGTCCCTCACTTTCACTGGCCCCACATGGCTGAAGACACCAAGGAGTTTTGTCGCTCCTGTGTAACCTGCCAGGCCAGTGGCAAGGCAGGTGGCACTACAAAGGCCCCCTGATACCACTACCTGTGGTGGGGGTTCCCTTTGAAAGGGTGGGGATTGACATTGTTGGTCCCATGGATCCCCAAACAGCATCTGGGCACAGGTTTATCCTGGTGGTAGTGGATCATGCCACCAGGTACCCAGAGGCTATTCCCCTTAGGACCACTACAGCACCTGTGGTGGCAAGGGCCCTCCTGGGAATTTTCTCAAGAGTGGGCTTTCCTAAGGAGGTTGTATCAGACAGGGTGCTAACTTTGTCTGGATACTTAAAAGCAATGTGGAAGGAGTGTGGAGTGACTTATAAGTTCACCACACCCTATCACCCACAATGCAATGGTTTAGTTGAGAGATTCAACAAAACCTTGAAGGGCATGATTAAAGGGCTCCCAGAAAAGCTTAGGCGAAGATGGGACATACTCTTGCCCTGCCTTTTATTTGCATACAGGGAGGTGCCTCAAAGGGTTTGGCTACAGCCCTTTTGAACTTTTGTTTGGCCACCCTGTCAGGGGTCCACTGTGCTTGGTGAAGGAAGGATGGGAGTTACCTCTCAAGCCCCCAAAGCAAGACATAGTGGACTACGTACTTGGTCTCCGCTCCCGCATGGCTGAGTATATGAAAAAGGCAACTAAAAACCTTGAGGCTAGCCAGGAACTTCAAAAGGCCTGGCATGACCAAAAGGCTGTGCTGACTGTTTATCAGCCAGGACAGAAGGTGTGGGTGTTGGAGCCAGTGGCACCAGCAGCTCTCCAAGACAAATGGAGTGGACCCCACACCATTGTTGAGCAGAAGGGTGAGGTTACCTACTTAGTAGACCTAGGAACACCCAGGAGTCCCCAGAGGGTTCTCCATGTCAACAGGTTAAAACCGTATGTGGACAGGGCAGACATGGGCTTGCTCATGGCTACTGATGAGGGACAGGAGGAAGAGAGTGACCCACTCCCTGACCTGCTCTCACAGAACCCTGATGATGGGTCAGTGGATGGTGTAGCCTTGGCAGGCAGCCTCACTACCCAACAGCAAACTGATTGTAGACAGGTGCTCAATCAGTTCAGACACATGTTCTCACTGACTCCAAGTCAGACCACCTGGTGCACTCATGAAGTGGACACTGGGGACAGTCTGCCTATTAAAAATAAGATTTATAGGCAACCTGACCATGTCAGGGACTGTATCAGGACTGAAGTCCAGAAGATGTTGGATTTGGGAGCTATTGAACCCTCAGATAGCCCTTGGGCTAGTCCAGTGGTCCTTGTGCCAAAACCTCACACCAGTGGTGGAAAAGAGAGATGAGGTTTTGTGTGGACTACAGGGGTCTCAATGCAGTCACTAGGACTGATGCCCATCCAATACCAAGGGCAGATGAGCTAATAGACACTTTGGCCTCAGCCAAGTATCTAAGCACATTTGACTTGACAGCTGGCTACTGGCAGATCAGACTAGCTGATGATGCAAAGCCAAAAACAGCATTCTCAACCCCTAGTGGGCATTATCAATTTGTGGTGATGCCCTTTGGTCTGAAGAATGCACCTGCCACTTTTCATAGGTTGGTGAATACAGTCCTTACAGGTCTGGAAGCCTATAGTGCAGCATATCTAGATGATATTGCTGTCTTTAGCTCCACCTGGGAGGATCACCTGGTCCACCTCAGAAATGTTTTGGGGGCCCTGCAAAAGGCAGGCCTGACTATCAAGGCCACCAAGTGCCAGATAGGGCAGAGTCAGGTTGTGTACCTGGGCCACCTTGTGGGTGGAGGCCAGGTTCAACCCTTGCAGAGCAGGATCCAGACCATCATGGACTGGACTGCTCCAACTACCCAGACTCAGGTGAGAGCCTTCTTAGGCCTGACTGGGTACTATAGGAGATTTGTCAAGGGGTATGGATCAATAGTGACACCCCTGAATGACTTAACTTCCAAGAAAATGCCCAAAAGGTTCAGTGGACAGTTAGCTGTCAAAAGGCATTTGATGACCTGAAGCAGGCCATGTGCACTGCTCCCATTCTACAGAGTCCTGATTACTCCAAGAAGTTCATTGTTCAAACTGATGCATCTGAATTGGGGGTAGGGGCTGTACTGTCACAATTGAATGAAGAAGGTCAGGATCAGCCAGTAGCTTTCATTAGCAGAAGGCTGACCCCTAGAGAGAAACGTTGGTCAGCCATTGAGAGGGAGGCCTTTGCTGTGGTCTGGGCTCTGAAGAAGTTGAGGCCATACTTGTTTGGTACTCACTTCCTTGTTCTAACAGACCATAAGCCCCTCTTATGGCTAAAACAAATGAAGGGTGAAAACCCCAAACTGCTTAGGTGGTCCATTTCCCTACAGGGGATGGACTTCACAGTGGAACATAGACCTGGGAGTAACCATGCCAATGCAGATGGTCTCTCTAGGTACTTCCACTTAGAACATGAAGACTCAACTGGACAAGGTTAGTTTAATGTCCCTACGTTTGGGGGGGGGTTGTGTAGGAGAGTAGGATCTGCTTCACATGGGTACCCCCACTTTTTGCTGATGCTTCACTGTTTTTCGACCTTAGTCTGGCTGGGGCCCTGCTAATCAGAACCCCAGCCTAGCTGCTTCCTCTCTAAAATGGTTTCCATGTGCCTTAGGCACATCTCTGATTGGAATCTGGAGTGCCCTTATAAGTCCCTAGTATATGGTATACTATGTACCCAGGGCATAGGTACCTCAGAGGCGTACCAGGGGCTGCAGCATGTATTGTGCCACCCCTGGAAGGCCATCCAAACTGACACCACAGGTCTGCTACTGCAGCCTGGGTAAGGTGGTGCATGCACCCCTTACTGTGATATAGGCTACCTATATCACTATATACATACACACATATAAACCTATAAGTCACTCCTATGGCAGGCCTTATCAATCCTGAAGGCAGAGTGCGTGGTTCCTATGTGAGAGGGTGCCCCTGCATGAGCAGGGCCCCTCTGCAGCATTCGGAGACCCTTCTCTGATGCTGTTTGTAGTGCAACCTTGACCATATACTCTTAAGCGCATTATAACCTCGCGTTAAATGCTAACTTTGGGATGGCTGCACCGAAACATGTCGTGTTTGGTGTCAAACATCTTGGAATACTACCCCCCGCCAATTCTGGCGGCGGGGGTAGCATTCCACCCTTCTAGAGGAGAGACATGTTAACCCTGGCTTGCCCGGTAACTTCTTTCTAAAGCCCTGGCATCACAAAATGGATGCTGCTGCCACAGACACAAGTCTGGCCTCCTGCTGCTGACCGAAACTCCGGCAGGGGAGGCCTGGACAATAGGTTTCCTGTCCCAGGGAGGTGTGACCACCTCCCCAGACAGGATAGTGTGTATTGGGGCTGGGCGGGAGCACTCTCGGGTGCTTTGAAGTCCTGCACTGGGGGCACATTTGGTGTCCCTGTGCATACCCCAGTTCAAACCGGATCAGGGGCTTGCAGCCCCTGGTTTGGTGCGAACTGGACAAAGGGAAAGGGGTGTAGCCACCCCTCTGCCCTGACCCACCCTTAGGTGGGACCACAGAGTAATTCCAACCCCTAAACTTAGTATAAGTATAGGAACCCAGTCCTTAGGACTTTAGATTATCCCTGGACGAAACTCTGACACAGAATCCTGGACCTTTGACGCTCTACTTAAAGATTAGAGGACTGAAGAATCTCCCTTGGGGTCAAGGAGTGACTCACCTGCTTGGCAGGCACCAAAGAAGCAATTGTCCGGTCTGCATCGCCTAAGCTCCCGTCGGACGCCGAAGTCTTTCCATCACCAGAGGTGGATTTCCAGACTTCCCCGAGGCTGCCCTGAGTCCCCAGCAAAGCTGAGGCCCGTAGCTGTCGTGGGTAACGTGGAACCGTGACCACTGGACACCGCACGCATTTGCAAGTGCATCCTCTTCTGGGTCTCCCACAAAGTCATGCTTTGGGCTCCGAGTAGCCCTAGCCTCCAGCACCAACTGCACCGAAGATCACTGGCCTCCACTCCACAAGTGTCCTGTGAGCCAGCTCCACGTGCACCGTCTCGAGGCTCCTTCGCGGTCGCTAGCCCGTTGGCTAGTAGCCCTTCACAAAGGCCAATCTTTTTCTACTTGGGCTCCCTGGTTGCTCCAGGCTTGCCCTCATTTACCCTTGCTGGGTGAGTTCCTCAGACCTTGCTGGTCTGCACAATCGTCAATCTTCATCTTCATCGAGACTTGCCGTTGCCAAAACTTGTTGGGTCCAATCGGGTCGCCGACACCTCAGCACAAACATCGTGTACCAGCCCGAATCCTGCTCCTGGTCGCCGACAACGCCTCCTGGACCTCGTGGCTGAAGAGTCAAGACGACCGTCAACCTACCTGAAGCACTCGACATCGGTGGGCATCAGCTCATCGCCTTCCTGGTCACTGGCTAGTGACCCAGACTCTGTCCCCTCTGCTTTCAGGTTCTTCAGATCTCCGATCCACCTTTGGATCCACCCGGACACTTTTCACTTGGTCGCCAGCAGCACTTTGCAGCAGATCGCCATTCAAATCGGCAGACGAAACCCGACCCCGAAAGGCACCTATGCACCCGGCTTCCCTGGGTGAGGTAACAAGAGTACTCCGGTGCTCCCGTGGGTAGAGACTCTAGAATGACCTAGTTCTCAAAGGGTTTGCTCCAAGTCCTTCTTTAAGTGTCCCTTTTCTTTAAATTCCCAACCGCGACTTTCTCCATAGAAGTTAACGGCGATTCGCGGCTGTGTTATTACACTGCACGCGTCCCCCGTGGGTCCCCTGTGTCACTACCTTGGGTGGTTCCTTGTGGTCCAAGCACTTCTAGAGGCTCTAGGCCTAGTGTCTAGCTCAGTCGTGGTTCTTATACCACTTTATTGGTATATGGTTTGAGTACGCCCCTAGGGCCCAAACGTGTATTTGTGCTATTACTGTGTTTAAATAACTTATAACTTATGTACTTGAACTCTAGCCTCATAAAGAGACTAGAGGGGTGTGTTTAGTAATAAATACATATATTTTGAATATATACCTGGTGTGGTGCTCTTTCATTTGATCACTCAAGAGATTATAGACTGGTAAAACAAGCTGCTTTACATTCCTTCAAGACTTAGCCTGAAGGCTGCTCTCCATAGCTACCACTAGGATAGCTTTCAATAAAGGTTGTCTTTAACCTATCTCCAATAAGGGGTTGTTTGGACTGGTGCAAGGTGCCCACTATAATTAGTGGACAGCATATGCCAGGCCAACTTCTCACAGGTGCACAAGCTGGAGATGGCCAGGCTCAAAATGGAGGGTCAGAGGGACCTAGAGAATAGCAGGTTGTCCTTGGAGAGAGAGAGAGAGAATGAGGTTGGAACATGAGAGAATGTTGAGGGAGTTAGAGCTCAAAGCAAAAGGCTTAGAAATCAATCCCTCTGGTGGCAGCGCACCATCTGTGCCTGCAGAAAGCAGAGTCCATATCCCCAAGGATGTCATAAAGGAATTCCACAGGCAGGAAGATATTGGGCAGTGGTTTGCATCCTATGAGATAGCAATGTTGGCCCACCGGGTCCCTGAGAAGGATTGGGGAGCAGGGTTGTGGGGCCGCTTTGTGAGTGAGGGGAGGGATACACTGTTAGACCTACCCAGTGAGAATAGGATGTCTTATGCCCACATGAAGGAAGCCATGATGACAAGGTATGGTTTGACCCCAGAACTCTATAGACAGAGGTTCAGGAATTGTAAGAAGCTGGAGGCAACTACCTGGGTGGAGTATCAGTCTTTCTTTTGCAGAGCTATGGATGGTTGGGTGAAGGGTAGCAAAGTGAGTACTTTTGAAGCGCTCTATGATTTGTTTGCATGGGAGCACTTGTCTGCTAATTGTTTTCCAGAGCTACGCCAGCACCTTATTGATAGCAAGTTAACTAACCCTAGGAAGCTTGCTGAGGAGGCGGACCGCTGGGTCAGCACCCGGGTCCACAAGGGTCACCTGGGAGACTTTGCCAAAGGTGGGCAGGGTCCCCAGCAGAAGAGTGGGGGGGACAAGGGTAAACAGAGGGAGTTTACAGAAAGGGCCCCAAAGTAATTCCCAAGGGAAGGGTTCCCAGCCTCCCTCTGAGAAAAAGCAAGAGGCCCCGACAGGTAAACCTGTTCACAGGGGCCCCTCTAAGTGCTTTACGTGTGGTCAAGTGGGCCACCGTTGGTATGATGCACATTGTTCCATGAGGGATTCGAAAGCACCACCACGTGCACCACCCCGTCAGATGGTGAGTGTAGTCCTGGGGGGGGGGGAGGAGATGGGTGCCCAAGGTGGGTGGGGTCCGCAGAAAGGTCCCTTGTCTCGCTAGGAGACTTTGAGATGGTCCCTGAGACCCAGCTGCCTGATAACACTAAGAAGTACAGGCAGTGGGTGACCATCAATGGCCATAGGGTGGAAGCTCTCGGAGCACTGGGGCTAGTGTGACAGCTGTCAATTGCCGGCTGATGTCCAGAGAGCAGGTTATCCCCCATGGATTCTTCCCTGTAGTTGCCGCGGACAACTCGCAGAGCCAATGTGAGGTGGCTCAAGTTCCCTTTGAGTGGGGGGGGTCTCAGGTACTCTTCAAGTAGCTGTGAGGCCAGCCATGCCTGTTGATTGTCTGTTGGGCAATGATTTAGAGAGCTCCCCTTGGGCTAAGGTGGAGAGAAGGTCTCATCTGGAGATGTTGGGTCTGCCTGAATGGGCGTGTGTGACCACTCGGTCTATGCTAGCCAGTAAGGGTGTTGAAGAGGTTCTGGAGCCTGAAAATATGGCCCAGACCCCTGCCTTAAAGAGAAGAGGTAGGGGGCACGGGAAACCGGCCCCCATAGTTCCCACGGTCTAGGAGGAGGCAGACCTTGAGGGGGATGCCCTGGAACCTACAGGGGAACAAGTGGCCGCACTGGGGGACCTGCCTGAGCTGACCCATTGGCAGCAAGAAGGAGGCCCCTCCAGGGAGGAATTTTGTGAGGAGCAGAAAAGTGCCCTTCTCTTGTGGGTTTGCGGCAACAGGCCACAGCCCAGGCAGCAGGTGATCAGTCTGGATCACATTGGATCTACTGGGAGAACGACCTCCTGTATAGCGAGCCTAAGGTTGCTGAGCCTGGGTCAGCCCATGTGCTGGTGGTACCCCAGCGCTTCAGAGCCTTCCTACTGGGTTTGGCTCATGATGTGCCTTTAGCTGGACATCTGGGGCAGAACAAGACCTTTGAAAGGCTTGTCACCCACTTTTATTGGCCCAAATGCGCAAGAGTTCAGATACTCATTGTAAGACTTGTCAAACTTGCCAGGCAAGTGGGAAAAGTGGGAGGAAGCACAAGGCTCCTCTCCAACCCTTCCCTGTAGTCAGTACCCCCTTTGAACGGGTGGACATTGACATTGTGGGGCCTCTGGACCCCAAGACAGCCATGGCCAACAGGTTTATCCTGATCTTGGTGGACCATGCTACCTGGTACCCGGAAGCCATCCCGCTCAGGACAGTGTCGGCCCCCGTGGTGGGACGTGAACTGATGGGGATTTTCTCCCGTGTGGGGTTCCCCAGAGAGGTGGTGTCAGACCGTGGTACAAACTTCATATCTAACTATATGAAGTCCCTGTGGCAGGAGTGCGGTGTTACCTATAAGTTCACCACCCCTTACCACCCCCAAGGTAATGGGCTGGTTGAGAGATTCAACCGGACCCTTAAAGGCATGATCATGGGTCTTGAGGAACCTATGAGGCGTAAGTGGGACATCCTCTTGCCATGCCTGCTTTTTGCTTACCGTGAGGTGCCACAGAAGTCCTTAGGGTTCAGTCCCTTTGAACTGCTGTATGGTCACTCGGTAAGAGGACCTTTGAGTCTAGTCAAGGAAGGCTGGGAGCAATCTCCCAGGAAACCTCCCCAGGATGTATACAGTTACATGCTGGCCTTCAGGAACCAGACTAGGCGATTCAGACAACTCGCTCAGGCGAATCTGGAAGCCAGCCAGGAGGAAATGAAGCGGTGGTTCGATCAGAATGCCACTCTGATTGAGCTTCAACCTGGGCAGAAAGTTTGGGTCATGGCCCCTGTAGAGCCCTGTGTGCTCCAGGACAGGTGGACCGGACCATTTGAGGTGGTGGAGCGCAAGACTGATGTCACCTACCTGGTGAACTTGCGGTCTCCTAGGAACCCTTTGAGGGTCCTGCATGTTAACCGCCTGAAGCCCCACTTAGAAAGGTCCGAAGTGGGCATGCTCCTAGCGACAGATGATGTAATGGGGGAGGAGACTGAGCCTCTTCCTGACCTCCTGTCTGCAACAGAGCAAGATGGGTCAGTGGATGGTGTCAGCCTCTCTGCCACACTGACCCCTGAACAGCAGCAAGATTGTCGCCAATTGTTGGGACAATTCTATGATTTGTTCTCCCTGGTTCCTGGTGTCACTGAGTGGTGCGCCCATGACGTGGATACTGGGGACAGTCCTCCTGTGAAGCACAAGGCTTACAGAGTGACCTACGGGGTCAGAGCTCACATCAGGGAGGAGGTCTCCAAGATGTTTGCCTTAGGGGTGATTGAGTCCTCTCACAGCCCTTGGGCCAGCCCAGTGGTCTTGGTCCCAAAAGCTGCCGCGCCTGGTGCCACACTTGAACTCCGGTTCTGTGTGGACTACCGAGGACTCAATTCAGTCACAAGGACTGACGTGCACCCATCCCCAGAGCTGATGAGCTCATTGATCGGTTGGGGGCTGCCCGGTACCTCAGCACGTTTGATTTAACGTCTGGGTACTGGCAGATCGCCTTAACTGATGGGGTCAAAGAGAGGTCCGCATTCACCACACCAGATGGGCACTACCAATTCCGGGTTATGCCCTTTGGGATGAAGAATGCCCCTGCCACCTTTCAGAGGTTGGTCAACCAGGTGTTGGTTGGACTGGAGGATTTCAGTGCCGCCTACCTGGATGACATTGCAGTGTTCAGCGCCAGTTGGGAAGAACATCTGCTCCACCTCTGAGAAGTGTTGATGGTACTGCCAAAGGCAGGCCTCACGATCAAGGCGAGTAAGTGCCAGATCGGGCAGGGTTCTGTGGTGTACTTGGGGCACCAGGTAGGGAGCGGCCAGGTGGCGCCCTACAACCCAAGATTGATACCATCCTGGCATGGGAACCCCCCAAGACCCAGACACAGGTGAGAGCCTTCTTAGGACTCACAGGGTACTACAGGAGATTTGTCAAGGGGTATGGCAACATTTTTGCACCCTTGACTGAGCTGACTTCCAGGAAGCAGCCCAAGAAAGTGAACTGGACTGACACCTTTCAGAAGGCTTTTGACGCCCTGAAGACTGCCATGTGCACAGCACCCGTGCTTCAGGCGCCCAACTTCTCAAAGGAATTCATTGTCCAAACAGACGCTTCAGAGCATGGTGTGAGGGCTGTTCTATCACAGATTAATGAGGAGGGCCTAGACCAACCTGTAGCCTTCATCAGTAGGAGGTTACTTCCACGGGAATAGAGGTGGAGTGCAATTGAGCGTGAGGCATTTGCTGTGGTCTGGGCATTGAAGAAGTTGAGACCATACCTGTTTGGGACTCACTTCCGGGTTTAGACAGACCACAGGCCCCTCAGATGGTTGATGCAGATGAGGGGTGAGAATCCAAAGCTGTTGAGGTGGTCCATTTCCCTACAGGGGATGGACTTCACGGTGGAACACCGCCCTGGTACAGAACACGCCAGTGCTGATGGTCTGTCCAGATTTTTCCACCTTAGTGAAGAGAACTCCCAAGGGGTTGGGTAGTCCTCCCCACATTTCAGCTGGAAGGGACACGTGTTAGACCTGGTACCATTGGCGTGAGTCTCCCTTCCATTTTTTTCACTGATTGCCTCCTCTGTTTTTGATATGTGTTGCTTGTTTAGATGCTTTGGGCCCTGTGCCACTGCTATTCAGTGCCACAGTGCAAGTGCTCCCTATTGTAAATTGATGTATGGATTAGTGACTCCATGATTGGATTATTTGATTTACTTGTCAGACCCTAGTATAGGGCACCATGGGTGCCCAGGGCCTGTAAATCAAATGCTGCTGGTGGGATTGCAGCACTGGTTGTGCCACCCACAGAAGCAGCTTGTAAAGTGTAGCTCAGGCCTGCCATTGCAGAGCCTGTGTGCAGTCTGGGACTGCCATGTCGACTTGGCAAGTGCACCCACTTGCCAGTCCCTAAACCTTCCCTTTTCTACATATCAGTCACCCCTAAGGTAGGCCCAAGGGCAGGGTGCATTGTATGTAAAAGGTAGGACATGCCCTGATGTGTGTAGCATGTCTTGATAGTGAATTACAGCCAATTTCGTTTTTTGACTATTGCAAGGCTACCTGTCCCCATAGGCCAGAATGGGCAGCTTGATTATAACATTTTATAATCCTAACTGACCCAGGGAACATGGTAGAAATTCGAATTTAGTATGCCTGAACTCAGAATGATAAAATACTTATTTTAGTGAAGTTGGTTTTGACATTCTGTGTTTGAAAATACCACTGTTAGAAAGTAGGTATTTTCTTTCCTAACCATCCAGCCTGCCTCTGCTAGCTTGTGTATTGTATGTCTGCTTTTGTGAGTGACAGGGGCTGGGGGACTCCAGGAGGCAGGGTGAGTCAGCACTAGGCTGAATAGACCTATCTGCATGAGGAGTGGTGGGAGGAGTAGCACCTGGGCCTGAATAGGGCTGTGCCTGCCTTCCAGAATGCTGGCTCCACCTCCGGTGGTGTGTCTGATGACCCTGGCCCACACTGACAAAGGAAGAAGTTGTGCACTGGCAGGATGCACCCAGAACTGGTTTGGACTAGGTACAGGACCCTTTGCCTTCAGAGGACAAAGGATTTACTGATATAAATAGTGGGGCCCAGACCCCAGAACTTTAGATCACTTCTGGAACAACAAGACAAACTTTTGCCAAGGAGAAGAACCAAGGAAGCTGCAGGAGTTTGGACTGCCCCTCTGCCAGTGTGCTGTTTGCTGGGTTGGCCTGCAGTGGTCTTCATTGCCAAGGAAAGGAGAAGGAACTTTCAAAGAACTTTCATCATCTTGCAGAATATTTCTCCAAGGGCTTGAACTAGAGCTTGCCTCCTGCTGAAGTCTCAGGGCTACAAGACTTCACCACCAGCTCCCTCCTGAATTCCCTTGCTGGGGATTCTGTCTGCAGAAGCCTGCGTGTCGCTGGGAGCTGGAAGTGCGACTCAACGAGAAGAAGCGTGTCGCTGTCGCAGCTCTTGCTGTCGCATCGCCGGAGAAGCGTGTCGCCGCCGCAGAGGCCGCCGCCGCATCACCAGAGAAGCGTGTCTTCGTCTCAGCTGCCTGCCGACGCATCACCGGAGAAGCGTGGCTTCGTCGCAACTGCCTGCTGTTGCATCACTGGGGAAGCGTGTCGCCACCGCAAGGATCGCCGTCGCATCACCAGAGAAGCGTGTCGCCGTCGCAGCTGCCTGCCGTCGCATCACCGGAGAGGCGTGTCGCAGGGCCTGTCGCGGCTCCAAAGGTACAGAGTTCGCCGCACGGCTGTCGGGCGTGCACGCACCACCTTCACGTCGTCGCATCGCATCAAGGGCACACTCTCATCGCTTCGCACCGGATCGTCACATCGAATCGAGGCGCCTGCTCGCCGCATCGCCCTCCCTGCGGACCCTTTGTTTGTTTTGCGTTACGCATCCAAGGTACTTTTGTGAGAAACGTGACGCATTTTTCATCATCTTGAACTAAGTTACTTCTACCATCTTTAAGTCTATTTTGAGTACAGTATTGTGGATTTTTGTCGTTTGTGGTCTTGTGTTAAGTCTATATAAAGAATACTTATTTTTATAAAGCCTGTGTGGTGTCCATCTGTAGTGTTCTCACTGTATTACTGTATGTGTTCACAAATGCTTAACACACTGCCTCTGAGATAAGCCTGTCTGCTCGTGCCAAGCTGCCAAGGGGGTGAGCAGGGGTTATCCAGTAGTGTAATCCCCCTTTCCCTGACTAGAAGCAAGGGTCCCTATTTGGTCTAAGGTGTATACCATTGCCAACTAGAGACCCCCAGTTCTAACAGGTCTGCTCTGGGGTGCCGCTCTGGGGTGCTGCTGTGCTGGTGTATGGGTCTGCTCTGGGGTGCTGCTCTGAGGTGTCGCTCTGGGGTGCTGCTGTGCTGTGTTGGTGTATGGTTCTGCAGGTGCCGCTCTGGGGTGCTGCGGTGCTGTGTTGATGTATGGGTCTGCTCTGGGGTGCTGCTCTGGGGTGCTGCTGTGCTGTGTTTGTGTATGGGTCTGTTCTGAGGTGCTGCTCTGGGGTGCTGCTGTGCTGTGTTGGTGTATGGGTCTGTTCTGAGGTGCCGCTCTGGGGTGCTGCTGTGCTGGTGTATGGTTCTACTCTGGGGTGCCGCTCTGGGGTGCTGCTGTGCTGTTGGGGTATGGGTCTGCTCTGGGGTGCTGCTCTGGGGTGCTGCTGTCCTGTGTTGGTGTATGGTTCTGCTCTGTGGTGCGCTTTGGGGTGCTGCTGTGCTGGTGTATGGGTGTGCTCTGGGGTGCCGCTCTGGGGTGCTGCTGTGCTGTGTTGGTGTATGGTTTCACTCTGCGGTGCCGCTCTGGGGTGCCGCTGTGCTGTGTTGGTGTATGGTTCTCCTCTGGGGTGCTGCTCTGGGGTGCTGCTGTGCTGTGTTGGTGTATGGGTCTGCTTTGAGGTGACGGCTCTGGGGTGCTGCTGTGCTGTGTTGGTGTATGGGTCTGCTTTGAGGTGACGCTCTGGGGTGCTGCTGTGCTGTGCTGGTGTATGGTTCTGCTCTGGGGAGCCACCCTGAGGTGCCGCTCTGGGGTGCTGCTGTGCTGTGTTGGTGTATGCTTCTACTCTGGGGTACCGCTCTGGGGTGCTGCTGTGCTGTGTTGGTGTATGGTTCTGCTCTGAGGTGCCGCTCTGGGGTGCTGCTGTGCTGTGTTGGTGTATGGGTCTGCTTTGAGGTGACGCTCTGGGGTGCTGCTGTGCTGTGCTGGTGTATGGTTCTGCTCTGGGCAGCCACCCTGAGGTGCCGCTCTGGGGTGCTGCTGTGCTGTGTTGGTGTATGGTTCTGCTCTGGGGAGCCACCCTGAGGTGCCGCTCTGGGGTGCTGCTGTGCTGTGTTGGTGTATGGGTCTGCTCTGCGGTGCCGCTCTGGGGTGCTGCTGTGCTGTGTTGGTGTATGGGTCTGCTCTGGGGTGCCGCTCTGGGGTACTGCTGTGCTGTGTTGGTGTATGGGTCTGCTCTGAGGTGCCGCTCTGGGGTGCTGCTGTTCCTTGTTGGTGTATGGGTCTGTTCTGAGGTGCCGCTCTGGGGTGCTGCTATGCTGTGTTGGGGTATGGTTCTACTCTGGAGTGCCGCTCTGGGGTGCTGCTGTGCTGTGTTGGGGTATGGTTCTGCTCTGGGGTGCTGCTCTGGGGTGCTGCTGTGCTGTGTTGGTGTATGGGTCTGCTCTGGGGTGCCGCTATGAGTGCCTCTCTGGGGTGCTGCTGTGCTGTGTTGGTGTATGGTTCTGCTCTGGGGTGCCGCTTTGGGGTGCTGCTGTGCTGTGTTGGTGTATGGGTCTGCTCTGGGGTGCCGCTCTGGGGTACTGCTGTGCTGTGTTGGTGTATGGGTCTGCTCTGAGGTGCCGCTCTGGGGTGCTGCTGTTCCGTGTTGGTGTATGGGTCTGCTCTGTGGTGCCGCTCTGGGGTGCTGCTATGCTGTGTTGGGGTATGGTTCTACTCTGGAGTGCCGCTCTGGGGTGCTGCTGTGCTGTGTTGGGGTATGGTTCTGCTCTGGGGTGCTGCTCTGGGGTGCTGCTGTGCTGTGTTGGTGTATGGGTCTGCTCTGGGGTGCCGCTATGAGTGCCTCTCTGGGGTGCTGCTGTGCTGTGTTGGTGTATGGTTCTGCTCTGGGGTGCCGCTTTGGGGTGCTGCTGTGCTGTGTTGGTGTATTGGTGTGCTCTGGGGTGCTGCTCTGGGGTGCTGCTGTGCTGTGTTGGTGTATGGTTCCACTCTGGGGTGCCGCTGTGCTGTGTTGGTGTATGGTTCTCCTCTGGGGTGCCGCTCTGAGGTGCCGCTCTGGGGTGCTGCTGTGCTGTGTTGGTGTATGGGTCTGCTTTGAGGTGACGCTCTGGGGTGCTGCTGTGCTGTGTTGGTGTATGGGTCTGCTTTGAGGTGACGCTCTGGGGTGCTGCTGTGCTGTGCTGGTGTATGGTTCTGCTCTGGGGAGCCACCCTGAGGTGCCGCTCTGGGGTGCTGCTGTGCTGTGTTGGTGTATGGGTCTGCTTTGAGGTGACGCTCTTGGGTGCTGCTGTGCTGTGTTGGTGTATGGGTCTGCTTTGAGGTGACGCTCTGGGGTGCTGCTGTGCTGGTGTATGGTTCTGCTCTGGGAGCCACCCTGAGGTGCCGCTCTGGGGTGCGGCTGTGCTGTGTTGGTGTATGCTTCTACTCTGGGGTGCTGCTGTGCTGTGTTGGTGTATGGGTCTGTTCTGAGGTGCTGCTCTGGGGTGCTGCTGTGCTGTGTTGGTGTATGGGTCTGTTCTTAGGTGCTGGTCTGGGGTGCTGCTGTGCTGTGTTGGTGTATGGTTCTACTCTGGGTTGCCGCTCTGGGGTGCCGGTGTTCTGTGTTGGTGTATGGTTCTGCTCTGGGGTGCCGTTCTGGGGTGCTGCTGTGCTGTGTTGGTGTATGGGTCTGTTCTGAGGTGCTGCTCTGGGGTGCTTCTGTGCTGTGTTGGTGTATGGTTCTGCTCTGGGGTGCCGCTCTGGGGTGCTGCTGTGCTGTGTTGGTGTATGGGTCTATTCTGAGGTGCCGCACTTGGGTGCTGCTGTTCTGTGTTGATGTATGGTTCTGCTCTGGGGTGCCGGTGTATGGTTCTTCTCTGGGTTGCCGCTCTGAGCTGCCGCTCTGAGGTGCTGCTGTGCTGTGTTGGTGTATGCTTCTGCTCTGGGGTACCGCTGTGCTGTGTTGGTGTATGGTTCTGCTCTGGGGTGCCGCTCTGGGGTGCTGCTGTGCTGGTGTATGTTTCTGCTCTGGGGTGCCGCTCTGAGGTGCTGCTCTGCTGTTTTGGTGTATGGTGCCGCTCTGGGGAGCTGCTCTGAGGTGCTGTTCTGTGGTTCTGCGTTGACATGCTACCTCAAGGGTGTAGGATGGTCTCTTCCTTGGAGAAGGGTGCTTTCATGTATCAATACCAATAGAGACATAAAACCGATAATGAAATAGGACATCCCATATGTCCATTATTTATGTGAAAATTTTGTGTATTCAAAATTCAGACCAAAACATAAAACGAGAAAATAGTTTTTGAGCTGTAAAATCTAGTCCATGACACTTTTTTCACAAGAAATTCTAAGTCGGAAGAAAGCACTGGAAGCGCAAAGGAAATACAGGACTATCTTGCAGGGCTCCCAGGGGAAAAGCTAACTAGGGAAGAAAGAGAGGCACTAAAGGTACCCATTACGGCCGAAGAAGTGGCGGGTGTTATCGGATCTTTGGCTAATGGGAAAGCTGCTGGCACTGACTCTCTCCCGGGGGAATTCTATAAAAAGCTGGCTCACTGCCTACTCGAACTAATGGTTGATGTCTTTCTAGAGGCCCAAGCTGGTCGGGGGGGCACCTGATTCTTGGGGATCGGCCAATATTGTGGTCTTTCCCAAAAAAGGGAAATCGGTTAAGGAGCTGGGGTCTTATCGACCTATAACTTTAATTAATAGCGATGCAAAGGTATATGCCAAGATTTTGGCAAACCGCCTAGCGGCCGTAATTATTAAACTGGTTTCACCAACCCAACATGGGTTTGTCCCCGGTCGGAGCACTATTGATCATGTTCAGAGGGTGATCGCTCTCTTTGATGAGGCAGGGATTACAGGAGATCCTATCGGGCTAATCCTGCTAGATGCAGAGAAAGCCTTTGATAGGGTCTCCTGGCCGTTTCTGTGGGCAACACTTGAGAGTAGAGGGTTAGGCGCAGGCTTTATTAAGGCTATTTCTATAATGTACAACAATTCGGTGGCCAGAGTCGCTATTATGGGGGAATTGTCAGGCCCTGTGTCAATTAGTAGGGGGACCCGTCAGGGGTGTCCATGCTCTCCCCTATTATTTGCTTTGTACATTGATCCTCTGGTTAGGAAAATCGGTGACAATAATCAGATCTCAGCAATGCATAGTAATGGGGGGAGCACTAAGATCCTGGTGTATGCCGACGATCTGGCTATTGTGACCCCTAGCCTTCTTTCCGCATTAGCCAAAATCGAAAAAGAGGCCCAGATTTTTGGACATATCTCGGGCTATCGACTCAATTCTAACAAAACACTGGTTGTCATTAGCAAAGGACTTCAGATTAGTGACCCTAGGGTTGTACGGAAGGCAACTTACCTTGGGGTGGAAATAATGGCGGACGTGTCAAATTGTGGAAACTAATTTAGATCCATTACTTCCAAAATTTAAAGCAGACCTTAATCGCATAGATAATCTCAAGTTGACGTTGGTTGGGAGATGCAATGTCATTAAGATGGTGTTTTTGCCGAAAATCTTATATTTTTTTAAAGCAATTCCTTTGACTATTAACCCCTTCGGTGCGCGGCCGATTTTCGCCCTGTGCGGGGCGTTTCATTGAGTGAACGGGTTCATGACGAGCTCAGCTCGTCATGCGCACACGAGCACTGCGCAGCATGACGAGCTGAGCTCGTCATGAGCACCGAAGGGGTTAACAACACTTGGTTTAAAACTATGAACCAATTGTTTACTAAATTTCTCTGGGCCAATTGTCGCCCTCGGAGGGTGCTCAAATTTTTAACGCTACCTAGAGATAGAGGTGGTTGGGTGGTCCCCAATCTCCAGCTATACCATTGGGCTGCTATATTATTTAAAATCGGTAGTCTAATCAGGGCTGAACCTCTTCCGGTGCAGGTGGTGGCCCCCGCCTCAATTTATGAGCTATTATTGGGGTCAAAGGCTAAGGGCTGTCTTTTGCAATATACGGATTTTAACTACTACAAAAGGGTGAAGTTTAAGACGCTGATGTGTGCTTTTAAAACCTGGACTTCAGTTCGAAAGAGGCTTGGCCTGGGTCTCAATAATGCTTATACCCCATTGTACGGCAATGAGTCGCTCCCTAGTATTGTCAATGATGGGCATATGAAAAGGTGGTATATATAATAAAGGTGTTAGGATGGTTGGGGATTTCGTGGATGAGATAGGAGTGATCTCCTTCGACAAGATTAAGGAAACTTTTGGTGTCGATAACAGACAATTTTTTAAATATCTCCAGTTACGAGACTTTTTGGTGAGGAAAAAGGGAGGTAGTAATGGCTTTGCACGGGTGACGTTGGTTGAGACTCTGCTTAAAGGGTCAGGTACACTTGGAGGGATTTATAAAAATTTGAATGAGACAATGCCGGATGATCTATCCAAACATTGTGACCGTTGGCATGAGCGGCTATTGGTTGGAGTGGGGGAAGTGGAAGATTCACTTTATATGGCCCAAACTTCATGTATCGCTACCTACCTCCAGCTGCAGTGTTTTAAGACCTGGTTTAATCTTTATATAACACCGGAGAAGATCTCTAAATGGGGAGGAGTTACAGGATCAACATGTCCACGGTGTGGCTATCCAGCAGCAGACATTGTACATATGTTCGCTTCCTGTCCCGATTTGGGCATAATTAAAAGGGATGTTGGTACTATCTTGGAGTCTCACCTGGGACAGCGAATAGATTTAACACCACAGCTGATCGTTCTTGGAGTGAGTAGCCCTCAGCTACCGGCTCGAGTCCAGACCTTTCTCTTTATTGCTATGGTAGTATTCAGACTCTGTTTAGCTACTCACTGGCTTGATCCTGTTCCACCTACGGGTCGACAATGGTTAGGGAGATTTCTGGCAGTATATAGGCTAGGAACTGAAGTATATGCTAGAAAGGGGCAGAGAACAAGGGGGATGGAAATCTGGGCCCCTCTGACCAGATGGTCTGAAGATAGCCTAGATTGAGGTAATGGTGATTAATATTTGAGCCCACGTTGTATCTTATTTTGTTTCACTGTTCAGGGTAACTTTTGCAATGATCTTGTTTGTCGTCACTTTTTTGGACACTGCTTCTTTGTTCTTTTTTTCTTCTCTTCATGCTAGTGAATGAACTGATTTTTCTTCTTTTTTTTCCCTTTATCTTCTTCTGTTTGTTTTTTTTCTTGTTCAAGGCAAGGACCAGCCTGGGTGGGGGGGGGTAGGCTCTCTGGGGTAGGGGAGGGGAGTAACTTTTTCAGATGACGGCTTTATTCATTTGTATTAGTATGCTGCTGTATCTTGGTAAAACAAAAAATCAATAAAGTACTTACTAAAAAAAAAAAGAAATTGTAAGTCAGTTTCAAACAATGAACGTCCTCCTTTGGAGTTAGATTTTGATATCCGCACATAGCATTGATAAAAGTAGAGTTGACATGTGTTTCGCTGTGACACCCTGCTTTTTCGAAGCTGTTGTAACTCCACAAACTTGATGGGTAAAATCCATCTTTTTCAAACAAACAATAGAAATGTACTATTTAGACCTTGCAATTGCTTCAGGGAAATATTTGTTATTGTTTAAACAATATTAAAGTATAACACGCTGTGATTGAAATTGTTATTCGTTCTTCCAAGTTGGATGTTCTAACAGTGTAAAAGATACTTTTTGACAGGTTCACCCTAAAAAATCAAAATGTATTATCTTTTAAAATGACAAGTGTCTTTTTCGACGTATTAAGAGGGATTTGAGTTTTTAAGACCACACAAAGTGGGAAGATTTTAAAAGGAGAGACAATCTTGGATATCACCAGAGACTCAAATACCTGAGCCACAGAGCAGACGCTGAGCCTCAGGTCCTGACATTGTATCTTGGTTGGTGCTTTTAAATTGGCTGTTTTTAAGTGAGTGAAAGTATGTTTCCAGTGTATTTTGGTAAATCATTCATGCTAATTCTTAAAGAGGAGTCCGAGTTGGACTTCCATTGCAGGCGTATGTCAGCTCTGTTTGCTAAAAACATGCTAATTCCTCAGCACATTTACTCCTTTTATCAGAAAGCTCTGGACCATGGAGGCCAGAGGTACAAGGGGTCCCTTGTGTCTTCCTTTGTCCTATCTTTCCTCGTCTTCGCTTTACAGATGGGCTTGTTTGCCTTCATCCTGAGCCTCTGCCAGGTCATACCTGATTTAACACGCTCTTGCGTGGCTTTTTGCTGTGTCCTACAGGCCACTATTCCGTGGCGCCCATGGCCGTCCTGGTATGCTGTGCTCCACTTGCCCCCGCTCTATCTCAATCCAACCACTACTTGCCCCACCAACGAGCGCTTCCACGTGGGTTGCTAGTGACCTGGCCATAAAAGATCTGTTCCTCTGAGGCTTAAGTCATCCAGAGCGAACCGTGAATCAAAAGACGGGAGAAGCATGTGTGGACCACGTGAGGATCTGGTGGGGCTTCGTGAGGGCTGTTGAGCTTGACACAAGGGTCCTATTTATTTACTGTGTTTATTTAGTGCAAACCATCATCTCCTAGGGGTATCATGGCACTAGAAAGCTCCCTGTCTTTTCAACTGTGAGAACAGGAAATGCTTAGAATAACTTAACCTTTGAAAAGCCTAGGTTTTTATTTTTTTCTAAACCACAAATGGTTATCAGTCAGGCGACGGTCTAGGGGTTGAGTGGGCCACTGCCAGATGTGAGAGAGAGCGTCTGCCGGTTGAGACTTTTTTTTATCCGTTTGGCCTTTGTGAACACCAGGTTTTGTGACCTCAGTTCATGCGCCGGATTATAAAATTCTTCTGTGGCTTGTAGAATTTCAGGCCCAGTATTGTATAGTGGCCAATGTGTATGGCAAAGAAGCTTAAAGCTGGCTCTTTTCCTCACTGGCAACCGATGTAGGGTTTCCAGGCACGCTGATGCCGAGTTGTATCTGTCCATATTGCCAATCAACTTGGCAGCAGTGTTATGGATTACCTGGAGTCTGGTGAAGAGAGAGTCTGCCATGCCCACAGACGGGGCATTGCCATAGTCCAATCCACTGGTTATCAGGACCTGGACAATTGTTTTTCGCCAGTCGACCGGTATCCCCCGAAACAACCGTCTCAGTAGTTTGAGGATACCAAAGCATTTGCCACAGGTGGCAATACCTTGATCCTGCATTGAGAGTGAGTCGTCAATGATCACTCCAAGGTTTTATGCTGATTTCTTGGGGATCAGCGTCTCTCCTAGTGACGTGAGCCACCAGGATGAATCCCAAATTCGGTGAGCCCTACCGAATGATAGGATCTCAGATTTCTCAGCACTGAGGTTCAAACAATGGTCAGTCCTCCAATCTGCTAGTTCTGAGGGGCAATTAAAGTTGCCTCAAGTTTCATTATGTTTCCCTCCCATGGAGATGACCAGCTGAGTGTCGTCCACATGAGAGCAAATCTTGAAGCCCCGACTGCAGGGCATCAAAGGTCAAATGAAGCTGTGTGGGTCTGTGATGCCTTGGACTGAAGACCGTGTGAGGGTCTGCCTGAGCTGTGTGAAGGGCTGTTGGAACCATGTGAGGAATTACGAAAGTCTGTTTGCTGGCCCTTGACCAGAGCAGGTCTGGTGGGAACATCTGCTGGTGACTATTTGAGGGACTGTTTGTATGTACGTGGGTGTCTGCTGCACAGCGTTCAAGGCTCTATGGGGATTGTTGGCAGTTGTTTGAATAATCAATGAGACCGTGAGATGGTGTTTCTGGGGGCTGTGTGACCGTCTTGGTGGTGTGTGATGGCTTTTTAGGAGATGTGGGTCTTTTTTGTGAGACATGTCAGGCTTTGCGAGCATCTGTTAGTAGATATGTTGGGATCTTTTGTAGACTGCGAGGGTCTGTTGGGAATTATGTGACAGGCTGTTGGGTGCTATGAAAAGTTCTACTGGTTGGATTCTAAGGTTATTTTGTGGCTGTAAGAGGAGATATTGGGGTGTTTCTGAGCGTTTGGCGGATAGTTTTTGGGTGGGTTGGTTGATTGTTATGTTGAGGTGTTTTAGGGACTGAGCGAGAATCTTTCATGAGGTTTGTGTGTGTTTGGTGTGTATGTGTGATATGTTGGTATCTATGTTGTGATCTGTTGGGGCTCGATGTGTCTGATGTGTTGAGGGTCTCTTGAGGGCTCTCTAAGGGTCTATTGGGGGCTGTGTGACGGTCTGTGGGGAGCTACGGCCAGGCTTGATGGGTTGTGTGAAGGTCTGTTTAGTGTCTGTGGTGGGATCTTTTGGGGCTGTATGATGGTTGGGTAGGAGTGGAATGAGGACTTGTAGATGGTCTCTGCCGGTCTCCTTGGTCTGTGTGGATATGCAGAGTTTTGAATGTAGGTCAGTTGAGAAGTATGCAGGGTCTTTTGAGGTTTAAATGAAGTTTATTTTATTTGAGGATCTTTTAGGGCTTACGTTAAGTGAGCAGTGTTTGGCATTCCGAGGATTAACCTTCATCTAACATCCCTCCCTCCTATGTCTTCCTCAGCTTCCTCTATGACCTGGAAGAGAAGTTTGAGGACAACATGTACACCTTCAATGTGTGTGATGTGGTCCTGAGCCAAGCAGCGGACTTCTGCAAGGTGTACGTGCCCTACGTGACAAACCAGTCGTACCAGGACCAGACGTTCCAGCGTCTTCTGTAAGGAGTTGGTGCGGTGGGGGTGTGATTGATGGGTCATGAGGGTGATGGAGGGTGCCGCGCAGTCAGGAGTGTTGTTTTACAGGACAGTTGAAAGCACAGCTGGGAGACACTACACATACCTCCCTCTTCCACTTCTCCCTTTTGCTGTTAAACGTTTACCATCTACCTTACTCTTCCTTTGCCCCAACTCCCTCACATATTCTTATTTCTATAGTTCCTGGTTTTCTCCATCTTGTTTCTCTTCTCTCTCTCTCGTTGGTGCTCTCTCTGTTGTTTAATTTCCTCACTCTGCACACACGCGTATACGCACATTCATTTCTTTCTGCCTCTCTCCTTCTCACTCTGCTTTCTTTACTCTTCATGTTCCCATTTCTCTCTCCCTCATGCTGTTTTCTTCTTTCTCATCCTATTTTGACCTCCTGTTCTTTATTTTACCTACCCCTCGTTTCTTTTCGTTTTCTTTCTTCTTCTCATTTTTGATGAGGTTCTCACTCCTGCTGTTTTCATCTCTCATTTTCTTTGTTAGGCTCCATTCTCCTTACAATCCTTTGTCCTCTTCCCATCTTCCTCTATTGTTTTCCCAGAGTTTCTTGCACAGAACTCCTCTCGCCCCAGAGACGGGATGAGCTTTGATCTCATCAATATACAACACCGCTACATCAAAGGTCTTCAGTGTTTCTGCCCATGTGGTTTATGGTTACGTCACTGCACATGGGCTCCACCCCCAAACCAGGACTTACTCTGCAGAGACAGCACAACCCAGCAATGTTTTATGTGCCTGTAAAGCCAGAAGTGCTGCTACACCTGAGATGTGCATGTGAGCTACTCAGCTGAGTATGAAAATGGGCTGCAGCCTCCTCCTTCCGATGCTGCCCTTTTAATCGTCAATCTCTTCCTCCTGCAGGAGCGGTAACCCCAGGTTCCAGCAGGTGTTGGCCAAGCTGGAGAGTGACCCTGTGTGCCAGCGGCTGTCCCTCAAGTCTTTCCTCATTTTACCCTTCCAAAGAATCACGCGACTCAAGCTGCTGGTTCAGGTAACCTCATCCTACCTCCACCCCTCTTTATTCTTGGCAGTGGCAGCTTCTTTCCACACGACCACCCCACTCTCTGAGTCTCTACGACCATTCCTCTTTCCTGACCACCTCACTCTCTAGGTCTGTTTGGCATTTCTCTCTCCTGACCACCCCACTCTCTGGGTCTCTTCATCCATTCCTCTCTCCTGACCACCTCACTCTCTAGGTCTGTTTGGCATTTCTCTCTCTTTAGCCATTCCTCTCTCCTGACAACCCCACTCTCTGGGCCTCTTCATCCATTCCTCTCTCCTGACCACCCCACTCTCAGGTTCTCTTCATCCACTCCTCTCTCCTGACCACCCCACTCTCAGGGACTCTTCATCCATTCCTCTCTCCTGACCACCCCACTCTCCGGGTCTCTTCGGCCATTCCTCTCTCCTGACCACCCCACTCTCTGGGCCTCTTCATCCATTCCTCTCTCCTGACCACCCCACTCTCAGGGTCTCTTGAGCCATTCCTCTCTCCTGACCACCCCACTCTCTGGGTCTCTTCGGACAGTCCTCTCTCCTGACCACCCCACTCTCTGGTTCTCTTCATCCATTCCTCTCTCCTGACCACCCCACTCTCAGGGACTCTTCATCCATTCCTCTCTCCTGACCACCCCACTCTCAGGTTTTCTTCATCCATTCCTCTCTCCTGACCACCCCACTCTCAGGTTCTCTTCATCCATTCCTCTCTCCTGACCACCCCACTCTCAGGGACTCTTCATCCATTCCTCTCTCCTGACCACCCCACTCTCAGGTTTTCTTCATCCATTCCTCTCTCTTGACCACCCCACTCTCAGGTTCTCTTCATCCATTCCTCTCTCCTGACCACCCCACTCTCTGGGTCTCTTCGGACAGTCCTCTCTCCTGACCACCCCACTCTCAGGTTTTCTTCATCCATTCCTCTCTCCTGACTACCCCACTCTCAGGTTCTCTTCATCCATTCCTCTCTCCTGACCACCCCACTCTCTGGGTCTCTTCGGACAGTCCTCTCTCCTGACCACCCCACTCTCAGGTTTTCTTCATCCATTCCTCTCTCCTGACCACCCCACTCTCTGGGTCTCTTCGGACAGTCCTCTCTCCTGACCACCCCACTCTCAGGTTCTCTTCATCCATTCCTCTCTCCTGACCACCCCACTCTCAGGGTCTCTTGAGCCATTCCTCTCTCCTGACCACCCCACTCTCAGGTTTTCTTCATCCATTCCTCTCTCCTGACCACCCCACTCTCAGGTTCTCTTCATCCATTCCTCTCTCCTGACCACCCCACTCTCTGGGTCTCTTCGGACAGTCCTCTCTCCTGACCACCCCACTCTCAGGTTCTCTTCATCCATTCCTCTCTCCTGACCACCCCACTCTCAGGTTCTCTTCATCCATTCCTCTCTCCTGACCACCCCACTCTCAGGGACTCTTCATCCATTCCTCTCTCCTGACCACCCCACTCTCAGGGACTCTTCAGCCATTCCTCTCTCCTGACCACCCCACTCTCCGGGTCTCTTTGGCCACTCCTCTCTCCTGACCACCCCACTCTCTGGGCCTCTTCATCCATTTCTCTCTCCTGACCACCCCACTCTCAGGGTCTCTTGGGCCATTCCTCTCTCCTTACCACCCCACTCTCTGGGTCTCTTCGGACAGTCCTCTCTCCTGACCACCCCACTCTCTGGGTCTCTTCATCCATTCCTCTCTCCTGACAACCCCACTCTCAGGGACTCTTCATCCATTCCTCTCTCCTGACCACCCCACTCTCAGGTTTTCTTCATCCATTCCTCTCTCCTGACCACCCCACTTTCAGGGACTCTTCGACCATTCCTCTCTCCTGACCACCCCACTCTCCGGGTCTCTTCGGCCATTCCTCTCTCCTGACCACTCCACTCTCTGGGCCTCTTCATCCATTCCTCTCTCCTGACCACCCCACTCTCAGGGTCTCTTGGGCCATTCCTCTCTCCTGACCACCCCACTCTCAGGTTCTCTTCATCCATTCCTCTCTCCTGACCACCCCACTCTCAGGGTCTCTTGGGCCATTCCTCTCTCCTGACCACCCCACTCTCTGGGTCTCTTCGGACAGTCCTCTCTCCTGACCACCCCACTCTCTGGGTCTCTTCATCCATTCCTCTCTCCTGACCACCCCACTCTCTGGGTCTCTTCAGCCATTCCTCTCTCCTGACCACCCCACTCTCAGGGACTCTTCATCCATTCCTCTCTCCTGACCACCCCACTCTCTGGGTCTCTTCAGCCATTCCTCTCTCCTGACCACCCCACTCTCAGGGACTCTTCGGCCATTCCTCTCTCCTGACCACCCCACTCTCTGGGTCTCTTCAGCCATTCCTCTCTCTTGACCACCCCACTCTCAGGTTCTCTTCATCCATTCCTCTCTCCTGACCACCCCACTCTCAGGGACTCTTCATCCATTCCTCTCTCCTGACCACCCCACTCTCAGGGACTCTTCATCCATTCCTCTCTCCTGACCACCCCACTCTCAGGTTTTCTTCATCCATTCCTCTCTCCTGACCACCCCACTCTCTGGGTCTCTTCGGACAGTCCTCTCTCCTGACCACCCCACTCTCAGGTTTTCTTCATCCATTCCTCTCTCCTGACCACCCCACTCTCAGGTTCTCTTCATCCATTCCTCTCTCCTGACCACCCCACTCTCAGGTTCTCTTCATCCATTCCTCTCTCCTGACCACCCCACTCTCAGGGACTCTTCATCCATTCCTCTCTCCTGACCACCCCACTCTCAGGGACTCTTCGACCATTCCTCTCTCCTGACCACCCCACTCTCCGGGTCTCTTCGGCTATTCCTCTCTCCTGACCACCCCACTCTCTGGGCCTCTTCATCCATTCCTCTCTCCTGACCACCCCACTCTCAGGGTCTATTGGGCCATTCCTCTCTCCTGACCACCCCACTCTCTGGGTCTCTTCGGACAGTCCTCTCTCCTGACCACCCCACTCTCTGGGTCTCTTCAGCCATTCCTCTCTCTTGACCACCCCACTCTCTGGGTCTCTTTGGGCATTCCTCTCTCCTGACCACCTCACTCTCTGGGTCTCTTCGGCATTCCTCTCTCCTGACCATCCTAATCTCAGGGTCTCTTGGGCCATTCATCTCTCCTGACCACCCCACTCTCTGGGTCACTTTGGCCATTCCTCTCTCTTGACCACCCCACTCTCTGGGTCTCTTTGGGCATTCCTCTCTCCTGACCACCCCACTCTTTGGGTTTCTTCATCCATTCCTCTCTCCTGACCACCCCACTCTGTGGGCATCTTCATCCATTCATCTCTCCTGACCACCCCACACTCTGGGTCTCTTCAGCCATTCCTCTCTCTTGACCACCCCACTCTCAGGGTCTCTTGGGCCATTCCTCTCTCTTGACCACCCTACTCTCTGGGTCTCTTCAGCCATTCCGCTCTCCTGACCACCCCACTCTTTGGGTCTCTTCATCCAATCCTCTCTCCTGACCATGCTCTCTAGCCATCTCTCTCGCGTCCCTTCTATTTACAATGTTTCTTTGTCAATCTCTGTCTTTCCTTCAGTTTCTCTTTTTACCCCTCTCTCTGCCTCGATGTTACACTCTCTATTCCTTGTAGTGTCTCACTGACTCATTCTCTTTCTCTCTCTCTTTGACTCCTTGTTTTCATTGCTGTTTCCAGCTGTATCCAGTTTGTGTGTTCTTCTTCTTGAGTCTTGTGATGAGAGTCAGATTTACAACTTTCAGCCTCTGACAAACCATGTGGGGCCGGAAGTGCATAGAGCAGAGCAGTGGTGGCACCGGTCCTACTCTGATGATGTTCAATGGTCTTAGGAAACTTTTTCAGAACTTATAAACACTGTTTTTTGAAGCACAAGCTGTGTTTATTAGTGAAGCTATCATTAGCTCTGCTAGCTGTTACAGGGCTCTTTTTAAGCTTGTGTCTGGATTGGTGTGCCCAACAAGGGGATTACCCCCCCCTCCCCCAATCTCAGGCTTGGTGTGACAGCTTGGCAACCTACTTCCATGATGAAATTCAAATGGTAAGGTCGCTCTTCCAGCACTTCAGGGCCTGTGTCTGTACCTTTGAGCACAGGTTCCCTAGTATTGCAGAATAAGTAGTACAGACTTCACTTTTGGCGGCAAAGTCAGGCTTGCCGGATACCACCTGCCCTGCTTCTGTGTTAACAATGTTCGCATCAGTCATCACTCCTGCACTGACAGCCATTGTGAATGTCTTTTGCTTCTGGTATTGTCCCCAAACAATGGAACTAGAGGGCGACCCTTACTGGAAGAAAAGCGAACTTTGATACCCCTGTGGAAGCCAACTGTAGACCAATGTCTTTATTGCCCATAGTTGCCAAAGTTGGTGAGAAACTTATTATACACCCGCTTTCCATGTACCTGGAAGAGGTTCATCTTTTGGAACCTATTGGGATGGGATTTCATCCTGGAATGGATACTGAAACAGCACAAAGCACTGTCGTTGATCAACTCAGATGGCGAGAAGATGACAGTCCCTCCACCTGCCTTATTTTACTCAATCTCTTCACTGCCTTTGATGCTGTCCACCGTTCTGCTGTCCACCGTTCTGCTGTCCACCATTCTGCTGTCCACCATTCTGCTGTCCACCATTCTGCATTCTGCTGTCCACCATTCTGCTGTCCACCATTCTGCTGTCCACCATTCTGCTCCTACCCAGCACTGTGAGGCAGTAGGACTGCAGGGGTCAGTATGGAAATGGTTTCTCTGGTTTGTTTCCCACAGAGCTCAGTCTTTGGACTTGCCCCTCTTCAGCTTGAAGCCTTTTGTAGTTTAAATGTCGGGCCCCACAGGGTTATCTCTGCCCTATTTTGTGCAAAGTCTGTGTGTGCCCCTTGTTAAAACAACCAGGGCCTGCTGGGAGCAGTGATCTCTTAGCGATAGCACACAGCTGATTTTTGAGAATGGACAAACCAGCAGAACAAACCCCGAAGAACCTTAATGGCTGTCTCTCCGATATCTTAAACTGGATGAATGTGAATCGACTAAAAGTTAATGCCTCAGAAACAAAAGTTATTTCCCTTCGGTCAAGACTCGGTCTGGCCATTCGTGTCTTGTCCACCAGTCATGGGTGATACGCCTGCACCTTTGGACTAGGCAGAGATCTTTGTCTTTCAATCCAACAGGGATGTGAATATCAATAGAGAAATGCTTTATATATTAAGGTGTCAAAGTAATTTGAAAGTCTGGGTCCAATGTGCTTTACGCAAAAAGAACAATTGATGGACAGAATGCAGAACAATGTCATACATTCACCCCAGTACAGAGATCTGGGCCTAAATCCATCGTTTTTTTGCTCACCATGCCATTCCAGTTTGGACCCAGCCATATGCAAATCGGACTTGACCCTGCGCCCAATGAGAACAGTCCAGCCCAAACTGCCCAGCCAGGTCCTCCCTGGACTGGAAACAAGCATCCTAGGACCGGTTTTGGGCTTTCAGCCCTCATCAGCCAGGATAGCTTGACTCCAATGGCATGGAGACCACGGGACCCACGTCTGGGCATACCCGTCCCACTCGGGGTTTATCGAGGCTCGGGAGGGTAAGGTACTCATCCAGGATACCAATTTGGTCTTGGAGAGTCATCTGCTGCAAACCTGTATCAGTCCCCCGTAGTTCCCTTGAAAATTCTACTTGGGTACCTAATATGACAAGACCATGTTAAATAATGGCTGAGACCTAAAACCTCCTTTTTGGATCTAATTTTGATATTCAGAGTTGTAAAGAGGGGATGACTGTTATTCAATATGCATATAGCATTTTCATAAACAGTCACTATTTTCATAATTTACATTCCCTTTATTCCATCATAAAACGTCCCTACACTTTCTCATGGACATGCTGTGCACCTTCGGTACAAGTACCAACGTTGGAACCTCAAACTTCACTTTGTGTTCCCTGACTGGCCTTGTGGCACCCTTCAGGATGAGTGCAATGTTTCTGCCATAGGCTCTAAAATTCAAATGTATCTTGTTGGACATGGCCCTCTCTGCAGGGTCCCCCCCAAACATTTTGCCTTTACCCTCCACTTTTTGCAGAAGTTGTTTTTGATTTCCTTAGGACTCTGAGCACTTTACCACTGCTAGCCAGTGCAAAAGTACACGTGCTCTCACCTCTAAACATGGTAATATTGGCTCATGCCCAATTGGCATATTTACTTTACTTAGAAGATCCTAGTACAGTGCACTACATGTGCCCATGGTCTGTAAATTAAATGCTTCTCGAGGCCCTGCAGCAGATTGTGTCACACACCCTTTAACTATGCCTTAGACCTGCCATTGTAGCCTGTGTGTGCAGTTTAAACTGCCATTTCCACCTGGAAAAATAAACCTTCTGCAAGACACAAAACTTCCTTTTTAGTACATATAAGTAACCCCTAGAGTTGGCCCTGGACAGCCCAGAGGGCAGGGAACAATGCATTCAAAAAGCAGAACCAGTACTTTTAAGTTTTACATGTCCTGGTAGTGGAAAACTTTAAAATGTGTTTTTCACTACTGCTAGGTCTATATCTCCCATACATTTGGATTACCTTATTATATTTTATAAGTGTAATTTCCAAATGGGAAGATATATAACTGGTTCAAGTTTGGTGTCTCTGGAATTCTAATTGCAATTCCGAAAATGCCACTTTTAGAAAGTTAAGAACAACAAAATACCTTGTCTGACATCAGTTAACAAACACAATACATTATTATCCTGTGATCAAGAAGTTTAATTAGCATGACCACATTTTTTCATAGTGTATATTCAACCTTTTATTTTTGACACCTCAACACATATACTTTGGAAAACCACACCTATAGTCAAAATCTAATTGATTTGGAAAACCCACCACTTACACATAGGCAAGAATTATGAACAACAAATTGTGAATTTTACAGTTTGTAACACGTTTGCCAAAAATTAAGCAGTTTGTGGCAAATTAAAATGCTCCAGTTATCACTTTTTTATATACAGGGTGTCCTATTCAGGGCCGGACTGGCCGTACTGGGCACCGGGCGTTTCCCCGGTTGTCCAGAAGGGTGGGGGCCGGTTTTGGACCGGTTGGGGACGTTTTTGTTACTAGGGCCAGTTTTGCAGTAGTGCTGCAAAACAGCTCCCTTGTAACAAAAGCGCATCAGCAGTGTTCCTGCCAGCTCCCCCACCCCCCAGCCGGTGGGACGTCATTGCCAGGGCTGGTTTGCGATCCCAGTCCGGACCTGGTCCCATTTGTCTCAATTGTCCATACTCCTACAGTGAAGCTGCACAAGGGGTTGAAGCACCTTATTTCAATAGACCAAAAACAGGCACCCTTATTCACAAACAGGTTCCCTGTATTCAGTAATCACTTCAACAACTCCCTAGTGCTAGATTGTGGACGCGTTTCGAAACCTGTGATCTTGGGTTCTCCTCAAGACCAAGAACTGGAAACAAAATTTATGCCAAATGTGGAATTGCTTGTTCCATCAATATCCGGTGTGAGAAGTTGGCCTGGTATATGCTGTTCACTAATTAAAGTGGACACCTTGCACCAGTTCAATTCGACTCTTATGGTAGGTAGGTTTAAGACAACCTTTATAGAAAGCTATCCTAGTGGTAGCTGTGGAGAGCAGCCTTCAGGCTAAGTCTTGGAGGAAAGTAAAGCAGCTTGTTTTACCACACAATCTCTTGAATCACCAAATGAAAAGACACCACACAGGTGTATATATATCAAATATATATGTATTTATTAATAAACAACTCTCTACTAATCTCTTTATGAGATTAGAAGTCAGGAACATATGTACAAATCAAATGTTATCAAAAATAAGTTAGCACAAGTAAATATCACAATCTTATCTTGTCTAGACCGTGGTCTAGAGCACATAGAATCGAGGGACCCCCAAGAACCACCCCAGGTAGTTGTAGGAGACCCACAGGGGACGGACGCGGTGTTCAGACACTGGTGCGAGTCCTGTACGAGTCTATGCGAGAGAACGCGATTGAGTTATCAATGTTACAGGTCCCTGGCGTGTTCGAGGCGAACACACCGATCGGTCAGTACGAGTCGAAGGACGCGGATACTGATAGAGTTACAAGGGAGTTGGACGCGATGTGTCTAACACAGACGCGAGCCCTGTACGAGCCAGTGCGATAATCGCACGGGGAGAATAGGAGTTTTAGGGCACTTCTAGGGTAGCTACAAGCAAGCCACTTACAGGGTAAGTAGTTCTAGGGCCAACACCCACAGGAGCACCGTAGTGCTGAAGTTACCTCACCCAGGGGAGCCGGGTGCATAGGTGTCCTTTGGTGTCGGGTCGCGGCGTCGTTCTCAATGGGAACCAATGAAGACTTGCTGCTTGCGACGACAGAAGAAGTGTCCGTTGGAATCCAAGCCTGGATTCGGAAGGAGGAAGACCTGAAAGCAGAGGGGACAGTGTTCACAGTCACTTGGCAGTGACTCTGGGCAAGGAAGATGAATGCCCACCGTCGTCAACAGCTTCGGGTCGTTCACCGGTGTCTTGACTCTTCGACCACGTGGTCCAGGCAGCGTCGATGATTACCAGGAGCTGGATTCGGTGTGTCCCACAACGTCTGCAGCTTACTGAGGTGTCGGCGACTCGATTGGAGCCAACAAGCCTTGGTAGCAGCAAGTCTTGTGGAAAGCGTAAAGAGTCAATGGTGCAGACCAGCAAGGTCTGGGGGACTTACCCAGTAAGGGTAGGTCAGGGCAGGCCTGGAGCAACCAGGGGAGCTCTTTGGTTTCGTTGGAAAGTCTTCTGGGGACCCACAAGCTGGCTGGCAAGGGATCGCAAAGACACCTCGGGAGGATCCACCCAACAGGGGCCCACGGTCACTCGGGATGGTGTAGGCCGCTGAATTCGGAAGAGATCTGTGCTCGAGGCTGGGACCACACGTGGTCCAAAGCACAAGTTCGTAGAACGTCGTGAAGGGGTTGCACTTGACAATAGTGCATGGTACCCAAGGGCTGCGGTTCCTCGTCGCTCGTGGGGTCCACTTGCCTCAGCTTTGCTGGAGACTCACGATGGCCTTGGAGAAGTCAGGAAATCCTCTTCCTGGGCTGCAGGGACTTCGGGCTCCGGCAGGAGCGGCGTAGTTTGCGACCGTCGTTGTAGTTTTTGGTGCCTGCCAAGCAGGGGAGTCACTCCTTGACTCCAAGGGAGATTCTTCAGTCTTCCAGAGGTAGTGGAACGTCGAAGGTCCAGGATTCTTCTTAAGAGCGTCATCCAGGGAGATCTGGGTTGCAATGCACAGGTTCCCCCTCTTATACTAAAAAGAAGGGAGGGACTAGTTCTATGACCCCACCTATGGGAGTGTCAGGGGAGGGGGTGGCTACACCCACTTCCCTTTGTCCAGTTTCGCGCCAGAGCAGGGGCAGGTAGCCCCTGAGCTGGTTTGAACTGGCATATGCACAGAGGAGCCTTCTGCTCCCCCAGTGCAGGACTTCAAAGCACTCTAAGAGTGCACCCACCCAGCCCCAATACACTAAACCCTGTCTGGAAGGTGGTCACACCCTCCTGTGACAGGATACCTATTGTTGGGCTTCCTCCACTGCGAGTTTCGGTCATCAGCAGGAGGGCAGCCCAGTGTCTGTGACTGGTGGCATCCATTTTGTGATGCCAGGGATCTTCAGGATTCTACCGCGTTTCCACAGTAGGTACATGTCTATCCCTCTAGAAGGGTGGAATGCCACCCCCACCGCCAGAACTGGCGGGGTGGTAGTATTCCAAGATGTTTGACACCAAACACGACATGTTTCCGTGCAGCCATCCCAAAGTTAGCATTTAACGCGAGGTTATAATGCGCTTAAGAGTATATGGTCAGGCTGCACTACAAACAGCATCAGAGAAGGATCTCTGAACGCTGCAGAGGGGCTCTGCTCATGCAGGGACACCCTCCCACATAAGAACCAAGCACTCTGCCTTCAGGATTGATAAGGCCTGCCATAGGAGTGACTTATAGGTTTGTATGTGTGTATGCATGTAGTGGTATAGGTAGCCCACACCACAGTAAGGGGTGCATGCACCTCCTTACCCAGGCTGCAGTAGCAGACCTGTGGTGTCAGATTTAGTCTGCTTCCCAGGGGTGGCATAATACATGCTTCAGCCCCTGGTAGGCCTGTGAAGTACCTATGCCCTTGGCACCTAAGGTACCATATACTAGGGACTCATAAGGTACCACAGTATCCAATCACTAGTGCACCTAGAGTGCACTCCAAGTCGTTTAGAGAGAACAGAGAGGCTGGGGCCCTGATTAGCAGGGACCCAGCCCGACTATAGCCAGAAACCAGTGTAAACATCAGAAAAAAGTGGGGGCAACATAAGAGGCAGATCCTACTCTCCTACACAACCCCCCAAACGCAGGGACACTAAACTAACCTTGACCAGTTGAGTCTTCGTGCTCTAAGTGGAAATACCTTGAGAGTCCATCTGCATTGGCATGTTGGGTCCCAGGTCTATGCTCCACTGTATAGTCCATCCCCTGTAGGGAAATGGACCACCTCAAAAGTTTTGGGTTTTCTCCTTTCATTTGTTTAAGCCATAGGAGGGGCTTGTGGTCGGTCTGAACTATGAAGTGAGTGCCAAACAAGTATGGCCTCAGCTTCTTCAGGGCCCACACCACAGCAAAGGCCTCCTCTCTATAGCTGACCAACGTTTCTCTCTAGGGGTCAGCCTTCTGCTAATAAAAGCTACTGGCTGGTCTTGACCTTCATCATTCAGTTGAGACAGTACAGCTCCCACACCCAGCTCAGAAGCATCTGTTTGGACAATGAACTTTTTGGTGTAGTCTGGACTCTGTAAGATGGGGGCAGTGCACATGGCCTGCTTTAGGTCTTCAAATGCCTTCTGACAGCTAGCTGTCCACTGAACCTTTTTTGGCATTTTCTTTGAGGTTAGATCATTCAAGGGGGTCACTATAGATCCATATCCCTTTACAAACCTCCTATAGTACCCAGTCAGGCCTAAGAAGGCTCTCACCTGTGTCTGGGTGGTGGGAGCAACCCATTCCATTATGGTTTGGATTTTGCTCTGTAAAGGCTGAACCTGGCCTCCACCTACAAGGTGGCCCAGGTACACAACCTGAGCTCTGCCCTATCTGGCACTTAGTGGCCTTGATAGTGAGGCCTGCTTTCTGCAGGGCCTCCAAAACATTTCTGAGGTGGACCAGGTGATCCTGCCAGGAGGAACTAAAGACAGCAATATCATCTAGATAAGCTGAGCAATAAGTTTCCATCCCTGCTAGAACTTTATTCACCAACCTCTGAAAAGTGGCAGGTGCATTTTTCAATCCAAAGGGCATCACCACAAAGTGGTAGTGCCCACCAGGGGTCGAAAATGCTGTTTTGGCTTTTGCATCATCCGCTAATCTGATCTGCCAGTAGCCAGCTGTTAGGTCAAATGTAATCAGATATTTGGCTGAGGCCAAAGTATCAATCAGCTCATCTGCCCTTGGTATGGGATAGGCATCAGTCCTAGTGACTGAATTGAGGCCTCTGTAGTCTACACAAAACCTCATTTCTTTCTTACCACCCTGGGTATGAGGCTTGGGTACTAGGACTACTGGGCTAGCCCATGGGCTATCTGAAGGCTCAATCACACCTAACTCCAACATTTTCTGGACTTCAGTCCTGATACAGTCCCTGACATGATCAGGTTGCCTGTAGATTTTACTCTTGACAGGCAGACTGTCCCCAGTGTCCACCTCATGGGTGCACCAGGTAGTCTGACTAGGGGTCAGGCTAAACATATGTCTGTACTGCTGCAGAACTTGTCTGCACTCAGTTTGCTGATGGTCAGTGAGGCTGCTTGCCAAAGCAACACCATCTACTGACCCATCATCAGGGTTCTGTGAGAGAAGGTCAGGGAGAGGGTCACTCGCCTCCTCCTGGTCCTCATCAGTTGCCATGAGCAAGCCCATGTCAGCCCTGTCAACATATGGTTTCAATCTGTTGACATGGAGCACCCTCAGGGGGCTCCTGGGAGTTCCAAGATTCACCAGATAGGTGACTTCTCCCTTTTGTTCAACTATTGTATGGGGGCCACTCCACTTGTCTTGGAGGGCTGCTGGGGCCACAGGCTCCAACACCCACACTTTCTGTCCTGGCTGGTACACAGTCAGCACAGCCTTTTGGTCATGCCAAGCTTTTTGTAATTCTTGGCTGGCCTCCAGGTTTTTGGTTGCCTTTTTCATGTATTCAGCCATCCTGGAGCGGAGACCAAGTACATAGTCCATCACATCCTGTTTGGGGGGCTTGAGAGGTAACTCCCAGCCCTCTTTGACCAAACACAATGGACCTCTTACAGGATGCCCAAACAGAAGCTCAAATGGGCTGTAACCAACCCCCTTCTGTGGAACCTCTCTGTAGGCAAACAACAGGCAGGGAAGAAGAAGGTCCCATTTCCGCCTAAGCTTCTCTGGGAGTCCTTTAATCATTCCCTTAAGGGTTTTGTTGAAGCGTTCAACCAAACCATTGCATTGTGGGTGATAGGGGTGGTGAACTTATAAGTTACACCACACTCCTTCCACATTGCTTTCAGATATCCTGACATGAAGTTGGTACCTCTGTCAGAAATGACCTCCTTTGGGAAACCCACTCTGGAGAAGACTCCAATGAGGGCTCTTGCCACCACAGGGGCTGTGGTGGTCCTCAGGGGAATTGCCTCTGGGTACCTGGTGGCATGATCCACTACCACCAGGATAAATCTGTGCCCAGATGCAGTTTGAGGGTCAAGGGGACCAACAATGTCAATCCCTACCCTTTCAAAGGGTACCCCCACCACAGGTAGTGGTATCAGGGGGACCTTTGTTGTGCCACCTGCCTTGCCACTGGCTTGGCATGTGACACAGGAGCAACAAAACTCCTTTGTGTCCTCTGACATATGTGGCCAATGAAAATGTGGAACAAGCCTGTCCCAGGTCTTGTTTTGGCCCAAGGGACCTGCCAAAGGGATATCATGTGCTAGGGTCAAGAGGAACCCCCTAAACTTCTGAGGTATTACCAACCTCCTGGTGGCTCCAGGGGCTGGATCTCTACCTTCAGAATATAGGAGTCCCTCATCCCAATAAACTTTATGGGACCCACTAGCACTCCCAGCAGCCTCAGCAGCAGCCTGCTGTCTGAGGGGTTCAAGAGAGGGGCAGCACTGTTGCTCCTTACTCAGATCTTCCCTAGAAGGGCCCCCTGCCCCCAAGAACTCAACCTGATCAGGCTCAAGTTCCTCTGGGGCAGTTCCTTCTTCAGGGTCTGCTCCTCCTCCCTGGGGAGGGGAATCTGTGATCTGAGACAGAGGGGAAGGCACTGCCTTAACCCTACTGCTCCTCCTCTTGGGAAGCATCTGGTCCATAATTTCAGGATCCAGAGCTGATTCAGTGTCATGCATTTTGGCTTGTGACCTGGTCACAGCAAATACCTCTGCAGGGATGCCCAACATCTCAGCATGAGTCCATAACTCTACTTCAGACCAGGCTGAAGTTTCTAGATCATTGCCCAATAGACATTCTACAGGGAGGTCTGCACTGACTACAACCTTCTTGAGGCCAGTTACCCCTCCCCAGGAGAAATTCACAACTGCCAGACTATGGTTGGTCCTGACATTGCTTGCATTGGTCACCTGGTACATTTCGCCCAGGATGATCTGTCCAGGGTCCACAAGATCCTCTGCCACCATGGTGACACTAGCACCTGTGTCCCTAAATGCCAAAGCCTGTTTGCCATTTATTACAGGCTGCTGTTTGTATTTGCCCAGATTACTGGGGCTTACTAGGAAGGACATGTCAATGTCTCCATCACAAATCAGCATTGCCTGAGTGGGTACTCTGACTAGGTCAGCGTCCACTTCAGAACCCAGGGTCAACCCTACTACACCCTTCTTCTGTGTACCACCTCCACCAGTAGCTGGACTAGGGGGAACAGTTGCCTTAGGGGCAGGAGTGGTGGTGGTTTGGTCTTTGGACTTGTTACAGTCAGAAGTCCAGTGCCCTTTCTGTTTACAGAATTTGCACCAGGGCTTCTTTTGGCCTTTTCCTTGTTGGATTGTGACTCCCCACCAGATGCAGATTTTTGGGGCCCTTGTGAAGACTTCTGGTCTGTTGACTTATCCCCACCTTTCTCAGAGCCCTTAGAATCCTGCTTCTTGGTGTCACCCCCTTGGTTCTGGGTTTTCTGCCTCACCCTGGTTCTGACCCACTTGTCTGCCTTCTTTCCCAATTCTTGGGGAGAGGTCAGATCGGAGTCCACCAGGTATTGATGCAACAACTGGTTCTGGCAATTATTAAGGATCTGTTCTCTCATCATTAGATTATACAATCCCTTGAAATCAGTAACCCTACTGCCAACCAGCCAACCCTCCAGAGCCTTGGTTGCACAATCTACAAAGTCAGTCCAGTCCTGAGTCTGTGCCTTCTGGGTGTCTCTGAACTTCAACCTGTACTGCTCAGTGGTTAAGCCAAACCCATCTATCAGTGCACTCTTCAGGACTTCATAGTCATCAGCATCCTCTTCTCTAACAGTGAGGAGCTTGTCTCTACCTTTATCTGAAAAGGAGAGCCACAAGATTGCTGCCCACTGCTTTTGGGGGACCTGTTGTACTCTACAGGCCCTTTCCATAGCAGTTATCCACTTATGGATATCATCCCCACTCTGGTAGGGAGGAACAACCTTGCTCAGGTTCCTATGGTCTGGAATATATTCTCTGCCTCTAGGGACACTGTTGCTGCCACCAGGGGGTTCTAACCCCTCTTTTCTAGAAGCTCTCTGGAGCTCAAAGGCTTCTCTATCTAATGCCAACTGCTTGGTTTTGAGGGCAAATCTTGCTTCCTCATACTGCAGCAGTTTGCACAGTCTTTCAGAGGAGGTCTCTCTTCTTGGGAAGTAGGAGTTCCTCTGCTGGACAAATTCTCTGCCAGAGTGATAGGAGCGGTCAGAGTCCCTAGAAAGGGACCTGTGCCTCTCCTCCACGTGTCAGTTCTCTTAGGGAGAATTCCTCTGTCCTTTTCAGACCCCTTGGGGCCTGGCCCTACAATCACAGAGTCTTGGTCAACTTGATGTTCATCATCTGACCCAGACACTGTAATTGACCCACCCCCTGATTCAGACCCATTAGCTCCTAGAGCTAATCTAAGATCATCTGCTGTCAGCAGATCTATCAGGTGTAGTGTGGAGGGACTCTGTCCTATCTTCAGGTGCCTCTCAGCACACATGGCTTTCAAGTCAAAGAAAGTCATGTCCTTATACTGAAGCTGGGTGGATCCACTGGGTCCATCCCTTAAAGACATTCTAGTGTTGTGCAGTGTTGTACTACCTACACTAGTTTGTGGCCTACTGATCCTAGCTTGAGCTGTAGAAAGGGTGTGCTATCCCTTGGCACACAGCTCTAAGTTCAGTAGAACTTATTGATACTAAGCTTGACTTTATATGTACCTTGAGTAACTATAGTGGTTTTCAGTTAGTAATTCAAATAGAGATTTTCTGGTAAAACAATAGCAAGCTGGAATCCCACACGCTGCCACCAATGTGAGAAGTTGGCCTGGTATATGCTGTTCACTAATTAAAGTGGACACCTTGCACCAGTCCAATTCGACTCTTATGGTAGGTAGGTTTAAGACAACCTTTATAGAAAGCTATCCTAGTGGTAGCTGTGGAGAGCAGCCTTCAGGCTAAGTCTTGGAGGAATGTAAAGCAGCTTGTTTTACCACACAATCTCTTGAATCACCAAATGAAAAGACACCACACAGGTATATATATCAAATATATATGTAGGGTGGAGAGGTGTGGTGCAGCGGCCAGGGCAGCTGACTTCGGAGCACAGGGTTCACGGTTCGATCCCCGGCTCCGGCGGCAGCTCAGCTCAGCACCATGTGACTCTGGGCAATAGATCACTTAATTTCCACTCCGGCCCCCAGCGCCTTGAGACCCGTAAGGGTGAGTAGCTGCGCTATATAAAAACGGACTTACATATATATTAATAAACAACTCTCTACTAATCTCTTTATGAGATTAGAAGTCAGGAACATATGTACAAATCAAATGTTATCAAAAATAAGTTAGCACAAGTAAATATCACAATCTTATCTTGGCTAGACCGTGGTCTAGAGCACATGGAATCGAGGGACCCCCAAGAACCACCCCAGGTAGTTGTAGGAGACCCACAGGGGACGGACGTGGTGTTCAGACACTGGTACGAGTCCTGTACGAGTCTATGCGAGAGAACGCGATTGAGTTATCAATGTTACAGGTCCCTGGCGTGTTCGAGGCGAACACACCGATCGGTCAGTACGAGTCGAAGGACGCGGATACTGATAGTTACAAGGGAGTTGGACGCGATGTGTCTAACACCGACGCGAGCCCTGTACGAGCCAGTGCGATAATCGCACGGGGAGAATAGGAGTTTTAGGGCACTTCTAGGGTAGCTACAAGCAAGCCACTTACAGGGTAAGTAGTTCTAGGGCCAACACCCACAGGAGCACCGTAGTGCTGAAGTTACCTCACCCAGGGGAGCCGGGTGCATAGGTGTCCTTTGGTGTCGGGTCGCGGCGTCGTTCTCAATGGGAACCAATGAAGACTTGCTGCTTGCGACGACAGAAGAAGTGTCCGTTGGAATCCAAGCCTGGATTCGGAAGGAGGAAGACCTGAAAGCAGAGGGGACAGTGTTCACAGTCACTTGGCAGTGACTCTGGGCAAGGAAGATGAATGCCCACCGTCGTCGACTGCTTCGGGTCGTTCACGGGTGTCTTGACTCTTCGACCACGTGGTCCAGGCAGCATCGATGATTGACCAGGAGCTGGATTCGGTGTGTCCCACGACGTCTGCAGCTTACTGAGGTGTCGGCGACTCGATTGGAGCCAACAAGCCTTGGTAGCAGCAAGTCTCGTGGAAAGCGTAAAGATTCAATGGTGCAGACCAGCAAGGCCTGGGGGACTTACCCAGCAAGGGTAGGTCAGGGCAGGCCTGGAGCAACCAGGGGAGCCCTTTGGTTTTGTTGGAAAGTCTTCTGGGGACCCACAAGTCGGCTGGCAAGGGATCGCGAAGACGCCTTGGGAGGATCCACTCAACAGGGGCCCACGGTCACTCGGGATGGTGTAGGCCTCTGAATTCGGGAGGGATCTGTGCTCGAGGCTGGGACCACACGTGGTCCAAAGCACAAGGTCGTGAAGGGGTTGCACTTGACAATAGTGCACGGTACCCAGGGGCTGCGGTTCCTCGTCGCTCGTGGGGTCCACTTGCCTCAGCTTCGCTGGGGACTCACGATGGCCTTGGAGAAGTCAGGAAATCCTCTTCCTGGGCTGCAGGGACTTCGGGCTCCGGCGGGAGCGGCGTAGTTTGCGACCGTCGTTGTAGTTTTTGGTGCCTGCCAAGCAGGGAGTCACTCCTTGACTCCAAGGGAGATTCTTCAGTCTTCCAGAGGTAGTGGAACGTCGAAGGTCCAGGATTCTTCTTAAGAGCGTCGTCCAGGGAGATCTGGGTTGCAATGCACAGGTTCCCCCTCTTATACTAAAAAGAAGGGAGGGACTAGCTCTATGACCCCACCTATGGGAGGGTCAGGGGAGGGGTGGCTACACCCACTTCCCTTTGTCCAGTTTCGCGCCAGAGCAGGGGCAGGTAGCCCCTGAGCTGGTTTGAACTGGCATATGCACAGAGGAGCCTTCTGCTCCCCCAGTGCAGGACTTCAAAGCACTCTAAGAGTGCACCCACCCAGCCCCAATACACTAAACCCTGTCTGGAAGGTGGTCACACCCTCCTGTGACAGGATACCTATTGTTGGGCTTCCTCCACTGCGAGTTTCAGTCATCAGCAGGAGGGCAGCCCAGTGTCTGTGACTGGTGGCATCCATTTTGTGATGCCAGGGCTCTTCAGGATTCTACCGTGTTTCCACAGTAGGTACATGTCTATCCCTCTAGAAGGGTGGAATGCTACCCCCACCGCCAGAACTGGCGGGGGGTAGTATTCCAAGATGTTTGACACCAAACACGACATGTTTCCGTGCAGCCATCCCAAAGTTAGCATTTAACGCGAGGTTATAATGCGCTTAGGAGTATATGGTCAGGCTGCACTACAAACAGCATCAGAGAAGGATCTCTGAACGCTGCAGAGGGGCTCTGCTCATGCAGGGACACCCTCCCACATAAGAACCAAGCACTCTGCCTTCAGGATTGATAAGGCCTACCATAGGAGTGACTTATAGGTTTGTATGTGTGTATGCATGTAGTGGTATAGGTAGCCCATACCACAGTAAGGGGTGCATGCACCACCTTACCCAGGCTGCAGTAGCAGACCTGTGGTGTCAGATTTAGTCTGCTTCCCAGGGGTGGCATAATACATGCTTCAGCCCCTGGTAGGCCTGTGAAGTACCTATGCCCTTGGCACCTAAGGTACCATATACTAGGGACTCATAAGGTACCACAGTATCCAATCACTAGTGCACCTAGAGTGCACTCCAAGTCGTTTAGAGAGAACAGAGAGGCTGGGGCCCTGATTAGCAGGGACCCAGCCCGACTATAGCCAGAAACCAGTGTAAACATCAGAAAAAAAGTGTGGGCAACATAAGAGGCAGATCCTACATCCGGTCACTCCACTTAGATGTTGTTACATAGTGTGGAGCCTCATATTCCTTTAGTGTTACATATAATCTCTTCTTTTTCCCATTTTTAGAGGTATTGTCAACAGGCTTTTAATTCACCACTAGAGTCCCCGTCATTTCGTTCCCGATATTTTACTCCTCAAGCCTGAATATCACGCTGCAGGCTGTTGACAGCCTTCAATTTATTCAGCGATGTCGTCTTCCAAATATTTTGACAAGTAAAGCACCTTCAGCATCTTCCAACTCGGAGATTCCAGGGAGCGGCAGTGTCATAGTCCACCTTTTGTACACTTGTGGTTGTTACTGACAGCAATGCTGTGGTTTCTTAAGGAAAACATTTTCAAATCCTCTGGCTCAAATTTGATGCTCTTCTCAAGATCCAGGAGACCTTCTTCACTTTGTGATCATGAGGAAGCCCATAGGATGGACCATCGGGGTATCTGACAATCTCCGATCAGTCCCTTTCTTTCCATGGGCAGCGCCTCATGTTAGTTACTAACCTTTCATGAGAACAACAATATTGCAAAACCATGTACCTTACTCCTCCACAACACCTAGAACTATTGATGGGTAGCAGTCAATTACGGCGATGTTTTCACTCGGGGGTTCTGGGTGACATCAAATGGACAACTAGAGCGAAGCTCAGGTTGTCAATGATGTCACTCAGAACTCGGAGGTAGAAAATATCCCTGTCATTCACTTTTTACCTATCTATAATTCTATGTTATGCATAGTTCCCAAAATAGTCTACCTCTGCTTCCAACTACTACACAGGAGCAGAGGAGTAATGAGGGAGCCGTACATAACATGGGCTCCTTCCCTGCCTTTCTTCCCCCACCTGCAGCTGTCCTGACTAGCAGCGCTGCTCTAATAGGCTCTCAGAGAGCCCTGTCAGCCTCTCGTAGAAGGCCATTATGACGTAGCAACAGTGGGTAACGAGCAACAGTGGGAACGAGTTTTGTTATCAACTGCTGCTACATCATAGCAGTGAGTTACCTGATTTAGAATCTGGTGTAAATGATAGAGGCTTCGTATGAGAGGCATACGTAACAAAGGATGTTCTCGATCTTCTCATTGCAAGAGAAGAATGAACACAGATGGGCAAACCTCGTGCAGTTGAATCACATTTTTCTTTCATGATTCAAACGAGTCTCCCTGCCTGTGGAATGTGACCTGGAAGACTCTGAGACCCCGTAGAGACGCAACTAACACGGACCAATACGATACAGTGATGTCATCTCGTTACTGGCCCTTGTCCAAGAAAACACAGTTGCTACACTTGCAGAACTCTCTGACTCTAATAATAATGGAGAGTTTATCATTAATTAAACCGCTTCTCCCACTGAGAAACTCAAGAAGAGAAAAACGATTGGACATTAATTCAATTTGTAGGTAAGCAGCCAGAGAAATTCTTAAGGGCCAAAGGAAAAAAACGGTGAAAGAACGCAACAAAACAGAAGGGCCTGAACATAAACCTCAGAGATTATCCTGTAAACTCCAACTCCACAAACCCCTGACTTATTTAAAAGCAACTTGACTAGCCAGTTAATAGCCCAAAGGAATTCTTTATTCTGAGGAACCAATCTTCCTAGACCATCAAAGTGCCCTTCTTGAACTTGGATATCAAAAATGTGCTAGTACTTTTTCTAAAGGTTCATGGTCACAGACCAGACATAACATCCTTGCATCAATGCCCACTAATGTGAAGTCTAAGATTAATAGATTTTATCTGGTTATGGGGCTGATTAACACACACATCTCATCATAATATTTAGGCCACGTCAGGGACCAGAGATTCAAAATATTCTGCCGACGTCACTGCTCCCACAATGAGTAAGGGACACATAGGGGATCTCGCTTCCCTCGCCTGAAAATATTCAATGCTTATCTCTGGTTCTGGTTCCTTTAAGATAGGTCAATATGTCTGACCGGTGTGGACTCCAATAAATTAGAACCATATTTTGCAAAACACACAGAAAATTGGTATCCAGACAACTGAAGAATTGCTCTTAAAGCATAACCTTGTAGGTAATTTCCAGTCCGGTTGGTGATCATGCCAGAGCAGTAAAGTGGCCTTTCGCAGGACAGTGTACAGTTGGCACTGCTATTTAATCTGTATTCTGCATAGAATCCAATTGCTCTCAACATCCTCTTTAAACTAATCAAAGTGACAATGGGCTTTGATTGAATGATCCTGAAAGGCAAAGAATATTTTCAGGCAGAAGGGAGTGAGGACACCTATGTGTCCCTTTCTCACATGGGCTCTCCTCCCGGACACAAATTTGAAAACAAATCATCTGCTATCCATGACCAACCCAGAACCTTTCCTGACTTTCTCCCCCCTCCAGAGACCAGCTGGGCAAACGCCACATACCTCGAACAGGGAGTGAAAATCTTTAACGTCTGGATTACCAATTGTGCAGACAGAATTGTCCCCATCAAGAGCAACATCCAGAGAAAATCCTCCAAAAAGGCCATCTGGCACACCCAAGAACTCAGAACAGCAAAACGGGACAGCAAACCGTTGGAGAGGAGATGGCGCACCAGCATGGACACCTCCAACAGGGCAGTCTTCAAGACCTCCCTCAACCTCTACCACTGCCTGCTGAGGGCAACAAAGAAGACAGCCCTTGCTGCATACATCGAAACCAGCACCAACAACACCAAGGAACTTTTCAAAATTGTTAAGGAATTCTTTAACCCAGCTGCCAGCAAAAACGTCATCATGCCCTCACAGGAGCTGTGCTACAATCTCAACCACTTCTTCCTCAATAAGATTGCAACCATATACAGAAACTTCGAACCCCAACCCACACCTACTTACTTCCTTGACAGGTACGCCACCACCGTAACCGACATGAACCGCACACTGACCCCCTGGAACATCTCCCTACCCAGGACACCACCTCCACCATGAAATCCATCCACTCGAAGGATCCCACAGACTCATGCCCACACCACATCCTCAACCTTGGAAACCAAAGGATCGGCCAGGAACTCACCACCCTACTCAACACCTCTATCACCACTGCAACATTTCCAGATGCCTGGAAAACATGCTGAAGTCAGACCACTACTCAAAAAACCCTCCACTGTCCCCAGCGAACTCAAAAACTACTTGCCAATCTCCCTGCTCCCAATCCCAGTGAAGGTTCTGGAAAAGATCATCAACAATCAACTCATGACACACCTGGAGCAGAACCAGCTACTCGATGCCTCCCAATCCAGATTCCACGCCAATCATAGCACTGAAACTGACCTGATCGCAGCCGATGACATATGAACCCTCCTCGACCAAGGAGAAACAGCAGCTTTGATCTTCCTCGACCTCTCGGCAGCCTTCAACATGGTATCCCACCACACACTGATTGAAAGACTCTGCCTCATTGTCATCCAAGGGGACGCGCTCAGATGGATCACCTCCTTCCTCACCGGAAGAACCCAGAGGATCCATCTCCCACCTTTTACCTCTGAAACCCAAGGAGATCACCTGCGGTGTCTCCAGTGCTCATTCATCCCTCAGCCCCACGCTCTTCAACGCATATATTACCCCGCTGGCCAACATCGTCAGATTCCACAGTCCCAACATAATTTCCTACACAGACCGCACCCAACTCATCCTCTCACTCACCGATTATCCCCCCACCACCGGAACCAACTTCCACCAATGCATGACAAACGTCGCCGATTGGATGAAGAACAACTACCTGCAGTGTAACACAGACAAGACGGAGTAAAAGTAGCTCTGGGTATCACCAGTATGAAAGTGGCTGATCTTTGGCAACAGCAGCATCACATGGAATGACTCCGTATGACCATCAGACCTAGGACCCACACGCTCTCTCTCTCTGATCACACCAGAAACCTCGGAATCATCATTGACAACAAACTCACCATGAAATCACAGATGAGCGCTTCCTAACACTGTGCATGCTACATAAGATCTTCAATTGGCTACCCCTATACACAAGATGCACTGTGACACTGGCCATCATCACCAGCCAACTGGACTACGGCAATGCCTTCTACGTAGGAACCACTGCACACCTCCGACAGACTTCAGACCATACAGAACGCTGCAACCAGGCTCCTCCGTGGCCATCCCAAACAAACTCACATCACACAACACCTCAGGCAACTCAACTGGCTCCCCGTACAGAAGAGATGCCGATTCAAGCTGCTGACCCATGCACACAAGGCACTATGCAACCAAGGACCCACATATATTAACCACCACCTGAAGTTCCACCAACCGTCGAGAAGACTACTCTCCGCCTCCCTTTCACTTGCCCATACTCCCCGCATCAGCTGAGGTAGAGGAAGCTCCTTCTCCCACATTGCAGCAAAAACCTGGAACAGCCTCCCCACGCACCTCCGGACCATAACCTCACTTCTGGAATTCCGAATGGCCCTCAAGACCTGGCTATGTGAATAAGCCTCCGGGGCCTGCAAGCGCCTGGATACCCTATTGGGTAATTAGACGCGATTTTTGGTAAATCCTGATTGATTGATTGATTGGGGACAATGGAATTGGCCGAGTATTTTGATTCTCTGGTCCCTGAAGTGGCTTAAATATTATCATGAGATGTGTGGGTCAATTATCCCCATTTTCTGGATACAATCTATTAAACTTGGACTTTGTGCCTGTGGTTGCAGGGGGTGAGCACCGGAACCCATTTTTGGGGACCACCACTTACTTTTCCTCATCAGACTTCGACCCAGAGAAAGAGAGAGAAAAACACACAAGGAGGAATGTAGGAGGAAGAAAAGACTAAAAACCAGTGACTAAGGAAGAAAGCAGGGATGACAAGGAACCTGCAAGAGTGCGATAAAGGGGCAGGGAGGGCATGGAGCTCCAAGAAAGAGGCATGAGGTCGAGTCAAGACTAAGCAGCCTGGCATTCGCCATCCCCAACATTCATAAGTGCTGGCTGTGGGCTTTAGAGAAAACCTTTGGGTGCCGGCACATATTAAACACTGCTGAGATCATATCTTTAAAAACCAGATTTCAATATGTAAAGCTCAATGGCTCACTTTATTCACCATTACCAGTTCCGTTTGGTGTGACTTGCGGATGAGTTCTTACTTCAGGTCTGAAACAGGAGGTTTGGACTCGAACTCATATCCCTGGTGTTTAAGAACACTGTTCTTTCACCTACCTGAAACTTGAAGATGTTCATTAACTAAAAGGAAAATCAATCTGTGAATCACAGAAACTGGCACAGCACTGGGTGAGCATATCAAGATAATTTATGTTTTTATATACAGAGCCTCTATGGAGATCACATGTTTGACACTGAAACAGGCAGCAGTAGTAGATGCAGACACATAATGTGGGATAGTACACATGTGACCCTCAAAAGATACAAAAATGTAAACTTTCAAAGAAGAGCAAGCAGGCTGGGAATTTCTCACGTACAGCGTCAGACATGTCAGAAGCGGTGAAGTCTGGTACCATGGCTAACATTAGCAGGACAATTGGCAGTCACTGTAGCAACCCTTTGTCTGTGGATTGAAATTATGTAGAAATCTGTGGCGCATTCAGCGTACACCAGCATCGCCAATTTAAAGTGAAGCCGCTATACAGGGTATCAGGCTATGTCCTACTAACGAGCTGCGCTAAAAAAACCTCCTTCGCAAGCTCCAGACCGTCCAGAACGCCGCAGCCAGACTGATCCTAGACATCCTCCATTGCAACCACATCACCCAACACCTCTGTGATCTCCACTGGCTCCCCATCCAAAGAAGAAGAATCTTCAAATTCCTCACTCACACATAGAAGGCCCTCCACAACATCGGACCAGCATACCTGAACAACCGCCTCTCCTTCCACGCACCCAAGAGACACCTCTGATCAGCCGACCTCTCTCTGGTCACCGTGCCACGCATCTACAAGACCAGAATGGGTGGAAAATCCTTCTCCTACCTTGCAGCCAAGACCTGGAACAACCTCCCCCTCCACCAAAGCCCTACACTGCTCCAGTTCAGGAAGGACCTCAAGACCGGCTCTTCAGATGACCACAGCACCCTACGGAGCCGCTCCTCCCCCCCCCCCTCAGCGCCTTAAGACCCTCATGGATGAGTAGCTGCGCTATACAAAACCCCTGATTGATTGAGTCTAACAAAGGTTTTCCTCCGTGCTTCAGTGTGGCTGGGATCTGCTTCTGGTTCACTGTAACTTGGATATTCTTCTGCTCGTCACTGGACCCATGTCTGCGCTCCACTGTAATCGGGATCTGTCTCTGTCCTACAATGTATCCACAATATGCCTCTGTGCCTTGCCATAACCAGAGTTGATCTTTGTGCCACAGTGTAACTAAGATCTGCCCCGTGCTTTGCTGTGCCCAGGATTTGTCTATGTCCGTGCTTCCCAAATGTTTTAGAACCACAACCCAACTTTTATAATGACAAACATTCGCGACCCACTTAGCATCAACGGACATTAGACGGGGTGATTTTATAATGCAATCGTTAACATGGTTTCAAAATGCTGTGAATTACCAAATTAACATACTCTTTACAATTTTGTATGCTTCTCTCTAACAGCAATTGTTTGTAAATGTCACGACCTTGGCCACGCCCTTTGATATGTCTTTATCAGATTATGGCCAAGATATTGATCTTCCATAAAAACATCAGATCAGTGCTTAATTTGCAAACAAATAAGTACCAGGACCCCTGCCAGGAGGCCAGTGCAGCTGCACAACCCATTAGTTTTGTCAGAGTTACCAATGATAGTACCACAACAACTAACTATCACACTCCTACCAGTGTGACAATTCAGACTATTCCAGGCCCCCAAATCTGTAAGAATGTCTTTAGGGCAGTTATAGGCCACTTTTATTGTATATTGAATGAATAAATAACTGTTATTATGTTCATCTATCTTGAAAGTTGACAGCGCCACCATGTGGCAGGCTGTCAAAAGTGCCGGTGTTGACAATTAAGTGCTGTTGTCGAGCACCGGAAACCACCAGCTCAAATTAAGCACTGCACCACATGGTAAACTGCACTGGAGCTGAAACACTTTTCATAGTGGGGTGCTGGCCTGTGGCACCTGTTCACTAAACTCACAAAACTTCTGAAAAATCTTGGTGTTGATTAAAGGGATTTAGCAAATGTCAAAAACCCCTTTTGCAGCAGAGAAGGGGGTAAGGTCTCATGTCCATTTTTGTATTGATTGAGGCCCAATGGTGCATTTTGAACTCCATATGCATATTTCAGTTTTATGGCATGAACACAGCCCAAGGGTATTGGAGCAGTTTGCATGAGATTACATTACATAAGGTCAGATTCATTTTATTTCAAACACCCAATATTAAATCATTTAGCCAGAGTCAGCGCCGGGACTTGAACCTGGTTCCTACATCCAAAGTCAGCAGCTCTGTCTTTTAGGTGGAATCCATATTGCTCAATTTACGTGTGAAAGCCATGCACAAGTGGGATGATTGTGAATGATTACGTTGCACATTCTCTGTTGAAATGGCTCCGTGAAGTTAAAAAACAGCAGTTAAAAATACTGGCATTTTCAGCCAGAATTCAGCTTGGGAATACTTGCAAGCATTTGTTTTATAATTGAACTTAGGACATCGTTCAGCACCTTTGCTCTGAATTTTCAGAGTTGGGGTGCTGACATCCATGTTACATGACTGAAGTGAAGTCTATTACTAAAGCATCATGCGGTAGTGCACTGTAACTTACAGACAAAACATTTTCCATTAAAATGCCCTCTAAATTTGCACAGGCCTGCGATTGAACTGATAACACTATATAGCATACAGATGATAAATGTGTGAAATAGTGTTCAGGGAATACTTATCATTTGAGCATCCCCAAGGAATAGTATCTTGATTTGTTTAGATCATATTAAAATCTTTGTTTTCATCGCAATTCAGAATTACAAAAAAGGGCTTCACTTTTGCTTCTCTAACTTCTGATATATTCTGAAATGTGTACAGCTCATTTACAGGTATTTAAATGTTGTTTTGTGTTGCAAAAACAACATCCTACGACCTTTCCTTTCACACTCCATTTACCCCCGCAAGATTGTCTCTTTAAAGACTGCTCTCACTTTGCAGGCTGAGAAAGAGATGAAAACACCAATCTCAATGTTAAAAGAATAAGCAGCAATTTCTCAGAATACACAGCCTGATATTTGACCTCTGTCTTTGAAGCACCGCAAATGTGATGAGATTAATACAAAATGTAAAGGCAGACATGGTTTGGGGATCCACACTTTGGGAAACGCTGGTCTATGTGCTTCTTTCTTACCATTATCTGCGAAGCCTTAAGCACTGTTTTTGACTACCAAGGTGTAAGGAACTCTTAGTGAAGGTCATTGTTCAGCAGCTGTTTGTCTGTCTTTCTTGTTTCTGTTCTGCTGAATTTGATTCTCGTTACTGTACATTTCTGCCTTTGTGTAACATGGACTTGTCACTCTACAGACTCACATTTCACTCCTTGTTTAATTAAATATTGTGTTAAACATTCTCCTAATAATGCTCAGAGCCAGAGTACTTGTGAGTTGTGTTGTGGAGCCTGGTGTGACAGGCGTCATCTACCACGCTTCCTCTTTGTCCTTCTCTTCTTGTTGTGCTTCCTTGCGTGGACCTCTCTTCTTGATCCTGCCACACACCTGTTTAAACACTGCCCCTTTCCTTGCATTTCCCACTTGCCTCTACCCCCAGGGTATTAATTTGTTTACATCATTATTGAGAAGCGTTGCTGCCCTCACTGAGAGCTCTTCCCTATATCTCCAACAGAATATACTGAAGCGAACTCGTCCTGGATCACGAGAGGAAGCTCCGGCTACACAAGCCTACAGCCTTCTGGAGAAGGTATGAGTTAACTTCACCTTATTTACATGAACCTACACCCTACTAAACAAGACATTAGTGTGCAGCAGCTCATCCTATGCCTGTGGGTTTCTTGCCACAAGTGAATCAAGCCAATGCAAATCCCAGAATGGTTACCAGTTTTCTGTAGCATCAAGTGTGGTTCTAGATTACCTGCGCACATATGCAACTTTGAGGAGAAAATGAGTGTCCCTCACTTCTGAGTGTAAACATGGACGTGCCAGGCGGGAGAGTAAGGGTAAATGCTACTTCCCTGTGGAAATCGACAGCCCTCTGGGTAAGGAAAGAGTGGACTTTAATTTAATCTCTGGAGACCCACAGACTCCTGAAGAAGGAAACAAAGGTAAGAGCATGTTTCACACCCATCTTTATAAGCCTCCAACCTCCCAGAAAATGTCAGTGTTTTTATTTCCATCCATGGTATCTGTATCCTCCTGAAGAAGATAAGGATGGTAAAACTTCACTTCCAGATGTATACTCCTACAAACCTCAGGAAAGTGTAAGAGCGAGCTACACTGATATTCAAAGCAAGCTACAACCTCCTGGAGTAGGTAGGAGTGAGCTTCACTTCCACCTGTATAATCTTACAACCTTCTGGAGAAGGTGTGCACACCTTTCTTCTACCTCTATAAACGTACAACCATATGCGAGTCCCTAGTCCATCACATGACACTTACAACCTCCTATAGAAATTAAGAATGAGATTTCGTGAATAGATGGAAACCTACAATTCCCTGTGAAAGGGAGGAAACTTACTCCTTGGATGGTGACTTACAATTTCCTATTGAAGGGAGGAGATTTCCCCCATAGATGAAGACCTACCATTGCCTGTAGAAAGTAAGAGTGGGCTTTGCTTCATAGATGGCCAGCTACAACCTCCTGTAGAAGGGAAGAGTGGGATTTGCATCATAGATGGCCAGCTACAGCCTCCTGTAGAAGGAAAGTGTGTGGTCTGCTCCATTGATGAAGAGCTGCAATGTCCTGTAGAAGGAACGAGAAAGACTCAATCCAAGATTAAATGAATTGTGGTCTTTCCAGAAGTAGGTCTTTACTTTTCACATGCTTCACAGCTGTGAGCTACATTTGCTCAGACCTTCTCTCCTTTTCCCTTTACAGCTGATTAAGGACTGCAATGAGAATGTGCAGCGCATGCGCAGCACAGAGGAGCTTATCTACCTCAGCCAGAAGATTGAGTTTGAGTGCAAGGTAAGTCTCATGGGCCTTTCAAGCACTGCTTTAGTCCCTCTTTGAGTGCAGATATATTTCACTTGAACAGTTTTTGGGTATATAACTCAAATATGCTGGGCAAATGTTCAAACATTCAGTTCATCTTTATCCTTCATTTTGAATTGATCTGATCATGCCTAGAGGAGAATGTCCTCAAAGTCATAGGGATAGAAATTGACCAATTGTACTCCTTTTCTAAATCAACACCACTGTATTTTGATTGTGCTGGGAAACCCTTGACCAAGAAACTGACTGCACCACAGTTGCCACATATTCCAAAGATGTGTGTGTGCACCAAAGGATTGTGGATGTGACGCACAAACGCTTCTTTGAATCCAGGTGTTTGTCCCTTTGCTTTCTGCTGCCACTTCTTCATGGCTTTTGGTGTACAAGCGCTCTATGAAAAGTGTCTCTGTGTAATACGCAGGACTGAGCTGGATCGGGAATAAATCTCACTTTTTCATAGGAGTCTCTGAACATCGTGCAGTTTCAGTTTATGAGCAGATCTGCCACCTTCCCATGTTGCACAAGTGTGTAGATGAAGAGAGCAATGCAGACCCGTCACCTTCCCATGTTGTGCAAGTGTGTAGATGAAGAGAGCAATGCAGACCTGCCACATCCCCATCTTGTGCAAGTGTGTAGATGAGAAGACAAGTGCAGACCCGCAAACCTTTCCACCTTGTGGAAGTGTGTAGATGAGGAGGCCAGGCCTGGCCATGAAATTCTGCTCTGCTCATGGAGTTTACAGAGTTTTTCCCACTTTGTGCTGTTCGTAGCGCACAGAGTTTTCGAAAAACTCCGCTCCACATAGAGTGGAGTTTTTTCCTCGCTCGTGCTCGCCAACGTTAAGTTGGTGAGCGTGAACGAGGAAAATCTTACTCCAGACCACCTCCTAGTGAGATTTTTCTATGCAGGCAGTCGCTGATGGCTGCTACCGCTCGTGTTGAGAAACCTTCCGTTCGCATTGAAGAAGCTGCCGCTAGAGTAGAAATTCTACTCTAACATCAGAAAGAAGCTGTGCCCTCTTGCACTGCGCATGGTGCCGTTAGCGCTGAGGAAGCTGCAGCTCGAGTAGAACTTCTACTCGAGCGGCAGAAAGCAGCTGCGCCCTCTTGTGCTCCACAGGGTGCCGTTCGTGCTGAGGCAGCTGCCGCTTGAGTAGAACATCTACTCGAGCGTCAGAAAGAAGCTGCGCTCTCTTGTGCTGCACATGGTGCTGTTCGTGCTGAGGCAGCTGCCGCTCGAGTAGAAGATCTACTCGAGCGGCAGAAAGAAGCAGTGCCCTCTTGTGCTGCACATGGTGCCGTTCCCGCTGATTTTCCAGTGCAGAACAAACACCCGGCACTAAAAATTAGCGCGAACGGCGTGACCTAACTCACTACACTTTGGTTTAATTTCTTATAAAAGTTTGGGATATAAACCCAAACACTAGTAAATAAAGGTCATAGTACACCATACATTGTAGTTGCAAGTTCATGATGTAGGCAACGCCTCTAGGTGTTCACTCAGATGAGTGTTCCTTGCAGGGGAACCATGTTTTGTTTTGCAGAGACCCTCACGGGCTTCATAAATACATGTTCTAAATGATCAGACATGTATTCATAACCTGCACATACTCACCGACAGAAGGGGGGTTAGCCGCTGTAGTGTCAGCCCGCCCTTCAATGCATTTGTAGAGGGCAGCATTTAATAAAAATGTGTATTTTTGGCACTGAAGGACTGTAGAGTGGTTTCATGGGAAGGTGTGTTATTGAATGAAGAGAAACTTTTAGGACCCTTCTTCAGCAATTTAGAGATATTTGCTTATGAAGACGGGCAGGGTGTATCTGCTGCTAGTGAAAAGGCTTCATATCCAAATCTTGGGGACCCTGTTTTGGGGAAAATGGAGAAGAGATGTGATCAGACCTTAAGCTTCTAGAAGGTCTATGCCAGCAGAATCTATTGTCCTTGTATTCTGGCAAGTTGGAATAAATGGCAGTATAGACTAAGTCATGGCTTTGACCATAATTCTGCTTTGCAAGGCTAGAGAGTGAAGAATGTTTGCTTCTGACACTGATTCAAATTTTTGAGCCCACATATGAAACTCATAGCATCATTTTGTACTAGTTGGAGACAACCCATGTATTCTGCAGAGCGGCCAAAAGAATCAAAGTGTTGTGGTCAATCCTCAATCGGATAAGGGTGTTATCATTTTACACTCTAAGCTTTTTATCAGGAAGTGATAGGGTATGTCACAAGATTTGCCGGTAAAAAAAATCACATTTTGGAGGCGGTGGCAACTTAAGTGTTTAAATCCAGGCTGAAATCTATATTGACCCAAGGTTATGAATGTCTTGGGCCAAGTGGGAGGCGATTCGCGGATAGTGGACACATGGAAGTCTTCAGTCTTAACTTTCAGAGAAGTTATCACAGCTCCATCTTGTTAGGATTGATTTTTGGATCATTTGTGGGCATCCACCAGCGAGTTACCGCAGGACTGTCTGCCAGAAGGAAATCGGTTTCATTATTAGATTCTGGGTCGAGAGTCACTCCAAAAAAGAGCTGAGAGTTCGCGGCTTATGTAGAAAATTTGGGGCTGCATGTACAAAGGTAATAGTTGACATTGCAATTCCCAAATAGCAAATTTTGTGATTCTGTTTTTGTTAATCACAAACAGTAATGTACAAATGTGTCTTTGGCACATTTTGCGATTCCCAGTGGATCGTAAATAGAGCTACCTCATGAATAATAATGAGGTAGGCCTCCGTTTGCGACTGATTGGGAGTCACTCAAATAAATCACATGGATGGTGAACTGGAGGGGTCAGCAGACCACGATGTTTTAAATAAAGCAATCTTTTTTTTTTTTTTTTATGCAGCCCGTTTCCTTAAAGGAAAACGGGATGGGTTTAAAAAAAAAAAAAAAAAAAAAGTTTTGTTTTCATTTTTTATGGGTAGGCATTGGTCTGTGGGACCACTGCCTGCTCTTAAAACATGTTTTTACAAACATTCTCAAAGGGTAAGGGGCCTTCAGGGACCCCTTCCTATTTGGGAATGGGTCACCACCTACTTGAAGTAGGCTGTACAATTCAAATATTGTGCAACCGCATTTCGGTCGCAAAACATTCACACATACCACTGCGATTTGGCATTAGGCAGGCCCTAAACTCGCCCCTTCCTAATACCCACTCGCAAACCCAATTTGTGATTTGGTATTATGTTACTGAATCACGAGTAGGGCTTTGTACATGTAAAAAAGCCTTTTTGCCTTGGCAGACGGGCTGATTCTGGGAATCCACCCGTTTGCGACCACAAATAGCCTTTGTACATGCGGTCCTTGGTACCTAAGTGATGGAGCAGAGCCAGGGGACGCATATAAATGTTAATAAGAAGGAGGAAGAACTGACCCCTGGGAATCACTGTGCCTGATGGAGATTTATCAGCTGAGAAATACCATGCCATCAACAAACTCTGTTTCCGGACCGCTAAATAGGACTTTAGCCAAGAGATGGCTACATCCTTAACAGGTTTTTCAGGAAGCTTGGATAGGTAACGTAGAGGGAATAAGTTGAAAGTTGCCAAGGTTCACTGGATCGGGGTAATGTTTGATCTTTAACAGCATCTAATGAATGCTGCTTTCCAACAAGTGGAAGAACCAGAGGTAACCTGGCCTGTTTCAAGGGGACAGGAGAAGATGGCTCACACTGAATGTCCTTGCACGGTGTTGGATGTCCTTAGCTGGGCACACATCCAATGACAGTCAGAGGGAGGGATCTGCTGAATCAGTGTCAGATAAAGGGATGAGTACATTTATCGAACAAAGAGGTGGGCGCCTTAGTCTACAAGCAGGTTTCTAATCAGGAGGGACATATAATGGTGTGTGATGTCTTGGTTGGCTAGGATCAAACCTAAGTGAAGCAGGGATTTTGCATTTAAGTTGGCATCTGTATATTTGAGTATGTAGAGGATGGTTAGATATGGGTCAGTTGGAACTGGCGACCCTAGGACCGCTTAATAGCTGTGAATCTGACGTCCTTTGTTAGATGTCTTCTGACTCTACATGCACTGTGGTAACGGCCGATGTTAGAAATCACACTGACCACTATTGGGCAGAGTAGCCAGAATCATATTGGCTAGTTCAAATTTACCACATTAACCTAGTTAGGGTGCCATGCCAGAGCAAAACTATAGATTTCTTAAAAGTACGATTGCATCTGATATTGGTAAAGTTAACTGAGGTGAAGGCATAGGCTTGGAAAGTGTTGTGCTGCAGCAATAGAAACTATCCTACATTAAAGAACTTACTTCCTCGAGTAGGAAGAGACAGTATGAAAGGCATTTGCAATGTAAATATTTGTAAGCGCAGGATATACTAGCCCATACCAACCCTGCACAGTGTGAAAAGTTAATTCATAAGGTGTCCTAGAAATCACAGCTCTTTGAGGCAGGACTCCATCTGAGTCGTGTATGGCTTTGACTTCAGGGATGGAGGCCTTCAAGGGTCAGGGTTCACTCTCACACACAGCAGCAAACAAATGTGACACAATGCAAGGAGCGGGAGCAATCCGAGGCCCCAAGGATCGTGTCTGCTTACCCCAGTGCCTGCAACAGACCTTCACACAGTGGACGCTGTTCTCACAAACCGGTTTCAATCTATGACTGAATACAGCCTACTTTCATAAGTCTGGAATCTTCCAAGAGTTTGGTACCACAGGTGTGCCACAAACCATTGTTACATTTCCTTGCCTGTCACAAGGAACAGGGGAGGCACCTACTACTGCCTCCTTTTCCTTGTGATTCTCAAGTGCATGAGCGCTCCGAGTCTGAAAGCGACAGGGGATTCATAATTTCACTTTCATACATGCTATTTAGTGTAGCGCAGGCTTTGACAGTGCGAAAACCTTTAATCTATTTGACCTGTAATGTCCGGCCTAGTTTTGCAGAGGTTAAATATGCATATATTTGGTAAGAGCCACAAAAACTATGTGGAACGGTAAATGTTGGACTTGGCCCTCTCCCTGCAGGGTTACCCCAAAGTTTTTGCCTTCATCCCTCCTGTTTTTCTGAATTCTCTTTTGTTGGCTTTAGGACTCTGAACTTCACCACTGCTAAGCAATCTTCGTAAAGCATTATACAATTAGCTTTATCCTGATTGGCACATTTATTTTACTTGCAAGTCCCTATTAAAGTGGTAGTACTTGTACCTAGGGCCTGTAAGTTAAATACTACTAGTGAGCCTGCAGCACTCATTGTGCGACTCACTAGACCAGCCTCTTAAAACATATCTCAGGCCTGCCACTGCAGCCTGTAGTATACTTGTAAACTGTCATTTCACCTGGCAAAATAAAGCTTTTTTTTTTTTAGGCCTAAACCTTCCTATTAAATACACGTAAGTCACTTGTAGGTTAGGCCTAAACAGACCATAGTGCAAGGTGCACTGTTGTTAAAACTTTGGCATTCATTTTTTAAGTTTTATATGTCCTGGTAGTGATAAACTTTTTAATTCCTTTTTTACTAGCTCATGGCCTACCTCTCCCATAGGATAACATTGGGTTACCTTATTAAATTTAACAAGAGATAACTTTTGTTTGGGAAGAGGTAGAAATTTCATGTTTGGTCTCATGAATTTTAATTGAAAACCCTCTTTAATGGTAAGTCGGATTTTAAATCTCAATTCTTAAAATGCCACTTTTAGAAAGCTAGCATTTTCTTGTCCTAACCATTTGGGGCCTGCAGCCTGTACCCTGGGTCACATGACTAGGTGTAGTTGGCAGATGGCCTTTGCTTATTCCTCACAGACCGTATCACAAAGGGTAGACTGGGTGTTGGCAGGATGGGCCAGCCTGGCCTGATGAGAGGGGCTGAGCTGTCGCCTACCACACTTGCACTTCGAAGAAGGTGCCTCAGTGCACACAAAGACCTTGAAAGAACTACTAGTCTTTTGTGACTTCAGGCATCCTGGGACCAGGGCAGGGAGGAAGGAAATATCCAGAACCAGATGTGGGAGGGGAAGTCTAGAAGTTTCTCCCACTTCAAAGCTGGCACCAGGTATAAAGATTGGACCCTCAGACCAACTATTCAGATCACTTCTGGACCTGTGAAAGACTCAGATAAGGGACTGTTCTGCTGTTGTGCTGCTGGAAGGACTGCCCTGCTTCAAGAAGGGCTGCCCTGCTGCTTGGGAAAGAAGACTTAACCTGCTCTTAGAACCCAGAACCACTGGAGTGACTCCAATTGTTTGCTGACTGGCCTTCTGTTCTGAGCTACAAGGACATAACAAGCTCCAGAGATGTGTCCTCATCTGCCCAGCTGGCATGACTCAACAGGATCTGCCTGTTTACTGCTGTGGGCCTCTGCCGGAGTGAGAGCTGATACCCAAGAAGTGCCCCCCCAGGTCCTGGACCCTTGGCTGGCATCAGTGTATTCCTCCTGGCCCAACTGTGGGTTCCCTTAGCACCGGTGCATCTTGACACAGGACTTCACATTGGTGAAGCTCGCAGCTCCTGACCAAAGGCCTCATCTGAACAGAAGAAGGACTTTGCATTGCAGCACCTTGCAGCTCCTGATCGGCGGCCCCATCGGAACCAACACAACTGAATGCAGCCCGATTTAGGACCTCACATCGCAGTCTAAGTACAAACAGGTACTTTGCCCAGAGGGGCAAACTTGATCCTGAACTGGCCGTGCTTCATTGCGGTCAGCCTGCACTTGTAAGTTTGTCCCAGTCCTGCATGACCAGATAACACTAGGTGCTGCTTTGCGCTTCTTGGCACTACTTTTACCTATGACTTTGAAATTGCATATCTACAGTTCTACGGTTTGGAGTTTGGTCATGCTGGTATCATTTTTAAAGTTTACTCTATTTTTCTAGAATATTGTGGGATTTTTATTGTGTTGTGTTTTCACTTTACTCCTGTTGGAGTGGTGCATACATACTTCACACAGCGCCTCTCCGTTAAGGCTGACTGCTTCTATACCCAGCTACCTGTGGGTGAAATACAGGTTCATATAGTGACTGTTTGTGGTTCACCATGGTGAGTATTGTGGTTGTTGCTTGAGAATAACCCAATTTCTCACAGTAAAGGATCAGGGAACAATGATGGTCTTTGGAGGAATAATGATCTATTAACAAGTATGGCCACAAGCGGGTTGAATAGTAAAGACACCCAACAATGACAATGCGCTGTCTGTTACTTAAAGAAGAATCCCTAACCAATTATCAGGCAGTTTTAAAGTAGAAGCAATGGACATACGGATAGAATATAAGAAAACTCCTCAAACTAGACATTTGTCTAATGTATGTCCACTAGGTTGCGGCAATAGACGATGAGGATTGTTATGATGGTCTTGGTGCAACAACTAATGAGACTCCTATGACTTGTTACTAGTGCCACAGCAGCACTGAGAGTGTGCTGGTGCCCAGGTAAAGGGCTTGCTTTGCCAATTGACTCATCTTTTGAAATGAAGTGCGGACCTCTCAGCCATGCGGACTGCTTTGTCCAGACTACATAAGCCAGCAAGGTAGCTCGGGGAGTTGAGCATGTGCTGCGGGGGTCCGACTCTAATTTGCAGGACCCGGTGAGAATCCCACAGCAGTAGGCTGGTGTCAGCAGTAGGACATTTTTAGTTAATTCTAAATGCTTTACAAGGTCAATGACTGAACACTTTGACTTAAACTGACCCAAGCCAAGCGCCTAGTGCCCGGCGTCAGATTTTGTCCTCAATAAGTAGAGGGAGGGACGGCCTCTGCTTCCTAAAGTTGAACA